>CM032633.1:21571153-22171153 GCA_019097785.1 Fraxinus excelsior | reverse complement strand
TCAATGGAAAGTGCTTCAATTGTGACAAAGTTGGACATCGATCAGCAGACCGTCATCAGCTGCGGAGGGATAACAAGCAGCACCATCAGGCTAATATGTTTGAAAATGATAGAGATCACTCTCAGATGACATGTCTGACCTAAACCTTATGGCGGTGATTAGTAAGGCTAACTTGGTGGGGTCTAACCTTAAGGAGTGGTGGTTGGATACTGGGGCCACTTGACATGTCTGCTCCAACAGGAGCATGTTCACTACTTTTGTACCAGTTACAAATGGTGAAAAGTTGTTTATGGGAAATTCTGCAACTTCTGAAGTGCTTGGTAAAGGCAAGGTGATCCTAAAAATGACCTCTGGCAGAGAGCTTACTCTGACTAATGTGCTGTACGTGCCAGAGATTCGTAAGAATCTGGTCTCTAGGTCTCTTCTGAGAAAGAATGGTTTCCGCATGGTCATTGAGGTGGATAAGCTAGTGATTACGAAAATATGAGCTTATGTTGGGAAAGGTTATATAACTGATGGCTTGTTTAAATTGAATGTAATTGTTGTAACCCCAACTATTATGAATAATGAGAAAACTCATTCTGTTTACTTACTTGAGTCTTCTTATCTGTGGCATGGTAGATTAGGTCACATAAATTACAAAGCATTACGTAGACTAAGCAAACTAAACTACTTTCCTAGGTTTCAAATTGATTCAAATCATAAATGTGAAATCTGCATTGAGGCTAAGCTTACTAGGTCTTCGTTTCATAGTATTGAAAGAAGTACCGAGCTATTGGGACTAGTCCACTGTGATGTGTGTGACTTTAAATTTATCCAAACAAGAGGCGGCAATAAGTACTTTATTACTTTTGTCAACAATAGCACGAGATATTGTTATGTGTACTTACTTAAAAGCAAAGATGAAGTTATCGATAAATTCATTTTTTATAAGAATGAAGTTGAAAATTAACTTATTAGGAAAATAAAGGTGCTGCGAAGTGATTGTGGTGGTAAATATGAATCACCATTTGGTGATTTTTGTGCTAAACATAGAATAATTCACCAAACTACTACACCTTATTCACCTTAGCAGAATGAAATTGCTGAGCGTAAGAATCGAACGTTAAAAGAAATGATGAATGCTATGTTGATTAGTTTTGGATTACCATATAACATGTGGGGAGAAGCTATTCCATCTATGAATTACATTTTGAATAAAGTGTTAAGAAAGAATATGGATATGACTCTGTATGAACTTTGGACAAGTCGGACGCCTTCATATAAATACTTACGAATGTGGGGGTGTCTTGCTAAAGTTGAGGTGCCTCCTCCTAAAAAGGTCAAGATTGGACCTAAGACAGTTGATTGCGTGTTCATTGGTTATGTACAAAATAATGGTGCATATATGTTCCTTGTGCATTATTCGAATGTACCTGATATTCATCCGAACACGATTATAGAGTCTAGGAATGCATAATTCTTTGAGAATATATTTCCTTGTAAATCTTCTAAACAATTAACTCCTATTAAATGAACTATGAAATCTTCTGCTTCTGACATCAGTAAAGATCCAGTTGAAGAAGGTGAGGATGAGCTTAGACGGACCAAAACTTCTAAGACGTTTGGCCATAATGTTCTAACATATTTGATGGAGAATGATCCTCAAAACTATAAAAAGTTATATCTTCTCCAGATGGTCATCTGTGGAAAAAAGCCATCAAGAGTGAAATCGATTCTATCCTACATAATCATACCTACGAATTAGTAGATCTTCCATCAGGTTGTAAACCTTTGGGCTACAAGTGGATCTTCAAGAAGAAGATGAAAACGGATGGTTCCATTGATAAATATAAAGCTCGGCTAGTAATAAACGGTTATAAACAAAATGAATGCCTAGATTACTTTGATACTTATTCTCCTGTGTCGAGAATAACTTCTCTCCGATGATAATTGCTATTACAGCCTTGCGAAATCTGGAAATACATCAAATGGATGTAAAAATAGCTTTCTTGAATGGAGATTTGAATGAAGAAATCTACATGGAGCAACCAGAGGGGTTTTCGGCTCCAAGTCTAGAAATGAAAGTCTGTAAACTAGTTAAATCGCTTTATGATTTAAAGCAAGCACCGAAGTAATATCATGAGAAATTTGATAATGATATGTTTTCTAGTGGTTTTGAATCAACGAGTGCGACAAGTGTGTATATGTTAAGGACACTAATGATGGATAGTAATATTGTGTCTATACGTCGACGACATGCACATTGTCGGCAACTCTGATAAGATTATCAAAGCCACTAAGAATATGTTAAACTCAAAGTTTGACATGAAAGATATGGGTCTCACGGATGTCATTTTGGGAGTAAAAATTACTCGAACACCGAATGGACTTATGTTATCTCAATATCATTACATTGATAAGATACTAAACAAGTTCAACAAGTTAGATACCACTGTGGCCAGGACTCCAATAGATTTGAGTCTTTACTTATCCAAGCACACTAGTGATGTGTGCCACAGTTAGAATATTCTTGGATAATAGGGAGTTTAATGTATTTAATGACTTGTAAGAGATCAGATATAGCATACTCAGTTAGCAAATTGAGTCGCTACATGAGTAACCCAAGTGCTATCCACTGGAGAGCCATTTTTAGGGTGTTATATTATTTGAGGTACACTCATGATTTTGGACTGCATTATTCTAGATACTCTACAGTAATCGAAAGGTATGCTGATGTAAATTGGATATTAGATATGTCAGATTCAAAATCTACTAGTGGATATGTCTTCACTCTTGGTGGTGCAGCTGTCTCTTGGAAATCATCCAAACAAACTTGCATCGCAAGATCTACAATGGAATCAAAATTCATTGCTTTAGACAAAGCGACTAAAGAAGCAAAGTGGCTTCGCCAATTTGTTGAGGATATTCCAAGATGGTCAAAGCCTGGGTCTGCAATTTGCATTTATTATGATAATCAATGGGTTAATTTCACAAATGGTCACTGAAGTTACCTGAAAATTTCAAAAGGGTCACTGAAGTTTCAAAGTTTCAGATACGGTCACTGAAGTTTGAAATTTCTTTCAAAACGGTCACTGAATTTTCAGATTTTTTGGCCAAGTTTGAGGCAATTTTTCAGCAACTTTCGACCACCAAAATCGTCAATTTCGGAAACCGTTGGAAAGCCCATGATTTCCTCATCAATTACCACCAAAAATCTCCCCAAAACTCCAAGTGAATCGGCCGGAATAAACCTACGAAGTCGGCAACCGAAAATTGTGAAAATCTGCCCAGATTTTCAGATTTTTTGGGCAAGTTTGAGGCAATTTTTCAGCAACTTTCGACCACTAAAACTGTCGATTTCGGATACCATTGGAAAGCCCACAATGTCTTCTTCAATTACCACCAAAAATCCCCTCAAAATTCCAAGTGATTCGGCCGGAATAAACCCACGAAGTCAGCTACCCAAACTGGGCAAAAAAGTCCGAAAATTTGCCCAGTTTTGGTAGCTGACTTCGTGGGTTTATTCCAGCCGAATCATCTGGAGTTTTGGGGAGGTTTTTTATGGTAATTGAAGATGACATCGTGGGCTTTCCAACGGTATTCGAAATCGACAGTTTTGGTGGTCGGAAGTTGCCGAAACATTGCCTCAAACTTGCCCAAAAAATCTGAAAATCTGGCTAATTTTCACAATTTTCAGTTGCCGATTTCGTGAGTTTATTCCAGCCGAATCACTTAGAGTCTTGGGGAGTTTTCGATGGTAATTGAAGACAACATCGTGGGCTTTCCAATGGTATCCGAAATCGGCGATTTTGGTGGTCAAAAGTTGCCGAAAAATTGCCTCAAACTTGGCCAAAAAATCTGAAAATTCAGTGACCGTTTTGAAAGAAATTTCAAACTTCAGTGACCGTATCTGAAACTTTGAAACTTCAGTGACCGTTTTGAAATTTTCAGGTAACTTCAGTGACCATTTGTGAAATTAACCCGATAATCAATCATCAATTGGCAGAGCACAGAGCAATATGTATAATGGTAAGTCCCAACATATTTGAAGACGACATAATACCATTCGACAACTACTCTCACAAGGTATTATCACTCTGGACTAAGTGAAGTCAAATGATAACATTACAGATCTGCTAACCAAAGGGTTAACTCGAGAGCTAGTTGTAAAAGCATCGAGGGCAATGGGCTTGCAGCCTATGACGTTGAAAGGTATCATGGTGGAAACCCAACCTAACTGAATGGAGATCCCAAGATCTAGGTTCAAAGGGAAAACTAAACCATGTATATCTGTAATCACTAATAAGGTTCTCATTCTGCTTATTTCTATGGTGCTTACAGTGATTGGAAGATGCAAGTTAAGATACACTTTTAATTACCCTTAAGCATTGTTGTGAAACGCTGAGTTAAAAGGTCACCTATGTGAGTGTGAAGTGGGGACGCTTCTATAAGGATTGGGAAGGCTACATCCTTGAACAAATACTTGCAGAACTAGGCAACGAGTTCGTGGCCAAAACGAACACAACATTGAGAACTACGTTGTGTCCAGAATGGTCATGTGTGAGGTCTATTGTCTTGATTTACACAAATGGCGAAACAGTTCAAGGCACCAGATCTACTGGTTTGCTAGTAATACTTGATAGATTTTCACAGTGAAAGGTTCAAAGCTAAATGCTACATATCCTATGCAGGATTGATTTGATTTACTCTCTCTCTCCTTCTCTCTTGAGTCTTTGATTTTCGCAAATTTTCATTCATGTGGAGGATTGTTGGAAACTATTTCATCAGTTTCTTTTGGTTGAATGAAGAATCAGAAACCGTTTCACATTTTGGTTCAGTTTCAAGTTGAGGTTGAATCTAAAATTAAATCTCATTCTTTATTACCAGTTTTAATTTCAACTGTTTCATTTGTTACTAAATGAAAATTAATGATGTGGTTAAGTAGAAATCAAAGTAGCTCACCTATATAAAGCCAACCTCATTCTCAGTTAACAACACAGCAAACACAACGAAGAAAAAAATCAGTTTCCTCATCCTTCATTTCCAGCAGCCTCGGGTTTGTTGCTTTTCTTCCTTTGCTAAAGTTCTTTGAGAGATAGACACAGCTAGTTCATAGGCGGGTAACGTTGTGTAGCATGAATCGACAACCGATTGTATCTTAAGAATCGAACACTGATCAAAACCTATTGCATCCTGGTGAGGCAGCGAATTCGATTTAAGGAAATCATGTAAACACGGGCCTTTGGTTTTGGTTTTGGTTTGGTTTACTTTGATTCTCTAATTTTTCCCCAACAAAGGAGACCAAAACTAGCAAGGAATCTAAGACAATTTACACGAGGGTTTGAAGATTGAAGGATGGATTCAAGATCAAGACCAAGAAATTGATTCTTCATCAAGATTCTTATATTTTTCTATGATGTTGTCTTTCCTTTTGTTGATTGTTTTTTATTCAAAGGCTAGTAATTTAGAGTATTCTTCATTTTCTGGATTAATCTTGCATGTTATATTAGTTAAATGGTTGCACACCATTTTAATAATTAATTACTTGTTGTGGTATTGGGAGTTTCACAATAAGTTATAACTTTGCAAGATTAACATGTGAGTAATAGATGGTATAAATAACATATATGATATATGCAATCACCTAGATAATCATATAATTGAGTACGTTTCTTTGCATATGGAATTCAAATAGGTATATGATTGGGTCATGCTTAGAATATGTTTAACTTACATCGAAAGATATAGTTAGATGAATTTGGATTATCGTTTCTCATTAATGCATAAATATCACTAACTACACAAGTTGAGAATTGTAATAGGATAACAAAAGGTGGATTCATAAGTCTAATACATTCATCCCATAATTCTTAAAAACAAACTTTAAATAAAAATAAAATAAATTAGACTTAGAAATAATCAAAAACAACTTCTTGTGCTACATAAATTCATATTTGATTGCAAACTAATACAATTCATGTAACGCCCCAATTTTTCATACATCTTAAGGTGTTACAAAAATTTCAATTTTCGTGAAAACAATAAAATAATATTCTTTAAATAAAAATAACTAGAATATCCATAATGAAAACATAATCACAATTAATAAATGTTTTGAACAAATAAAACTGATTAATAATTTAAACCGAAAAGAAAAAATGAACTTAATATTTTATCTCTTGGATCATCCTTGACAGTCCGCCGCACCATCCTGCCACAACTCTAATCGACCTAAACTAGCCTATAAAATTTTGTAAGAGTGAGTAATTTTCAAAAACAACTAGTAAGATACATGTAGTTTCCATACACAATTGTATACAATAAAATAACACTTCAGATCACTCTTCTCTTATGAAGTATATCGATGACCAAGTGACACACCCATCTTAGGTCATCTTAAATTCTCGAATGATCTCTTATCTCTTAATAAAGAACTCGAATGTCCATTAGCAATTCATGCATAAATTACTGAACATAAAAGCATAAAGAAACATATAACTTGCACAGAAATATCTTATATTGATTGATCAAACGAGTTTTTGATAATAAAAAAATGTATTTAGAATTTACAGCTGGTTTATATGAAAGTTATTGTGTAAAATTCTGTGGTAGTGAATTATGGGACATTGACATACTATTTATAGTTGAAAAATTTAGTGGTTGAGTTACGGTGAAATTGTGATGGAAAATCTTATTTATCACGTTTGATAAAATTGAATTGCTAATAAACAAATCATAAGATGACATGTGTACAAAATACTTATCACATCAAAAAGGTGGTTCTAATTCTAATACAAGATAGTGATGATAACTTGATTTTAAATATAATTCTAAAAAAGAAATAAAATAACAATTCACGTGGCTATCCATCCCAATTAACTTTGATTTAAAAAATAAAAGAAATAATAAATTACAATTTAAGGCAAAATCTTTCGACCTTAACTTGGGCCTCGCTAATCCAAATTGACTTTTTATTAGCCTAATTTACATGATTAAAAACGAGCTATCCAACGAGACTCATATTGATATACTTTTAGTCGCTTTAACAATATTTAAAAAAATGAAGCCCAAAATCGAAGTTAATACATATATCACTTTAGTCCCTCAACTTTTCAAAATAATAAAAATAATATATATATATATATATATATAAGTTTTTATTCTAAAATTTTCGGGGTTACAATTCATTTCAAATTTATTCCTTGTAGGACGATATTATACTCATTTATTTCTTACTTGTCAATGATCTCGTACGCTTACGAAATTTATTCAAACATCATTCATGGCTCCCTTATGTGCATGCTAATGTACACTTAGCATTTTTCGTCAATGAATTTTTTTATTTTTTCTTTTCCACTGACTAGGCCGTAGTTACTTGGCTCTTTCAATGTAATGGCCCGCATAAGTTTGATTGTTTATTTCTTCTCTTAAAGTCGCCATTTCATTGTTTACCTATCTAGTGGAGGCTACGCCACATATCGTCCTCTTTTCCATGGATTGATATCATCGGCTCCAATAATGGAATGGCTGCGATTAGTGGTTTCTTGACTTTGGCTCATAATGGTAGTGGATGAATAGGGTATAGACATAAATGTGTTCTAGTTTTGGGTGGATTTTCAACAAAAAAATGCTCTACCTCTTGCGCGAAGCTATTGATGTCAAAAAATTATATGGCACATTTTGATCAAGTTTTTGAATTTCTTTGGGGTTAGAGTTGTTCAATCTGAAAAGACAAAGAAATTACTAGTGGCTATCGTCCATCGTCAACATCATTGGGAATGCACTAGTTGATAGGCCTCCACTATGGGAATTAGCTAGTTTGGAGTAAATATGAGAAATGAGTTCAACTAAGGGGGCGTTTGATGGATAGTATTAATGAAAAAATGTATTTTAAATAGTGATATGATAGAAAATATGTTGTTAAAAAGTAAGGAAAAGTTATTGATGTGATGAAAAATATTATTTTATTGAAAAAATTGTGATTGAAAAATTAATTTTGAAAAAAATGTATTTTAAAAGAATATGTCTGAACTCAATTGTAGTGGTCACATTATTTTCTTATCTCCTGAATGGAGAAATGGACACTTTATATTATTGCTCATATTTCAACGTTGCCAATGTTATATCAAGGGATCAATGATTGCTTCCTTGATTTAAGTGCACCTAATGTTCTTTCTTGAGCCTTGATTGGGCAAAGGGAATGGCACAAATCAGATCATGATAGCTTAATGTCTAGCATCCAACCCAAGCCACCCTGTCAAGCTTTGTGATTGCCGATTCTAGAGGTTCTCTACAAAATCATGCAACCTATGTTGTCTTTTCAAATTCATGATTGGTGGATTTGGGTGGCATTTGTCGTCCATTTGAGAGACAAGTTGTCTGCATAGTGATGTCTTTAGCAGTTGTAACTTGTAAGTATGATCCAAGCCCGTTTGATGAGATCTAACGGGATGGCAAAGCAGACATTTAGTTGTCATTGTTTGATGTTGGTAAGTGGCAGTTTGGGATACTTTCATAATTCTGATTAGTCATTTAGCTGTTATTGATAAGTGTACACTTATCTAGAACATTAAATTAAAGTATTTATTAGTGATTTGGATGAATTACAGTTTAATTTTGAGTTAATTATGTTTGTTATGTTGAACTCAATGCAAATTGGTGGATTTGGAAAAAAAAAAAGAATAAAAAATGTGCGAAATGAAGGAAATTCAAAGTTTGTGAGACCAAAGTGTAAACATCCAATAGTTGATTTGGAGTACAGAACAATAATTGAAGATCATATATGATCAATTGAATGCAATTGGAGGTCATATGAGTGAAATTATTTTCACAAACCAATTTTCCGCCGAAAAAGTTATACTCCTGATTTTTAGCTTCTACTTGAGACCCATTTCTCGGATAGAAAATGTTCAAATAGGAATATTTCCAAAAGAATTGTAGTCATTTTAATTACCTTTCTATCGAATTTTAAATTAGCTCAATTGGATACCTGTAAGAGAAAATTATGAGCAAAATACCAAAAGCTCTCAAAGACGATCCTGGGCGCGGTGGCAATTCATGGGGCATGTGGCACTTTATTTTCCCCAACCTGATAACCATTTAGTTCTACAATGCGCATGCTAGTTATATCGGTGCGCATGTATAGGCATTTTTCGCAGACGAATCTTTAGTTTCATTTAGTGATTCAAACTTTTTTGGAAACAAGTTGGACGCGATTCTGACCTATTTTCTGGTTCTTATAAATAAAGAATGAGGGCTACACATAAAACAAATATCTCTTACATCGTCATACACAATAGTTTCATCAACTTCATCGAGAATAAGATGCTAATGACTATATTTTGAGAAAGATATCAAGCTATAGCAAGGAATTGAAGATCAATTACATCTAGATTTCGAATAGTTCAACAATGAATTTGAAGATCAACTTCTTTTGATTTATTTCATGATCCGGGTGATATTTCTCTATTATTTATTTTTAAATTTATATATGACTATGTTAGGATATATCCGCTTTTTGTATTGGATGAAGATGAACCATATTGTTTATTTGTTTTAATTGAAGACTTGTAGTTCAGATTATTTATTGTGTTTCTTGATTAATTTTACATACGCATTGCATTATTTAATTAATTGGCCACCAATTAGATAATTAGTTTCTTATTATAGTGTTGGGAGATTCACAATAAGTTTAGAACGCGGTAAACTTAACATATGTACAATAGATGTTATGAATAACATTTATCACGTTTGCAATCATATAGATAATCTAAATTTTAATGCATTATAATCATTTAAATTCATATTAGAAATAGATTTGGGTCGTGACTAGAATAAATTTAATTTGTCTTGGAAAAGAAAATTAATTATAATAGAATTATCGATTGTAAAGAACGCATGAACGGAACTAGATTACAAATCAAGAATTGAAATAGATAGCAATAGACAAATTCGAGATCCAATGCAATCATCCATAAATTGATAAAAAAAAAATAAAAAAATAAAAAAAAATAAAAAAATTTACAGCTTTCTTAGATTAATTAAAAATGAAATTAAATCAAACTCTTTTTTGTTTACATAATTCGAATCTCATAAAAAGTTAATAAACTTGAATTGAATTTATTATATGTGGAACGATACTCTCAACTTATCAATTATATTACTTGTCAACAATAGCCTGCGAGTTTTGCACTAACACTGATCTTATTATTTATTCCAATCATAAGCGTGACCCATCTAGTGGGTTGGGAAACCCCAAGTGCAAGTCCTTGTCAGTTTCTTTTTTGTCTTGAGTTCAGAAGTATAAACAAATATCTACTTGAATAGATTGAAATCTTGTAATCGAATCATTTGTAGAACAAGCCTTCCGCATTTGTAAATGAATACTTGATAACATGTCTAGCACCTTTTACCTCTATGTACGGTGCATTGGCTATATATCACTCTTGGAAGGGTAGAAACTGAAAGATTTTGTTTTGTTAGTCCTAGATGCATAAAGCCACCTACAACTATAATGCTTTTAAGTATATAATTTCACTTATAAAAATCTTGCTATATACTTTTAAGATATTTTTAATGAAATTTACAAAATTTAGCTAATTTAGGATGTTTTCATCAACAATATATATATATATATATATATATATAATTTAAATATTGTTTCTCTCATACACCTCCCACTTTCTCACTCTCGTTTACACCTCACCTCACACTTTTCTATCTCTAATATATATCATCTAATAAGTTTTTCTCTCTCCTCCCTCTTTCTCTCTCTTAAAACTCCCACCTTTTGTTTCTCTCTTAAATCTCACACTTTCTATGTCTGTTTCTCTATTTATCGTTCTAAAAACATAATTTTATTTTTTTCAAAATTAGGCGTCGACAAAGTTTTGTGACCTATACTTTAATCAAACAAGTCACAATCACAATAATACATATTTTGTGGTCACGGTCACATATTCGTCACAAACCACACAATGTCGCAATCACAAAAACACAATTATAGGTCACAATAACTATAATTTATTATCACAATTATTTACATGTTACAAATAAAATAACGTCAAGGTCACAAGAAATAAAATGCGGGTCACAATTATATATTTAGGCACCAATCACATTTTTTATAGATTACAACTTATTTATCGATCACAAATTATCAATTTAATTTGTCGTAACTTATTCTATGGTCACAAAGACATAAATTTGTATGTCACAATTACAAGTTTAATCACAAATCATATATCTTTTAAGTCACATATTGTTATTGATCACAAATTATTCATTTGATTTCTTACAAATATATAATAATTAATCACAATCGCTCTTCATCCCACCCACTCCACGATCCCACCACCAACGAAAAACGCAGATGTCACCTCATCACTACCACCATGTAAATCCCTATCCAAAATGTTGTTGCCACCTCACCACCATCACCACCACCACCACATAAATCTATACCTCCATGCACCACCACCATGCAGATCTATACATCCACCCATACCAGAACGTATAATCACCCACATCACCACCATACACCACCTCCTACATAGATGTAATATAGCTAACAAGAAAATTCTTTCTCAAAAATTTTCCGAAAATCTCAATTGCTAAAATTCACACTTCACCTTTTTGTCCACATTCATTCAAACTATTCCCAATGCAAATAAAATACTTGATCAAAATGTGCATATAGGTAAGTACGTTTTACACACTTATTTAGGTTTAGAAACATGGATAATTGTCAATAAATATGTGAATATGGCTTAATTCTATGTAATTTGTGTTTTATATGCTAAAAACGATGAACGTGGTGAATATTCGAAAAAACAAGCGAAAAATGACTAAAATGAAACAAAATCAAAGTTTCAAACTCAAGTGCAAATACTGAAAGTTATATCAATCTCAGGATGAAGATTTGAAAGTGTTGGGCATCAATTGGATGTGAAAAGAAGCCAAAGTGATGAAACATAGTTGAAATACTATCACATATCAACTTCCAGCCCAAAAAAATTATGCTTTGAATTTTCAGCCTTCGTTTGAGATCAAATTTTGGCATAGATCACATTCGAATTTGAAAAATTTATACTTCTAAAAGAGTTGTATCTCTTTGAGTTAACTTTCCAACACATCTTGAATCATCTCAATCGGAGTCAAAAAAGAAAGTTATGACCAAAATACTGAAAGCTGTCTAATGGGAAAAGTATAACTATGCGGCCGCATCCATGCGACCACATAGTGTATTCTAGTGCCAAAATTGAGGGTTAGACTTCCTTATATGCTACCGCTTATAAATGTACTATGCGACCGCATAGTACAAGCGCTTGTTGGGATGAAGTCTAACAGTTATTTTCGTATTTTTAACTATTTATTCCATCTATGATATTAACTTAGGAACTAAGTTCAATTTCTTTAGTTTTGATAATTACAGGTCATCCATCATCTAGTTAGATCACAAAGGCGCCTCTTGAGCGAACGTTACATCCACTTCCAACAGATGACACTTCAGCTTCAGTTTTTCACCATCATCTGCATCACCACTATCTCCATATTGATGATTGGTTCGTTATTTAAAAAAAATAGTTGAACATAGTATATAAACCCGAATAAACTTCACATTATAAAACCATAATCTAACCATAGGGTTGTTTGGAGATGGTTGAGTTATTACAAGGGAACATTAAGACAAGTAGTGATTTCGTGGATGATACTAACTTGTGTGGAATGTCTAAAACCAATGAGACGAGGACGAGGTTAAAGTTTTAAGTTCGAGGTTAGTTTTAGAAGCTGGATGTCTAAAAGAAAAGAGGCATTGCATTAATCTTTATGTAAATAAGAACATATTTTCGAGCATGTATAGCTCAAGTAAATAAGCCTACAAGAGTTTAAAACATGGTGCTCTATGATCATCTGAATTATGAGTCATCAGTCTAAAACTTGTTACATCTGTTATATAGAAAGCAAATGAGAAAATGTTCAAAAATAAAAATATATATACATTTGCATATAAAATTGCATTGATTAAGCCCCAGATATATGGTCGATAGAACTATACCTTTAATGAGAGACAAGTAACTAGTTTAGTCTTAAAGGTTGAAATAATAAACAAATATAGGAGAATATCGACTTATTGAACAGTGAACTTGTAATAGTAAGATCTATCCAAATGGAGAAAGAATAAGGAATGGAATTGAATAAGTTCAACTTATGATGCACCTCGTGAAAGAATAAGACTGGGGGTGAGTGCATCTCTTGAGCGAAGTAAGGAAATATTTGACTATATGGGTCAGGTTTGAGCCAATCACGAATTTGATATGTCTACATGAGTTTACACACACACATCGAGTTATACATATAACTGGTGGAGATTGATTTGATTTTTGCACTATTGAAGTTGTTCGTTTGGTTAATTGCTAAATTTCAATCCTGAGATATGGCAGATTGTTGAACCATGTTTTATGTCGAATTAAGTTACTGTTTTGTTTGAGAACAAACAATAGTTCATGTTTGGGAGAGTTGATTTTTAGCCACTTATTTTGGTTCAAAAACATGGATAATTGTCAATAAATATGTGAATATGTCTTAATTCTATATAATTTTTGTTTTGTAGGCTAAAAACGATGAACGTGGTGAGAATTTAGAAAAACAAGCGAATAAGAACTAAAATGAAGTAAAATCAAAGTTTCAGGACTCAAGTGCAAATACTGAAAAGTTGTGGTGATCTCACGATGAAGATTTGGAAGTGTTGGGCATCAATTGGATGTAGAAAGAAGCCAAATGGATGAAATATAGTCGAAATACTATCACATATCAACTTCCAGCCGAGAAATTATGCTTTGAATTCTCAGTCTTAGTTTGAGACCCATTTTAGCATAGAAGACGTTCAAATTTGAAAACTTACGGACCTGAAAAAGTTGTAGCCCTTTGAATTAGCTTTCCAACACAAGTTGAATCACCTCAATTGGATGTCAGGAAAAGAAAGATATGACCAAAATACTGAAGGCTGTCTGGTGGGGAAAAAGTATAACTATGCGGCCGTATAACTAAGCGGCCCTCAGGGCTAAAATTGAGGGTTAGACTTCCTTCTATGCGACTGCTTATAAATGTACTATGCAACCGCATAGTACAAACTTTTGACAAGATTTGGTTCATTTCCAACTGAAACTCTACTTTGGTAACAAGATTTTAGGCATCATATATATATATATATATATATATATATATATATATATATATATATATATATATATATATATCAATTCATAGAACACGAAGATTCAATTCAAGATTAATTGGGGTAATGTCGTTTCTTCATTATTTTTCTAATTTTCTTCTTTCCATCATGCTAGGCTAGGTTAATTCTGTACTAGGGAATGATGAATTATGTAATATGATTTTTAATTCTTAGTTTTACAATTCTTGACATCAAAAATACGTTTTGGATATTTAAATGATTTATATGATCTTATTTTCTCCATAATTATTGTGCACGTAATTGTGTAAGTGTGATGTCTTATTTTATGCATTCGAAAGATAGGAAATAAGTTTGACATAAATAAATCAATATAGAGTTCGATATGGGATAAAAATATACAGCTATGTCATAGTGAATCTTTAAGTGCTCATAAAAACACATGTATTATTGTATATTCGCATCCGTCATAGAAATATAGTCATGTCATATATTGGAATATGTTTAACTTTACTCGAGAGAGACTATTAAATAAGTTAAGAACTTTGATTCATCAATATTTCCAATCGTGTGTCAAGATGTAGAACTAGGTTTAGAGAAGAATATTATAGGTATTTGTGATCCTAGAACATTCATCATATATTCACAAAACTCTAAATTACATCAACATCATTTGCATAAATCCATGTAAGAACGATAGTTGGACTCAAAGTCTATTTTACTACTTGTTAACGAACCGTACACTTGCAGTGTTTTAAAACGAACAAATATTTTCGTAAACACATATTATCCAACATAATTCTTCCATCGTTCTAATGATTGGTCCACCAATGCCCCCACATCATGCATCACATCTGTTTCATTGAGTAACAAAAGTTTCCACTAGCCTATCACAATTTGTTCGCTTAAAAGTGCAAACCGAAAGTGCATGGAATTGCAATCAAGTAATAAAGTAAACTTTTTGAGTTCGAGTTGTCGATTACTCGAGAAATGTTCACTTTCAATTACAAAATGTTAATCAATTTAATTTTAACAATAAAAAACAAACAGACAATAAGATTGATTTACAAAATAAGAAGACAAAACACCTGAGAATTTTGGAGAAAAACGTAGTTGGGATTTATGGTGTCACTTAATAGTCACCTAATTAATTTCTCTACAACGTAATTAACAAATTACTCATTTACAATGTAAGATCTGGTTTTTAAAGTTTAGCTAATTACCTCTATCGAGCGAATTTAATCATAATTGATTGGTTTAACCTGCTATATATTTATATCGATTAAAATAAAAAAATTGCATTAAATATTTACAAAAATAGTTTAATGGGTCACCTAGTGTTAAGGGTATATATCTATCCCTACAAGAACCTAGAGTTTCTACTATTTAGTTTAAAATATATAATCTTCTCTCGAACGATGTATAAATTACTAAACATAAAAATATGTTAGCCAAATAAAATGAATAGCTCAGAAATGAATGGTAAATATACATTAAAATAAGCAATTAAACACGAAAGAGAAAATATCGAAATTAATAAAAGTCAGGTTAAACTACATCATTGATGATACCAAAATTCGTACTTGGGTCAACCTGAACCGAATAGAAGAACTTCATGAGGTCCGATCTTCAAGACCTGAAATAAAGGCGTCGAGGTGTGTCCTCATCGCCCCTCCAATGCTTAAGTCAGATAAGTATTCAAGAGAAACTTTACGCTGAATGCTTATGAAAAACGTACCTGATTTATGAGGATGGCATACATATTTATGAACGCTGGTGGTTGAGTTCAAGGTGGACTAATATTCCTTCATGGAAGATGTTTGGGATGTGCTAAAACTGTATCATCTTTAGACAAGCTGAAGTTTATGGTGAGTTGAGAGGTTTCATGATTAAGTTAAACTAGTACTCTACGGGCACGTGTGGTTGGAGGGAAGCTCATGAGGTTGGGACCCCCTAGCTCAACCCCTGATGTCACATAATGGGCAGTGGGTCTAGCAAGTAAATAATGAGGTAGGACTCAGGGGGTCACGTCTTGAGTGGTAAGGGAGAGCACCTCGAGCTCGACCTTAGTAGACCACTTTATTGGGCCAATTATGGAACCCGAAGGTCGATGTCCGTGACCCGACCTCAAACTGGCCAACTAAGCCCATTAATGGTGGGTCAAGCTTGAGTTCGGGTCAAGTACCATCATAGACCCCCATGCATCTAAGCCACAACTAAAACTCAGTCTATTGAGCTACCGGTAAAGATGCATTGACGTCAGCTGGGCCGGGTCGAACTTAATGGGCCCCTATTTTTTATAGTTGTACACCCACGTGTCATGCACGTATAGGTCTTATGACCTCAACCTTGGATGTGCGACACGTGGCCACAATCAATGGTCAGGATTGAGAGACTCTTGACCTTCCTCTGACTCCTATAAATACCCTTTTTTTCACCCCTCATTTTTCACTTTTTTACTCTTATCCATCAGCAGATCGAGTCTGGGGATGAAGAGGGTTTGGTGAGCGTCGATCTTGAGAGGTAAGTGTTTAAGCTCTTAAGTTAAGTTATTTATTTATAATGTCAAGTAGTAGTAGTGAGGGATCGAGTGATAGTGGCGGCAGCCAAACATCTAGGAGTTCAAACCCTAGAGACCCCGACCATTCTTCTCTTGTCCCCATGGTAGTGCTAATAACCTCGCAGCTTGGGCTCAAGTTCGTGTTAAATTACCCTAGGATATCGAGCATTTATAAAGAGCATGTTATCATAAAAAAAGAGAGAGAGTTTGAGATCATGCCCATGTGTGATATTAGGACCCCCGAGCCCAACGAAACAGTGTTGGATGTTCGGGATGGAGAGATAACCTTTTTTAGGGATGCCCTTAAGGGCGGGATCAGGTGGCCCTTACATCCCTTTTTCCTTAATTTCCTGACATTGTACTTTATCTGCCCCGAGCAATTAGCCCCGAACGGGTGGAGATTGCTTGTGTACTTTTTTATTTTGTGTAGATGTCTCGGGGTCGAGCCTATGATCAATCTGTTGAGGATGATCTATGACCTAAAATACTCGTCGGGGTATAATTGCTTTGTCTATTTATCCACAAAGGGAGGTTTAGGATACCTGATATCCCCCAGCTCTCTTAGAGGGTGGAAGGAGAGATACTTTTTTTATCAAACCCCCCAACCCCGATCACCCTTTTCAGCCAATGTGGTCGGTACTCGACAATGATAGGTTCGATAAAGGTGAGGCCTACTTTGAGGTCCTAAAAAGTGATATGCTTAAGTTAGTCAACCACCAATCCCTGGTAGCTAAGATCAATTATCTGCTCGAAGATGACACCCTCGACCTCGCCAACGTGAGGGGACTCGAGGGTATGATCTTCAAATTTTGTTGTTTTGGCTTGATTGCCCCGATCTTAGCTCGATCTAAAGACTTGTATTATTTGTTTTTAGATTTGGAGATGGCTTTTAATCCTTCCGCACTTATGGACAACGTCCTCAAGAAGTCCAAAGGCTCGACCCCTAAGCCTCTAGCCCCATCGAAGGGAAAGAAGAGAGTGCGCGACTCTACTTCGAGCAGAGTACCCAGTAGGCCTGGGAAATCCTCGAGGAGCCATGGGCCTCTTTCGCAGCCTTCGCCCCAACCTTCTTCCCTCATGGACACTCCTGAGGTCGTGGACTTGGAGGAAGACAGACCTCTTCCTCCTGGCATGCTTGAAGACCATGCTCGATGCTCCCTAATCCCGACGATGGTCGCCAAGTACAAGGAGGAAGTTGATCTTGGTGAAGGCGTTTGAGCTCTGGAGCTTGTAACGCTGAAGGTATACCTTTTCACTTTGAGCAATATACATGCAGTTTTTTCTAAGATTTTGTTTGATATTGATCAGGTTTGTTGTGTAGGCATTGAGCATCGCCTGAGGCATATCTCTGAGGAGTTTGGAATCCTTAAGCAGAGTAGAAGAGCTCATATCTTAGATGCAGTAGAAAGAGGATCGCATCAAAGACCTC
Source organism: Fraxinus excelsior (assembly GCA_019097785.1). Lineage (NCBI taxonomy): Eukaryota > Viridiplantae > Streptophyta > Magnoliopsida > Lamiales > Oleaceae > Fraxinus > Fraxinus excelsior. The sequence continues at coordinate 22,152,988 of CM032633.1, read as the reverse complement.
GAGGTCAAGCACGACCTGGCCGGAATTGAGATGAGAAAGGTTCGTGATGAGATAGGGATTTATAAGGACGAGGCTGAGGAGGCCAAGCTTGAGCTCATGCACGCGAAGAAAGAGTTCGAAGACCAAAATAAAGGGTTCGAGGACCAGTTGACGAAGGCTCGAGTTCAGGCTATTGAGGAGTTCAAGAGCTTTGACGAGCAGAAGGCACTGCTCGGAGAATACGGTTCGGGATCTTATTTTCACAGCCTCGGGCATTTTTTAGGACTAGACTACCAGATGAGATGAAGTCATTCACTGAGAAACTCAAGTCGGTGCCGACCATGTGGACGAGCTCGAGCTATCTACGTCTGAAGCTGAATGGGAAAATGATGACGGAGAGGAGATCGAGACTCCTAGTGCGGAGACCTCCGATGCAGATGCTACCGATCTCGATTTGAGCTCGATATTTGGACTTGGTTTATTTTTTGTTTTTTAGAAATTGAATGTAATGTAATGTGCCCGCTTCGTGGCTTCATCAATGTAACGTCGATGCTCTTTTTTACCTCGTGCATTTATTTATTATTTATTTATTTACTTTTTTGTGTATGTAGTTGAGGTTTGTTAAGTGAGCTCGAGCTAGCCAAATAGCTCAACATGAGCTCAAGCTTTATGCTTGGCTTTTTTTTCTTTTAAGTAGCCGGTAGCTCAAGCCTTGTATGAAGTAGCTCGAGTCATGGAATATGCTCGAGCGTGTTACTTGGGCTATTTTTTGGCCAAGTGGCTAGAGCCATGAAATGAGCTCGAGCGTGTTACTTTGGCTATTTTTTGGCCAAGTGGCTTGAGCGACGGAATGAGCTCGAGCATGTTACTTTGGCTATTTTTTGGCCAAGTGGCTCGAGCCATAGAATGAGCTCGTGCGTGTTACTTGAGCTGTTTTTTGGCCAAGTGGCTCGAACCATGGAATGAGATCGAGCGTGTTACTTAAGCTGATTTTGGGGCCAAGTAGCTCGAGCCATGGAATGAGCTCGAGCGTGTTACTTGGGCTGATTTTTGCCAAGTGGCTCAAATCACTTGTTGTAATGAGCTCGAGCATGTTACTTGGCTAATTTTTGCCAGGTAGCTCGTGTCATTTGTTGTAATGAGTTCAAGCGTGTTACTTGGCTGATTTTTGCTAGGTAGCTCGTGTCATTTGTTGTAATAAGCTCGAGTGTGTTACTTGGCTGATTTTTTGGGACTCGATCTCAACCTTGGATATTGTTAGATTGGGTAATCTTTGAAACGTTCCAGGCCGAGGTTGAAGCTATGGCTTAGTATTATTGGGACAACTTGTTTTCGTAATGGACTTGAGTGTTCTAAAAATAACGAATGTTACACGACATATAGACCGTATCTAGAAATTAATAGCACTTGGGCACGTAGGCCACAAAAGAAAAACTAACTATAAAAACTCTACTTAACTTTGGCTCCCCAAGCTACTTGCAATAAATCTTTAAGTTGTCTGCATTCTATGGCCTTGGGAGTGGCTTCCCAGATGTGTCCCTCAAACTGTACGCTCATTCTCTTACTTTTTGTATAACTTAGTAAGATCCTTCCCATGCGGACCCTAACTTGCTTGGTGGATAACCGGCTATAGTCGCATTTTGGAGTACTAGGATTGGGGACGCCAAGGAAATTTGGCCAGAAAAAAAGTTCTGGCCAACTTTCCTTGGCGTCCCCAATCCTAGTCTTGAGGTCTTGCATTTGAATTGCGTGTTATCAAATTGTCTTTCGTTATCCGTTATCAATACCTTAGGTATCCCGAACTTACAAATAATGGCCTTCCATACGAACGATCTAACTTTCGATTTCGAGATGGTTGCCAAGGCTCGACCTCTACCCATTTTGTAAAGTATTCAACCGCCATAAGATGAACTTCAGCTGACCCTTGGCCAAAGGAAAAGGCCCGAGGATGTCGACTTCCTATTGCTCAAAGGGTGCAACGTAGGGGATGGATGTTAGCTCTTTGGCGGGGATATGTATGATGTTGCCAACCTTTGGCATTTGTCACATCTTTTGACATAGTTTGCGGGATCTTGCTTCATGTTTGGCTAGTAGTACCCATACTTTAGAGCTTGTAGGCTAGTGCACGAGCCCCTTGATGATTTCCACATACGCCTTCGTGAACCTCTACTAAGGCTTGGAGGGACTCGGAGGGCATAAGATACCTCAAGTAGGGTAAAGTAAGACATCTGCAAAACAAGATGCCTCCAATAATGCAATACCTTTCTACTCTAGTCTTAATGCTTCTTGCCTCTCGGGGGTCAAATGGTAGGTTTTCGCAGTTTAAATACTCCATTTTCAGGTCCATCCAAGAGGGCTCATTGTCAGTGTCCATGATACTAGGCTTCGGGTTGATGCTGGGCTCTTTTACTATTTTTAAATGCACCATTCTGTCAAGTCCATCCATTCCCATGAACATGAGTCTAGGCAGTACATGGCTTTAAAGTTATCAGCTCTTGCAATCTTTGTAATCTCACAGTTCTTGAACTTCCTTTGGAGGTCATGCGCATTCAAACAGTATAGGCTCATATTTTCATCTCCTCTCAAAGATGCCTTCGGTTTGGCCGACCACCTATTGGGAGTCACTAAACATGTTGACATTCTCAATTTTGAGGTTGTGTGCCAACTCTAGTGCTAGGATGACGGCTTCATACTCCGCTTCGTTATTGGTGGCTTCAAATTCAAACATGAATGCACATTGAACTTCAGTTATTTCTATCGGATCAATGATGATAACTTCGGCACCCGACCCCGAACTATTCAATGCTCCATCAACATATATTTTCCAAACCCCCAAGGTCATGCCCGGGTCACCAATATGTGGCCCCCGAGTCCTAGGGGTAAGCTCTGCAATGAAGTATGCCAATGCTTTCGTCTATGTCGAACTTTCCTAGTTCGATCGCCCATTTAACCAACCTTCCCGAAACATTCGGCTTCTGAAGTATGTGTCTTAATAGTTAGTTAGTGAGGATGACAATTGGATGGGACTAAAAGTATTGATGGAGTTTTCGAACCGCCACAACCAAAGCAAGAGCAAGTTGTTCAGCCAATGTGTACCGAGTTTCTGGATTTAGAAGTATTTTGCTTACGTAGTATATAGGCCGCTGGACCTTACCGACCTCTTTTACTAGAACCGCACTTACCGCACTTTCAGAGACAGCTAAGTATAGTAGCAACGCATTACCATGTTACGGTTTAACGAGGACCGGTGGGATTGCTAAAGCTTTCTTTAGCTCTTGAAAAGCTACCTTGCACTCCTCATTCCATTCAAAACTGATAGACAAACATGTTTAATGCTGCAACTCGACATGTTAATTTTTGAATATCCCTCTTACACCTTGGTGGTTCCATTGAAACCAATGTTTCTATCTTGTCAGGATTGGCCTCTATCCCTCTGTGGGTGATCATGAATCCCAAGAACTTAATGGATGCCACCCCAAACGCACACCTAGCAGGATTTGGCTTCATTTTGTACCTCGTAGTGTAGCAAACACCTCATCTAGGTCAGTAACATGACAGTCCACCTGCTTACTCTTGACAACCACGTCATCAACGTAGGCCTCAACGTTCTTTTCGATCATGTTGGCAAAGACTTTATTGACAAGTCTTTGATATATAGCTCCTACATTTTTTAACCCGAATGGCATGACCTTGTAACAATAGATGGCTGAGTCTGCCCTAAATGAGGCATTTTCCTGATCTTTCTCCTACATTAGAATCTGATGGTATCCAGAAAAAAACATCCAAGAAACTGTATAACTTGTGTCACAACTACTCTCCACAAGATTGTCAATTCGGGACAGGTGGTAGCTGTCCTTGGGACATGTTTTGTTTAAATCTGTGAAGTCGATGCATACCCGCTACTTTCCATTAGCCTTCTTGACCAGGACCACATTGGCAAGCTAATAAGGGTATTGGACCTCTCGGATGAAGTTGTCTTTAATGAGTTTCGTAATCTCTTCTCGTATGACCTCCATTCGTTCTAGTGCAAATTGTCTCCTTCTCTGCTTTACCAGTTTTGCACTTAGGCTTATAATGAGTTTACGTACTGCAACCGCAAAGTCTATACCAGGCATGTCCTCCACGCTCCAAGCAAATACGTCGATGTTGCGGGCTAAGCAACCAATGAGTTCATCTTTGGTTGTGCCGTCAAGACCTTGACCAATGGTAACTTTCCTACCTGGCTTGAGCTCAACCTCATCCACTTTTTCTACTGGTGCAAGCCTCCCCCGATGGTCAAGCTCGAGTTTTGCCTCCGATAACTGCATGACATTCAACTTGATTTCCCTAACACTGCCTAGCTACTGCTTGGCCTTTGCGAACCACTCTAACCCCTTTGCTTGTTGGAAACTTCACTGCAAGGTGGAATATTGAAACAATTGCCTTGATACTATTCAGTAGTGGTCTGCCAGTATGGCGTTTTAGGCCATGGGTGTGCAAACCACCTGAAAAGTTGTGATCTATGTTACGTGCTTTTCTTCTGGCCCCAAGGTGAGGGGTAAGCTAACAATGCCCTCCGGAATGACAATACCTTCCCCAAACCCCTAAAGATATGTCTGGACTAGTTTGAATTGTTCTGCAGAGATGCCCATTTTTCCAAAAGCGTCATGTAACAACACATTTTCTGCACTACCATTGTCTACCAGGATCATCTTTACATCAAAGTTTACGATAATTACTGATATAACCAGCGTATCATCATGTGGAAAAGATACGCCTTCCAAATCCCTTGCCCCGAATGCTATGTCTTCCATCCTGCCCAGATCTACGTGCGAGACCAAAAGGTATTGTCTTGCATACTGCTTACGTCCATTGTTAGAGTCTCCTCCCAAGCCCGTTCTCCCAATAATGACGTTAATAGTACCTGCAGTCGGTTGCTGCTCCTTTTTGTCGACCTGTGGCATGCCCTTGTTTTGACCATTTCGAGGGCACTTGTCTCGGCTTACATATGTACCTAGAAAACCCCTTCTGATGAGGGACTCGATCTCCCGCTTTATGGTAAAGCACCCCTCCATCGTGTGGTCATGATCTCTATGAAAGTCACAATATTTACTCTTGTCACGGGCTTCAGCGAAAGATTGTAGCTTGGGAGGCCACTTCAACTCCTTGAGGTCTTTGATCTCCATCAGAATGTTTGACCTCGTGTTGCTCAGTCAACAGTACCGAACTGAAAAAGTACATAAATGGTATATTCATATTGGTTATTGAGGTCGGCTCCATCAGGTTATCATGATACTGTCCTTTAAATGGGTCTATAACAATTAATGAACCGGTTATAGGACGAAGCTATATCATATGATTGGTGGAATAGGTGGGCGCTTCCATAAATCCTGAATGTAATAAATGGATTGGATGTTTTAACAATGTGTAGGGAATTTATAATCAATATGTTCTCTCAAACCAGACAGTCGTAAATACGAGCCGACCTTATAAATCCAACCTTAATTTAGCATAAGATGAGTGTACTTAACAAATGGATTTAATTAGGTTGCAGGTCAGATGTCAACAATCTGCGTCCAACTTTACAAGTTCATGGTAATATTTTGCAAGTACCTTCTCATTGAATAAGGGATGACTATCACCCACAAACTTGATATCATCTTCCCAATCATTAGGTACAAAATCTCACACAACCATGTAACTCTTATCAGAATTATTAAGTGCTTTCTTTCGATACCTTAAGTACTGTCTAAATCAAAAACATTTCGACTTGAATACATAAGTGTATGAATACAAACGTTGCCCATTACAATGCATCACGTAACAAATTTCACATCTTAGATCTCCTCCAAGCATATATCCATAATCCATGCAGAGATTAGTCAATTGACAAATTTGTTATTTTACCACCGTTAAAATCATGCAAATATAGCTAAAACATACATGGAGAGATGGTAAAATACAGGAGAGATTAAACTTGTGGGAGTTAGCCAAAACTAAAATTAACTTAAGTGGTAATCAAAGTAAAAAATGTATCGACAATGGTGCCAAAAACTTGTTCGCTATGAAGTGCAAACCAAAAGTGTACATGTTGCATTCAATTAATAAAGTAAACTTTTTGAGTCCAAATTATTGACCCCTCTATAAATGTTTACTTCAAATTGCACAACTTTCTTCATTTTAATTCTAACAATTAAAAGAAACACACAATTAAAATTATGATTTGAAAATAAGGAAAAATAAACTAAAACTTTACAAACTAAGAACACATAAAAAAAAATGGAAATTTCAGAGGAAAACATGATTGAGATTTATAATTTCACTTAATTGTCGCCTAATTAATTCTCCACAAGAAAAATAAAAAAATTACTCATTTATGATATTAAATCTGATTTTTTTAATTTTAGTTAATTACCTCCCTCGAGTGAAACTAACCCTAATTGATTGATTTAACTTACTATATCTCTATGTTGATTAAAATCAAACAATTGCATTCAATTTTTGTGAAAATAGCTTAGTGGACACCTAAGATTATAGGTATATCTCTATCATGTACAAGAACCTAGTGTATTTATTCTATGGTCTAAAATATAAAAATATTTCTCAATAATCGCACATATCACTTAATACAAATATTTATTGGTAGCCACAATGTCCATATGCCACAACACATCATGGCACATGCAAATGCAGTAGTAAATTTTGTCCAAACATTATTAATGTCTTCAGAGTTTTTCATTAGTCAAGATATAAGGAAAAGTAGAAATAAACATATGAAATTAGACATCATATCTTCATTGCTTTGTGCAAATAATGGGTGAGTATTCAAATTATTTATTGTTTACTATAATATTTCTTTTTCGCTTACTTAGTTCTACATTTATGGTACTAATTTAATCTAACATAAAACTTTTTCTTCCATAGGCCAAACTGTGCAATTTTTTTGCTCAAATACATAAAATGCTTCATTCTAAGATATCCAATAGAATCAATTTTTTCGGACAGGATGACTATATACAGACGAAAGAGCAGTAGTTGTTTGCTATAATGAATACTTTATACATGGATAACCATATTTCGGAAAAAAACCTACTCGAAACCATCTGTTACAATTCATTGGATTCGTACTGAACAACAAAGCTGAAGAAACTCCCAAAGTTACAAACAAATAGGTAACATATGAAATCAATTGTCCTTTGTGCTCACGTGTCAAATGTCCATCTTTGGAATAGCCTTATATGAGCATATATATAATTAAGACCATTAGAGTTTGGAAAGCTTTTCCTATTTCTTGCTACACCTATAATTCACTTCTTTAATGTTTATATTTTTGGCGTTTGATTCGCTCTTTATGTTATGGGTGGAAGTTATAACATCTCGCATGATAATTGTGGTAAGTCGCTTTACTTAAAACATGTTTAGCTAAGGTTAAAAAACTTGTGGTACAAAATAAGCTTAGATATGTTATTTTTTCTTGCTCTATTGTTAAAAAATATGCTTATTTACTTATAACTAAACTTTTTAAGCTTAGCAAAAGTTGTTAAGGAGTTTTTACTAAGAGCTTCCAAAACTATGCACATTATTTATGTTTTACATGTTGAAATTATAATTTAGTTATAACTCGATATTCTTGATTTGTAGCCATGACCATCATCTTCACATGGCTTCTCATTCTAGAGAGTGGTTTTCGAGTTATAAGCTAAAACTTATATATATTGAAAATTCATTTGATGAGATGCATACAGAGTTGGCTATTGTGGCTGAAACTAAACTGTCTGAGACACAAAAAGTGACGGAGAATGCTAAAAAGAAGTTCATGAAGACAGGTATGTTGATTATTTTCTAGATGCAATAATGTGCTAAAGCTTATTTCTCATAAATTGTTTTGCTTGGAACAGAGAAACTACCCGAACGGACTTTATTAAAAAAGGGTAATGTAGAACTCATCATATCAAGTGGCTTGCCAATGCTATTAAGATTTTTCTGAAGTCTTTCTTCTTGAATAACAATAGCTTTATTCTTCAAGTATGTGTAATTTGAATATTCAAAGCAATTCTTCCTTTGTTATAGCTAATCCCAAAATGGTAACAATAGTTTTATTCTTCAAGTATGTGTATTGATATATTCAAGGCAATTCTTCCTTTGTCATAGAAAATCCTAGAATGGCATGACTAAGGAAATTGATCTTGCTTTGAAAATTGACAGGAACAGCTTTTCCAAATTCACGAAAATGTCGTTAAGTTTTGCGATATCCACCATTTGACAACTAAAGTAAACTTGTGGTATGCTATGAACTCATGAAATTGATTTGAGATTTAAGTGGAGATATCCATTTATACACAAAATTGAAATTTTTGTATATTTATTTTTTATTCAAATTACTAAGTATAAAATGTTTTGCTACATTTAACACTCTAATATTACCTTCAACATAACCTAGCACGTGCATTGCACCAGTAAAGACTAACTAAAGAACATGTTTGTAATTGAAAGTTCGGATCATAGTAAATGTAATTTCGGATATCCAATATCTTTATTGAAGTTCATTTATTTCTATTAAGAGTAATGTTGATTCAAGTTGGAGTTTTGAATCACTAAATATGAAATTGTTGCCATGTGCTTAAACGTGTTCGTCATGTTTACTAATTTGTAGTTTTATTTACCAACTCCATTAAAATAGGCTTTTTAAAAAATATATAGATTTAAAAATAATTCTTTTTTGGAGAATGTATGCATAAAAAATAAGAAAAATCTTAAATCTATATGTAATTTATGAGGAACTATGTGATTTAAAATAAGGAAAAGTCTTGACGAATGACATTTTGGGTTTTGACAAAAATATTAAGATAGGTATTACCAAGTTAAAAAATAATAATAATAATGTGGAATGCACTTTCCGCAAGCACGGAGAGAAGTCTTTGTGCAACGCACTGAGAGTGCCCACGCTGCGTCGAGAGAAGTCTCCGTACAATGCACGAAGAGTGGCACAAAGAATTCTTCGCGCATTCGTGGAGGTCTACACTCTCCGTGCAGAGCGGAGAGTGTTCGCACTATGCTGGCACTTCCTCTCGCGTAGCAAGGAGAGTGCATTTTTTCCTTCACATATGCACTATTTTTACTTATATTAAAATAAGTTGACAAGATGTATGTACTTCTTGTATGTAATTCATCTTCGATTGTTTTAACCAAGCCTGCTCACTGTTCATTCCTCAATTTTTATATGTCACCCATGCCTTTCCAATCCAACCTCGACCACACATATTTCTTAATCTACTCCCACATACATTCCTTAATCTATTCTCCTCTCTCCTCAAAGACTTAACCATTGACAATTTCTGAAGTTGAATTTTACTTTTCACTATTAATCTTATACTAAATTCTAGATTTCTAGTTGGACAAGAATTAGTACGGTTCCTCTAATCGGTAATTTCTCTCTACATCTATTCAATGCAAATATAATGTAATGCTAGGATCGGTGACTAATCCAAATATATATAATGTACCCAATATGTATATTGTGTTGCTCTCTCAAATTCACCAAAATCCAAGTTTCTTAAATCTTTTACCTCTACACTTTTTCATTTTTATAGTTTTAAACTTTACAAGTGAGCAGTGGCCATTGAAAATAAATTAGAATTCTTAATCTTCTCGATATCACTTCTCTTGCCCAATATGCAGCATGGATGCCTGCTTGTTTGCTTGTTCAAATGATTCACTAAAATTTTACAGTAAACGAAGATTGAGTTGCGAATAAACCATAGTCGGTAACAATTGTACATGTAAACTCAAAACCTACCTTAAATAATTGGCGGGAATTAGTAAGAAAACTAAGAACCAACATACCATAATAAAAAGTTTAATTATGTATTTTCTATTCAAGGATATATGTGGATTCATTATCTTTAATTACATGTATATGTTTACTAACTTACGTAATTCAACTTACAATTTAACATTAAATAATTGGCATGAATCAAAAATAAAACGGAAGGCAAATGTACCTCAAGGTGATAATAAAAAGTTTGATTATGCATTTTCTATTCAATGATATCTATGGCTTCATTATACTTTTCTTTAATTTAATTCCATATGTATCTTTATTAACTTAGATAGTTTAATTTAATAGTAGATACACAAGGACAAAAAAATCATGAGACCCTACAAGCTTGCATGTCAAAATCCAAAAAAAAAAAAGTCATCTCAAACTAACATCGAATCTATATTTTTGCCCAGTGAAAGGCTACCACAATGTTTACAAAAACAAGAACAATAAACCTTAGATTGAGATTTTAGAAAATGCAAATTATGACATCGGTAAAGTAGTATAGAAACTCTACTTATGCTAGGACAAAACTTATGAAATCGACTTGGAAATTGAGATGTTAAAAGAAAAAAATGTTGAGTATTATGTGGAAATGGCTTTAATAGTCTCTCTGAGAATTCTCCTGACTTAGAATTGAGGTTAATACCTTATTTAATTTATTTACTTTTAAATTTATGAGTAGCTTACCCTCAAATTCTAAAGTCAAATACATTTGTATTGTTAATTATTTGTCACGATGGGAAGACAACACTTGATCCCTACATCTGCACAACTTGATATTCTTCAATGCATATTTGATGGAAGGAATAAAACTCCAAGCAATGCAGAAATTGTACAAATAGTCTCTCAGTTATCATTGCATACTCATATCTCTAAAAAATGTTCGCGATTGATTTAGTAATAAGCATGCTCAATAAAAAAGAAAGCAGGTTTGTACACAAGCAGAGAATGTTCAACCAAAAAATCTAAGGTATGAAATGCAACCTGATCAACGTGTATGGAGCTTTAGATTAAGAGGTCTATCTATATTAATAAATTACGCTCAACTTATCGTCTTTCACTTTAAAACCGTGTTTATACAGTTTTCCCTTGTATTATCCTTGAATTTCTTCAGATGAATATTGTGCTGAAGAAAGTGTAGTGATTGTGGAAGAAAATTGTTTGTCGAGTGCTTTTGAAGATGTCAATATGCATAAAAAGATTAAGGGTATGATCTTGCATATTACGTGTTACTTTTGTCACATTCTCATTATGTGTCAAATATTATTTTGTTATTTCAATCTCTTATATTCATTTCACTACCACGTAAAAGTGTTGTTTCACAATAGTTCTATGTATATTTATTAATTTTCTCCGTTAATTTATTTACTTTGTCTTTGTTTGCAGTTGATGAACTTTCTACAAGCATTGGTGAGTTATCACGAAAGACCAAGTGTCCTCACCTTAGTTCAGGTCCATTCTAATTATGAAATTCTTTGGTTTTTACTTAGGTTTTCCTTTGTTTTAGTTTCATGTTATGCTTATATGCAATATTTTTCCCAATACTTGAATTGTTTACAAAAACAACCTTTCTTAAAAAATACTACTTTTCATTGGCCTCCCATTGCCATATTGTGTTATTCATATTTATCTTAGTTTTTTCTCTTACAATCTTTTTTAGATTATTTTTTCCTTCTTCATGTTAGGTTATGCTATGGATTTATGTATTCATGAAAACTGTGTTATTGAGAATCCACATGAAAAAAATCATATGTGATACGAATGTGTATCAAATGTTCATTTTACTGGTGAGTATATTGAAAGAATTCATACAAAAAGTATTCATTTCGAACCCTATGTCTTGCCATCTTGTACAATTTGTACACATTGTGGGGCAAAAAAATTCTATAGAAAAATCAAGGGCTTTTGTTGTTGTGATGGGAGAGTGAAATTACAATTACATAATTTGCCTCCTAAACTATATGAGTTATTTACTTCTAAATCAGAAAAGGCTCTCGCTTTTAAAAAAGTTTTTCATAGTTACAACAATCATTTTGCATTCACTTCGTTTGGTGTTAAATGTGATAGAAAGTTGTGTAAAAATAATAAATGTATATATACTTTCAGAGTTCAAGGACAAGTGTACCATTTCATAAACCTAATTGTACCGATTGATGGGAATCCTACATATTTACAGTTAAACTGCTACGAAAGTGAAAATGAAATTCATAATAGACTCAACAGTTCAGACAAGTTTTGTGAATTGACTTTAAGAAAGTCGATAGATATTTTTTTAAAAAAATTCATATTTTAATTTCTTTCTATCATCAAGTAAAGTTACTAATTTAGAATCATGTCGTATTTTACTGAGGTGTGAGAATATATAACATGTCAACATCAGAACAAGTGGCTATAGTATGGGTTGACGAAGACCCCTCTGCAAATATTCGACTTCGAGATTTATTAATTTTTGAACATTCAGGTAATGCATATAAAGTTCAATACTATTATGGTTATGATCCACTTCAATATCTATTATATTTCCCCTATGGAGAACCTAGATGGCATGAAGGTATTGAGAAGGTAAACGTCAATGCTTCACAAGTTTGAGTCCCTTAAAACTTAGTTGACATTAATAATGTGAATTCAATGGATCAACTTTTGGAAATAGAAGATCATGGTAAATTTTATTCATTACAGTTAATTATAGTGATTTATTCTTTAGTAAATAAATTTATTTATCTTGGGAATATTTTTAGTTGTTTTTTTTTTTGTAGTTTTAAAGGCATGTAAGAAACGAATGATTGGATCGTGTCGAGAGTATTACTGTTAAAAAATTCAAATCAGGTCTGAAGACAATTCTGTACTTCTACATGGTGGTAAACTTTTACAACAATATGTAATGGACATGTATGTTAAAATTGAAACCGCAAGATTAGACTTTTTCTTGCAATAATCAAAAAGCTATAAGAGCTTAAGTTTATCATTCCTAATACTTAAACAAATTTTTAATATTAGAAACCATTTACAAGTTGACGAAATTGTCTTGTGTGAGATACCAGACCAAAATAAATACCCTCACTTACATGTTGTTGTTGTAAAACGGATGATGCATGGTCCTTGTGGACATTTGGATCCTAACAATGTTTGCATGGAGAAAAATCATGTATGTAAAAATAAATACAAAAAAGAATACATTAAACATACTTTGTTAGGTAATAATTCATACCCACTTTATAAGTGTTGCAATGATGGTGTAAGTAAGTAAGAGACTGTTTATTATACAATAAATGGGTTGTACCATATAATCCTTACATTTTAGCTAAAATAAAACGTAATCCAAATTTGCCTGAAATAAAACGTGAACTAAAACATAATGATGAAATACAAAATAGGGTGGATTTGTTAGTACGCATATTTCGTGCTAAGCTTGAAGAATTGAAAATAGATTTGGTTAAGAAAGAATTGTTAGGTCCTATAGTTGCATATGTTTATGTGATTGAATTCCAAAAACGATGATTACCTCATTCTCATTTCCTCCTAATATTTAAACAAATTTTTAATATTAGAAACCATTTACAAGTTGACGAAATTGTCTTGTGTGAGATACCAGACCAAAATAAATGCCCTCACTTACATGTTGCTGTTGTAAAACGGATGATGCATGGTCCTTGTGGACATTTGGATCCTAACAATGTTTGCATGGAGAAAAATCATGTATGTAAAAATAAATACAAAAAAGAATACATTAAACATACTTTGTTAGGTAATGATTCATACCCACTTTATAAGCGTTGCAATGATGGTGTAAGTAAGTAAGAGACTGTTTATTAGACAATAAATGGGTTGTACCATATAATCTTTACATTTTAGCTAAATTTTGATTACATATTTATACAAGTACATAGATAAGGGACATGATCGTATTCATTTTACTCTGAATAGAGAAATAAATGAGTACTTTATTGATGAGATTACAAATTACCAATCAGTTAAATGGATATGTGCACCTGAAGCTATATGAAGGATATTTAGTTTTGATTTATTTGATATGTCTCCAACAGTATTTTCTTTAAAATTACATACTAAGATGCTTAGTTACATACAGTGAGCCACATGATTTATCAAAAGTTATAAATAAAGACTTTGTTTATCGAACAATGTTAACTGAATTTTTTAAAATGAATATATCAAATCAAAAGGCAAGGGCTTTACTCTACAAAGAATTCCCTACACATTTTGTATGGAATGCATCCATTTGAATTTAGAGTCCTTGAAAATAGGAAAATGTTATTGGTAGAATAGTCACTGTTAATTCATCTGAGGGTGAAAGATATTTTTTACTAGTGTTACTAAACCATATTAAAGGACCAAAATCTTTTGAAGATTTGAGAACAATTAATGGTGTTATTATGTCTACTTATTGTGAAGCAGCACTTTTATATGGTCTTCTTAGTGGTATTCTTAGTGGTAATAACTATTTTGAGACTTGTTTAACTAAAGCGATAAATTATCAAATGCCCCATATTATTGCATCAACTATTTGCCAATGTGTTGACTTTATGTAGCTCTACGAGTCCAAAAACTTTGCGGGACAAATTTATAGGTTTTATGATATAAGATGATTTACATAAAGGTCTAACACAACATGATGCTTCGATGAAAACTTTGCATTGCATAAGTTCTTTCTTAGAGATTGTTGGTAAAAGTATAAATGATTACTACTTGGTAGATTTTGATTTTTCTGTCAACGATGATGATATGTTCGAAACCATGATTGTTGAAGAAACTACGAATATCAATGTTGGGTTAGACATGCATTGTACTAAGAATTTAAATAAAGAGCAACAAAGTACTTATGATATTATTCTAGATATTAATGCTTCTGAAGGTTTATGAAATGGGACTAGAATTATCTATCGGGACTTTAAACAAACTGTGATTTTAGCTGAAATTAGAATAGGAAGATTTTGTGAAAAATAAGTGTTTTTACTTAGGATTCCCACTTGAAAGCAATAAACGGTTAGTGCCATTTAAAAGAATTCAATTTCAAGTGTGTTCTTGTTTTGCTATAACTATTAACAAAGCTCAAGGTCAAACTCTAGATTTTGTTAGCTTATATCTTCCTAAAGTATTCTGACATGATCAATTATATGTTGCAGTATCCAAGGCTAGAAGACGAGGAAATATAAAATTTCTGATTAAATCTTCTGTCAAACATAAATTACATACTTGTTGCACAAAAAAATATTGTTTATCATGAATTCTTGGATTTAATACGTAGCAATTAACCATTTAAGCAATGCTTATATCATTTTGGTTCAATAAATACAAATTTACAAATAGCTTCTTATAGTTAGAATTCTGCTATGTTTTTTTTAATTCATCATTAAGTCATTAATTGGAAATTTTAAGCATATGAAATTCATAGAAGAATCTTATATGTTACATTCCTTTTGATTGATAGATTATTTTGAGTTTAAGTAATGGCGTCAATTTAACTTGTTCTATTTCATCTTTTACTTTCCAACATTGTCAATGATGTATGATTGAAGATTATCATGATAATTTTTTTAGTGAGACCAAACTTCGTGAGCAATGTTCATCTCTTCCTTGTTATAAATCAAGCATTTTTTTTTATTTTTCTTATTTCTTATATATATCCAATTTTTCACATTTTTCACATTTTTTTATTTCTTATAAATCCAATTCTTCTGCTCCTACTCACAAATTTGATGGAAAGACCAAATTGTATGATGACAGATATATTGCCTATGATGTATGATGACAGACATATTGTTAAATCGCATAAGTATATTGTTAAAGAGTGTACCATGATGGTACTATTGTTGCTCATGAGAGTCACTTCACTCGTTCAAATTTAGTTTTTCTCATGTGTCATGACAAACAATAAATTAAACTTATTACATACTTAGTTGTCTCACAGTGGGGAGATTGAAAACACTTTTAATGCTATCTTTGTATGCGTTCTCTTCAGTAACTTCCGTTTCATAAATGTTGTTGAGTTTTCGCCTACCATTGTGAGCATGCAAACATATTTCATAAGCTTGAAAGTGATGTATTTTTTAAATTTCTAAACCTAATTGCCACCCAAAACGATTAGGTTTCAGACGATGTCCGTGCATTCAGAGACATGGTCTCCATGAGAGCCGAGACCGTCTCCGCACTCTGGGAAGATGTCTCCACACACCGTCTTCTATGGAAATTCCTACATTTTTTCATGACTATCTCCCTGTAACAAAAAATTTATCTACACTTTTGATATTCCTTTCTTTGTGATTTTTCAATAATATATTCATTTTTATAATTGACCAATCTCATATAATCAATTTATGTCAACAATTTCATATAATGAAAGTTTTACAATTTAGTCATATTTCAATAGTGAATTGATTTGCTTGCCATACCTATCTCATACGTAGCCAGGTAACTGTACGTATAATTATCATATATATTAGTACCTTCAGTAAAGGTTTTTACTCAATAGTAATCCTTTGGTCATTCTTGTATTTGATGAAGTTTCACTGAATTGGTTTACTTGCCCATACCTTGATGAAACTTCACTGAACTGCCCATACCAAATAATTGGAGCACTAATTTCTTCCCAATAAAGTATATTGATAAAGTTTCACTAAATTGATTTATGTGCCCATATCTTGATGAAACTTCAACACTGATTGATTCGCTTGCCCATACTTGATAATTGGAGCACTAATTTCTACCAATAAATTATGTGTACTAATTTATTTTAAACTTTGATTAAAAATTTACTGTACACAAATATTTATAAAAAGGCTTCATCCCCAATTTTTCAACGCAAACACTCGCTTCATCAGCTTTTCAAAAAAACCCAAGTACAAAATCAGAAAACCTCCATTCCCAATGTAATACAACCTTAGAATAGAAGAACAATACCAACTAATACCAAAAATTGTTTCAAACAATCAAAAGTGGAGAGCTAAGGTCATTGTGGTAGAAAAACAATCAGCAAAACTTTCAAAGCAAGACATTGGAGACCTTCCTCAAAGGCTAATATAAAAATAAACATTAGACAAATTGATTATGAAAAAAAAAATTTAGAAACATCGGCTATGATGGAAATAAAAAAAAAATAAACTTCAAACTCGTGGCACAATGGGATAATGGAGTTATTTTCTTTAAAGAATGTCTCGCTGCAAAAATCAATGTAGGAAAAACAATTTATATGCCAAACATTCGGTAGAAAAATATATCTACACTACACCAAAAAACACCTTTTGCAGCGGTGAAAAAACGCTACGGTAGATCTTTTGCAGCGTTTTTCCAAGTGTTACGAAATTCAGTGCTGCCGTTGAGGGAAGACTTTTTACAACGTTTTTTAAACGTTGCGAAAGACCTCTTTTGCAGCATTTTTTAAACGTTACGGTAGACCTATTTTGCAGCATTTTTTCAACGTTGCAATAGACACTTTTTTTTTGTACAGTTATGGTAGTTGAATAATTGACCCACAAAATTAAAAAGAACACTTTGTGACATTTTGGAATTGCATAAAAATTGATAATTTCATTATCAATCATTATCAATTTTTGAATTAATACAGAATTCAAATGCGATACACCACAACCTATCTAAAAAGGAGTAAGATAAATAATACAATTATTTCATCCATCATTCCACTAACTAGATTGCTGGAAGAAGTATAGATTGCTGGAAGAAGTAGAAACATAAAATATTATCCCCAAATGCGGCCACTTCAACCAGTGTTTGAACCCGGACTCTATTAGTAGAAACTAGTAATATGCCACCAACTTCATCTTCAGATGAATCACTCTCCTCAATTACTTCATGGGAGTCATCACTTTGCCCTTCATCATCATGCTATATCTAGTATCATCTACCTGTAAAAAAAAATTTAGCTAAGAACAAACATAAAATAGAACTCATTTATGCTTCAACAATGTAGAACATGTTACAGGAGACGCCAAAGGGCTCTGACAACCACAACACAACATATATTTGAATGTAAAAAACCTAGTCAATCCATACATGAAGGAAATGTTTCAAATGAAAAAGGGACAAGATCTAATAAAAATGAATTTTAAAAGTAAAAGCATAAGCAGCATCTAGAGAAGTGGTTTGCTTTACTCATGCTTAATAGTAACTAAGATACTAGATAAAACTGGGAACATTTTTTTATTGAAGTTTTGACATATGTTATCTTCAGAAGGGTGCTTTTCAAAGTTGTAAATTAATTTATGCTTTCAACTCCCCTATCCCACCCCTAAAAAAGGAGAGAAAATAAAATGTGAAAGAAATTTAGAACTGACAGAAGATGGAACAAAAGTCAACTGTGCAAGCCCAATATAATAATACTTTACCATCAGAGCTATCAAAAATAAAAATATAAATTTACCATCAGAATTCTCACAAAGCACGCCATTTTTCAATAAAAATGAAGTGCAAACAAAGATGTACTTCTCAAAAGGTGGGATCAGAGGATAGACTATCTTTTCATTATCATGAGTGCCCGTGTACACCACTTGGTTCTGCTCATGAACATGTTGTGGAATGAGGATAATGTGATATTTTGAATTATGTAGTTTGACCGCAAACAAGCCAAACTGTAACCAGAAAGAGCAATCTAGGCATATCATGATATTCAAGCTCGAACACTATTCAGACTGAATCAAAATTGCACACATAGGCTACACCAATAAATCTATATTTTAAATACTAGAATAAACTTCAGCTTGACGTATAGACTCACTACTAAAATTCTTAATCAAGATGCTGCAATAATAACGAATATTTCACCTAGTCAGAGAGACTAAAGCCCATGTCATCATCGGATTCCTCAGCCGGTTCTTCCTTCTTCTCCTCTTCCTTGGCAGCAGCAGGTACAGCACCTAAATCATCAGCTGCAACTGGAGCCGCAGCAACTGCAAACTTGGTGGGATCTTAATGAACAAAAAATTTTAGGGATAAACACTACACGAGAGTAAAGCTGAACTGGGTCTAGAAAGCACAACAATTTAACATCATTAGTACATACCTCGAGGTATTCCTTCACTTTATCTGCCAATGGGAAGGAGTAATCAGTTTCAAGTGCAACTGCCAAAACATTCTTGTATGCAATGATAAACATGTGTGGTGCAGCTGCTAGTGTTGGGTATGAGATGGCTATTGACAAGGACGTAACCATGGAAACTCCCATGGCAAACTTCTAAAGGAGGTCATCTTCTGTAAAAAATATTTTAGCCAAGAACAAACATAAAATAGAACTCAGTTGTGCTTCCCACAATGTAGAACACATTATGAGAGATGACAAAGGACTCTGACAGCTACAACACAACACAACACAAATTGAATGTAAAAAATCTAGTCAATCCATACATGAAGGAAATGTTTCAAATAATTATCCTGATTTTTTATTCACGGAATGTGAATTTAAATTCAACTTTATAATATAGTGTTTTAACAACTCCTTTTGTAATTAAAACTTTCATCGACAACATTCTTAAAAGTAAGTTTGGTAAATATTTGTCGAGTCAAATATCATCTTTAAACCGCGCCTGGTTAGAATAAACCACATATTCAATAGGATTCACTATTTATAAACGTTTTAACCACCACCGAATCCAGCACTTGCAGGCCAGAATAATTGTCAGATTAATTCTATAATAATTTAGATAAGAAACATAAATTCATAAACGGCCCCTCTTAATTATTCTTCCATGGTTCCAGATTTCATAATATGAAACATAAAATAGATTAGTCAAATGTAATAACACTAACGGAAGATGCACATGTAAGTACCAATATAGGACTGGCGATTAATGGAAGAAATATTTGTGGATCATTATAGTGAAATTGTTTACTTTAGAGTCAAAGGGCATATTGAACATTTAATGTAAGCTTACTGTAAAATTTAGACTAAAACCATCACAGAGAACAAAAAAGGTTCAAGGATAGTAATGCAAAGAAACAAATATTGGGGGATAGTCATACCCGAAGACAAAAGTAGGAGGAATAGAGGTTGTCACAATTTACCCTTTAAAATTTAACCCAGATAAACTTCCCTCACTAGCTTTCCCCAATTTTCAGCTAATAAACACAAATAAGCCATTTTATTGTTTACAACAGATTTAGGCACAAATTACAAGCTATCTTAAAAGAAAGTATATCCATGCAGAATCTTCAGGCTGACAGTCATCCATCTCTCTGCCATCGTAATCAAAGAACTTTAGAAGTCACTAAAGGCTTTCAAGCGACAACCTTCCTATAGCTAAAAGGTAATTTTAAATATCAAGTCCAAAACACAATTGAGAGAGACTAAAACCTCCTAAAACAAATTCACCATATAAGATGCAACATATCATACGCAGCTTAACTCAATCAGTGTGATGGCAAATAGAAAATTAGTTCATAAATATAATAACACTACCACTAAATGTGACATTTGCATTCCAAAACACAATTACCAATTTCATTACAGCACACACCACCAGCATCCAGCCAAGTTCTTCTCCAAAACCACCATTGAGATCTACTAGAGTTTAGTAAGCACTACTACCCATTTAACACTTAATGAAGATAAAATTGAACACAACCACCATTTACCACCACCAAACCTAAGCAATAGAATCTAGTCAATCTAGCAATAGAAATTTCTAAGTTCAATAATTCCAAAGAATAAAACACACCATATATTCAATAACAAAGTCTTTTACACATGTAGGATAATCTCCTAATGTGTACTTATTACTGGAATGGAAAATTAGAGGTGGCTCAATAAACAGAATTGGGGTTACCTGCAAAAGATACAATATTTGTCATTTCTGAGTTGATTCTATCACCATTTGGTTCTGTGTCGGGATTTCCATTCTTGCAAACAATTTGAGATCATAAAGCACCTCTATGAAGAATGGAATGCAGTTTAGCCTCTCATGTAGTAGTTGGAGCTTTACCGCAATTAGGAGGAAAAGTACCAAGCACATATCCAGAAACACTAAAGGACCATGGCTCATTCAGTGGAATTCCAATATTTCACTTGTTTACCAAATTTCGAGAAGCAAACCTCAGCAAATTCACAAAAATCCATCCTATAATATAGATACACAAAATGGCACAATATATCAAAAAATATGGTAAATGTGCCAAACAAAAATAGATAACAATTCATCAAAATTATGCCAAGGTTAGACAACTGCATTTCAATTGAAGACTAAGAAAGTCATGAACATATAATTGAGCATAGATCTTAACAATAAGAAGATTTTAAACTAATACCCTACAAAAGTAATCAAATGATTCACCAGAAAATCAAGTCAAATTGGAGCTTAATAGTCCGGATTAATTTACTACCGCTCCCTCCACATCACAGGATCCGCACTCGTTATGTTTGCTTCCGGTGAACATATCTTCGTCTTTGACCACACTCCGGCGGTCCCCTCCGCAATCCATCCTCCATCTCGAACGCCACCACCGCGAACACTTCCAAACCCACTTGCATCCCTCCTTCTCGTCACATCCTTTGTCTTTACATTTGGCACCAACCGCTCGCACCAGCAGAAACCACCACGCAGCAAAAAATCAATGAAACTCCCACATATTCTTCCAAGACTCCAGCTTCTCATCTTTCCCACCACCACCATCACATAATTTCGATGGAAAATTCACTTACAACGCCAGAGCGAATTCGACTTACACCAGCACCCCCTCACAGGCTTCCTCCGTATGGAATTAGGAGAACTTCTACCCTCCATCCACTCTTGATTCCGAATATTTCCACGTTAAGATGATAGAATAGGAGAAGAAGAGAGGAGAGGCAGAGACGAGAGGAGGAGGAAAAGTTAGGGCTGATTTGAGGGTTATCCGAGTTTTTGCAAGTTAGGGCTGATTTGATTCAGAGGGTTGGGTTGTCTGAGTTTTTGCAACGTTTTTTAAAAAAAACGTTGCGAAATGATAAGAAAAAATATAAATAAATTGGGAAAATCGTTTTTTAAACGTTACGAAAAATAAAACTTTTACAGCGTTTAAAAAACGCTGCAAAAGATATTTTTCGCAACGTTTTATAAGCGCTGCGAAAAGTTGTCTTCCATAACGTTTTTTAAATGCTGCGAAAGATAAAAAATTTCGCAACACCAAAAAAATGCTGCAAAAAGGTAACATTAGCAACATTCACTTAAAAAACATTGTCATAGCTCAATTTTGTTAAGCAATGGCAACATTCACCTATTAAAATGTTGGGATAGACCCCTTTAGCAACATTTAACTACAAAATGTTGTCTTTTATGTGTTGCAAATGGTCTTTTTTGGCATAGTGCTAATGCCTTTCCAAGAGACAAATACCGAGTTATTAGAGAATCAATCAAATACAGAAGAAGAAGAAAAAGAAGAATATATCTGGAAAAAATAATGAAATGTACATTGATTTCATAGATGTCTACATAGATATAATAGAAAAGTAAATTCAGGACAGTAATGCAAAGACTCGGAAACAAAGAATAGTATTCAAAAGGACAATTATTAAAGGCAAACATGAGTTTTTTTGGGTCTCATAAGAAAGCAATGAAAAGTATTAAAGAACAATTATTAAATAAGGAATCTATAAAAGAAGAGCGTACATACGAACTTTTTAAAAAGATTTTTTAGAACTTTCAATTGTGTCACACTTGTAAAATTGTAGTTGTACTTTTGATTGTAAGACACCCCTATATTTACTTTTTTTTAAAATAGATGTGACATATCAATATCTATTTTTCTATAAATACCAAGATATTCACACAATATGACACACACCGAAAAAAAATATAAAAAATCCATACAACACCTGTACTCAAAAATTCTTTTAAATTCAAAGACTCTAAATTAAGGCAAGTTCTTCAATACTTCCTTCTTGTTTTATAATTCTCTTTTATTTTATTTTAAATTTCGGGCAAGACCTCAAAAGATAATAAGCAATTAATTTGTTCAAAAACAAAATATTAATAATTTTCTATTTAATAATTCTGTTTTTAAAAAAAATTCAAACGCTCTTAACCGTTTTATTTTGGATTCCGTGGCTAAAAGATAAATTAATCATTTAAGTTAAGTTGGCTATGTTTTATCCCAATTTTGGGAGTTTGTTCAAGGCTTTTTAGAAATCAAGAAAAAAATTGAAATAATTAATTTATTGAACGGTAAAATACTTTAAGGCCATTACAAACATATTGTTTTAAATTCTTATATTTTATGCCATTAGATACACATGCTTCATTTACCTTACTTTGTTGTTCATTAGAATTTTTTTATGAATTTATTAATATTTGCTTAGAAAATCGAGAAATCGGTATATTAGTTGTTATAGTCAGCCATATATCATCAGCAATAGATAAAAATAGAGGTGACTCATCTTTATATATCAAGTCACAAATCACTAAGCGTTCTATCTCTCAGTATCAGAGGTTTTTGATACAAAAATTGCAAGAAAATGTAAAAACAATAGCAATATAATAAAAAGAAAGTTAAAGATTCTCTTACTTTTCCCAAACCAGACATGTTTTACAAGTAATGCAGTACCTAACTCAACGATTAGTTCTTTTCACTACATTTATAGGACAATTTTTCTAAGATTCTAACGCCCTCGAAGGTTCTTCAAGCCATCCATGGCAACTAAAAGAGCATTTTCCCAAGTATGAACGGAGATCACCATAGAATTTAAGCTTATGATGAAATAGAACCGATTGCAATAGTTGCTGCTTGTAATACTGCGTGAACATGGCAATATGGAAAGTAAAAATGATAATTAGATTTGAAGGAAGCACAGCTGATGAAGAATAATTATGTTCCATACTCTTAGCCACTCGAAAAAAAAAATGCAAGATTCACCAAGTGATACCACCAAGATAAACAGAAAAACACCTGTTTTTTGAGTTTCCTTTTTTCACAAGTCAATTTTGCTCAAAAATATTACATACTTTCACCTAAATACCCGAAGAGAGTGGTTTGCAGATGTGAAACCACCATCGACCATGAGATTTGACCCGCTTATATATCTGGCCTCATCACTGGCCAAGAAGATGACAGCATTTGCCACATCATCGGCTGTCAATTCCACGCCCTGCAAGTTGGCATTCCTCCCCACGAAATCACGGAAACCAATCATTGCAGTCCCAGTCCTCTCATCCTCCGGTAAGTGAGCCAGAGCCAAACTCGTTGCAACAGCATAAGGTGAAATGCAGTTCACACGGATACCATGTTTCCCTAGCTCTGCTGCAACATTCCTGGTGAGCCCTAAAACAGCATGCTTTGACCCTGTGTACGCATGTGGGCCCAGACCACCAATGGTAGATACAACACTGCATATAGATATAATTGACCCCTTCTTAGCTGGAATCATTATCCGTGCAGCATGTTTCATTCCAAGGAAAACACCTTTTACATTTACATCAAACACCTTCTCAAACACAGAGAGATCAAAGTTTCTAATATCTGCACATGGTGGGCCCGACAGCCCAGCATTGTTAACCATAATATCAAGGGTACCAAACTTATCAACTGTGAAATCAACTGCACGACTGATGTCATCTTCAAGTGTCACATCACAATGGCAAAAGGAAACGGAGGTGTCGTCACCTAAGGTCTTGCACAAATTCTGACCAATGTCGTCTTGAATATCAGCTACACAGACTTTTGCACCATGTTTGTGAAACAAGCATACGATGCTGAGTCCAATACCACCAGCACCTCCAGTGACCAAAGCAACTTTTCCTAATAATCTGAAAAAACCAAGTTCATCATTGATATGTTTATAAGAAACGTACATACATAAGTTCACCCATAAACATTCACAGCATAGAGATGAAACAATGATTTTGCAATAAGACCTGCTTACAACAATTGATCACAAGTTTATATCTAGTTACTTGACCTATTCTCGCCCAGGAAAAGGGAATATAATCACAAAATAAATTGAATTGAATTTAGAAAGATGAAACACAAGTGAAAAGTCGTATCAGCAAAAATTTCCATATAGTTAACTAGACGGTCAAAGGAGATGAGCTCATAATATAAAATCCGAGAGGGTATTGAATAAGTTTTCGTTATGAAGATCAATAAAATATTTCAACACTAAAATAAATATTCAACCAACCTCCGGTGATGAAGATATTGCGGACATGTTTGATAGGGTACCTACAACCTATGGATATGATTCGCAAGATCAGGCCTACAGTTTCAGGTGGGCCATAACACATGAAAAGACACATGGAAGGAAGTACTCATACTAGAACTAGATTTAAGCCTTCTTTTTTTATTTTCTCATGTACTATCCATGTTGGTGGGATAAAGTCTCATTGTTTGTTTTGCGGAACTTTACTTTTCACTTGTTGAAGGTTAGGTCTAGCTTCATCCTAAGTTGATATCTGCTGTCATTTCTATTATTAATAAAACATGCCATTGCAAGTGGTTTTGATTTAAAAAATAATAATAATAAAAAAAAAATGTCTAATAGTTTTATAACCCAAGGTAATTGGGAAGTCAACAAGTTTGGTACCAATCTCCATAGATTGTTAGTCACCAGAACAAAGAAAACATTTGAATGGTTTCATGAGAAGTG
The DNA here is from genome assembly GCA_019097785.1 of Fraxinus excelsior. NCBI lineage: Eukaryota > Viridiplantae > Streptophyta > Magnoliopsida > Lamiales > Oleaceae > Fraxinus > Fraxinus excelsior. Next base: position 22,127,630 of record CM032633.1, on the reverse strand, counting down.
TTTGGGTATAGAGCAAAATCAGTTATTCCAGGTCGTAGAAATTAGGACATATCAGCCTCTAAAAGAAGATAACTACTAGATATAAACCCCAGTAAAAACTTAAATAAATCTCAATTATGAAGGCTAAAACAAGAATTCCAATGAGGATTTTCATTTTGTTCTTGTTATAAAGATAATATGGCCAGACGAAAAGAACAACAAACTGCTTCCCATATTTCAGATTGAAAATAAATATAAACAATAAACACATGTCAATGCTTTAAAAGTTAAAATATTCATATAGAGGAGAAAAGAGTAATTGGACTATTTTGTCATTAAAAGACCACAGGTTTCCAAAAATCAAGTAACAGCTAAGATTTGGAAAAGGAATTTCAGTTCATTTTGCACAAACTTCTTCTGTACTCGTTAAATTATAATCCACAATTTGAAAGTGGGATGACTAAGCCCTAATTTTTTCAAGGGAAAAAGAAGAAGAATGAAACTAATTCATTATAATCTCCAGTTTTTGCTGCAAAAGGAAGGGCTACAGAATCAAATGCTGTAATGGTAATTTCATATCCAAAACCTTCTACCACATAGCCATCTTTCCAGTTTGAATATGCAAGTATCGTTGACCGAACCTTTTCTAAAAGGGTGATTCTTGAAATCTTTTTTAAGACCAAAATCCATATTGGTGAACAATAGAAAATAAACAACGCAAGCGAGCTATATGTATAAATTCCGTGAGCACCGATTGAACTGAACCTTCCAAGTGTATCCAATAGGAATCGAACCTAGGAATTTTCCCGGTTGGGAGCTTTACCCATTCAGCCATGGATGCAAAGAGACTCAGCAAGTGAACTAGGTTTCATTATTCCCGATCCTTTTCCCATATGCCCAAGTTCATCAAAGAAAATCCTGAGTGAAGATAAAAAAATTACACACTTTCCACTTGATAAGCTATCATACCCTAGTATATCTATAAGATATATAAGATGACCTATGTCACCCTGGGGTAATTACCCCCCACCCTGATTGTATTAAAAATCTAATGATTTTGAAGGAACACAAAAATTCAAATTGAAAATTTTGGTTCTTTCCTATTATTACAATAGCAGAGTCTACTAGCTATTTGACAGCAATCATATACTCTCTGGTAGCTAACTTGAGAAACCTAAACCCACTGACCAAAAATTCTAGAGATGTTCTTATTCAGACTGCCAATTACAAGAACAAATGGAGCTTTTCAAAACAGATTGAAATTTCAACTGTTAGTTCAACTCTTGGTAATTCATAAGCTTTATAATATTAGCAGAAGTTGAAATCTCAAAGGATCCAATCAACACAACAGCTGCCAGATCCACCATAGGTTTTAAAATTCTAGGGAGCATTAAAATACAGTTTCAGCCAACATTTGGAAGGACGAGATAATTATTTTAATAGAGTTCAAAAAAGCTTATTTTTCCTAAAAAGTACAACATTTGAACCTCCACACTCTACCCCCACACACCCAAAACACCCTTTGCCCTAATAGTTGAAGATATTCTAGCCAAAATCACGGCTGGAAGGATTTGACACCTTGTGATTCTCATCTCAATCTCCTGAATCACACCACTTACGGACAAACTTAAAACTCGATTGCATTGGCCATGAAAATTTCCCAAGTGATCCACTAATTTCAACCATTCAAAACTCTAATGCTTTTCAGTTTTCAATAATACCTATTGATAAATTAAAGCCACAACTACGAATTTTTCACCTAAATCATAACAACATAAATAGCTATACCGATCTCTAAGACTCAAAAATCAAACCGCTCCAGATATAAAGTAGAACAGCCTGCTTATGTAAATGCACGCTTATAAAAGTACTAAAAAAATGAAGTTATAGATAAAAAGGTATCTCTTTAGATCAATACCTTTGACTGGGAAGAGAAGAATCGGAAGAACTTGTTGCTGCCATAGCAGAGAACTTATGCTTTTAAGGTCTTCCGCTGACTCATACACACACAGAATATATCTAATTATATGCATAATGAATATAGAATATATCTATATATATAGATCAGTTCTGTACTTTGTTGTCTGTATGATTTCGTAGTTAGAGTTTAACCCATTAAATTTTAGGATTTTGATGCTTGTAAATCCCTCACAATAGCGGTCCCCTTCCCCAAAAAAAGCGACCCCTCCCACTACTGTGAGTGACAGTCAAATTTGGGGTACAATTTTAACCTCCGTTTAATATACATTAAAATTTTCATTTTCATTCTTCTATTCATTTTTAATTACAAATTCTTTAATAAAATAATATTTTTTATTATATCAATGATTTTTTCTACTTTTATAATTATACATTCACCATCAATATATTATTCTAAAAGATATTTTTCCAAAATAATGTGGCACAAACACACCCTAATGTACACCAAATTTGATCCTAAATTTTAATTCATTTATCTCTCTCATCTTATTAATCACATAATTTCTTAATAAAATAATATTACACATAAATCAAAAAATTCTTCACCTTTTTAAGAATAAAACCATTTGTATAAAAATGGTGTTCCAGAATTCCTTAAAAAATCTCACATGGGAGGTGGGCTCCATATAAATAAAATATTGACTAAAAAATTGGACTCCACCTATGTGTGTATTTTATCTATTTTCTATGTCTACAGTGTTATGTAAACACTACAAAATTGTCTTTTTAACTACACATTATTCAAAAAAAAAAAATATTAGGGCTTAACAAAACTCTATAATCGAACCGGACCCGAATCGAACTGAACTGAATCAAGCGATTCTTTTTAAGTTAAATATTCGAACAGGTATCTGAGTCAAGTATCGACGGGTTGGTTCAATTCTCGGTTCCAGACAAAGAAATGAAAAATTGAATCTCCCTAATTTTTAATTTTTTATCTTTAATAAGAAAATTATTTATTTTTTCTATTTACTAACTAATTAATTTAGTCCAAATTGAAAATACGATTTTTACTATTTATAATTTCCACCCAAACCCAACTTAATCAAATTGACATAAGTTTTACTTAAATATGTTATTCTACTGTAGTGTCTTTTTTGCTGTTCTATTATTGTGAACTCACTATATTCATCTGCCTATGATTTTAACTGTCATGGAAAACTCAATAAAAAAGATGCAAAATATCACGAGATTGGATTACATTATTTTGTAAGAGTTAAGATTGAACAGTCATAGTTGAATTAATGTAGCGTTATTATAAAAATAAAAACATTAATTATTTTATGGAACTCAAGAATCGAATAGAACCGATCATAACCCTGAAAGGAACCGAACTCAAACAATTCCAGAAATAAATTTGGACCCCGACAGTTCCATTCACTGAATACTCGAAAATTTAGGTTCGATTAAGTAAAAAACACTATCTCAAAATCAATTTTTTTTTCCAAATAAGGGCTAAATTCGATGCCAACACGTGGTCCAGAAAGAGACGAACTAACACAACCTGTCTCAAATGACCTTAGTGGACCCCACACGTGCAGTGCACCGATAGTAGATACTAGTTAAGTGTCGGACCCATCACCAAAACAATTTTGACCAGCTTTGACCGTGACATACTTTTATAAAAAATTTGACAAAGTTTCCTTTGTAATATAGACTAAAAAAGTTTGAACAATAATCAATTTCCTCAAATCTGTACATATAATTTAAAACAGGGTAGCCTTCATAACACAAACTATTCAAAATACAATAATTGTAAATCAACATTTACTATTATTTACAAACAAAGGTCTCCAAATGCACTAAAGATACCAAATATGCAGCGAGCCTGTGGTATGAATATATAAATTACAATTTAACTTTTATGGCAAAAGATGCATGTATTTCAAAAGAAATATGAACTATTTAAACTGACAAAATGAGGCATACAATTACCAACAATGTATGGCTCAACTCAGTGGATTGATAGATTTCAACACTGCTCAAATCAGCTACTATCTAATAAGGAAAATGCTGACAAAATATATGAGCCTTGTAATTCAGTTAGTGGATGTTTCGCAAATAAATATATTTTTTCCATTTATGTAAATCTGGAATTTGATAATAATTTTGAAACTAAAGCATAATGGAATCATAAAATTATTTTCTCTTTATTCCGAACAAACAATTATAAGGTATAACAGATATAAAAAATCTAATATTAGTAAATATGCGTGAAAATATCTTTTCACAGTGCTATAAGTTGAAATATTTACTCTGTAAATTGAATAAACTAAATTTTGCAATCTAAAAATAACTTCAGATACGTTGAACCACATTAATATAACATGCCAATAAAAGGATTTATCTGAACTGAATTTAACTTTTAAAAGAACTCATTATAAAATCTATTTTATTTTGAAAAGCATGCTATCAATTCAACTATAAGAAATAAGTAACCTTCATGATCTACTATAAAGTTAGAAAATATTTATTTTTGAAAATAAGTTTTTTCACTTACTCAAGACAAGCTATAGGCTATGAAGGTCGATATGATTTTTTAATCATTTCATCACCACCTAAAATATGATACTAAATAACCAATTTAACCGCTATCATTCTAAGTAGCTCTAAATATAATAATCGAATCTTAAACTTGATTTCTCGATACTTGAATAAATTCCTCAAATTTTCTTTAGTCAATTAGATCTAATTCTACTTCTAATATCTTCCCCAATATTTACTATATCCAAATTTCCCTTCATCCCAATCATAGAAATAATCACACATTCTAATCTAGTGAAAACTAGCAACCAATAACTCAACCAATTTAACTTTCATCGTGTTCCATAAATTCACGCTTCACGTGAGTAATTCCATCAATATAACATTTTCTACAAACTATTTTTACTCAATAACCCAGATAAAAATTCTAAAGTTTGCTCAATGAAAAATGTTATGTGTACATAATTATTGTACATAAGGGTGTACTAACCCTCACATAGGGTGGGTCCCCCAAAAATTTGGACCCCACCCCCATGTGAGGATTATGGACACCCATATGTACAGTAATTATGTACACCAAGCAAAGTCATTGCTCAATTAGTATTACTTACCTTGATTCAACTAGAAATTTATCGATCAAGCAACTTGAGCAAGAAAATATACTCCTTCCACTTAATGTGAAAATTAAACCAAGAAATTAGAACCCTAGAAAATTTAACGTCATCGTTCCATAAAAAAATTACTTCTTTACCTCTTGAAGACATGAAGAAATCGAACTAAAGCTTTCTTCATTCCTTTATCCTTTTCATTTCTTCCTTTCTTTTCACCTTTTCTTTCCACCATTTTCGTGCTCCTGTACCCATTTCCAGCTATCTATTTTGCATGTAAAATGGAGGAAAGGGATAATACAAATGACACTGGCTTATTAGCACAAAATGTTTATACGTTTGACCTTTAGTGTGCAAAATTTCCCTACGTTTTTACATTTTCACTCATATTTCCACATTCATTGTGGAAAACAATGTTTCCTCAATTTTCATCCATTTTCTCTATAAAATATGTGAAATGAAAAATATATACTCTTATTTAGTTAAAACAAAAGGAAGGAAAAAAAAAACAATAAAGAACTAATTGCAACCATATATCCAAATTTTTCAAAATTTACAAATGAGTCCCAAACAAATAATTAAAAATAAAAAATAACTTCGTCATATTCCCCATTCCACCCCCCCAATTGACATCGTTTCCAATTTCAACGTTCTAGTTTAGTACATTACAATGTACTATTAAACCTAGCCCACTGCATTTTTGGAGTACAAGTCGCTAATTTGCAAGCGAAAGAGCGTTAAATAGAAGGTAAAAAAATAACAAAAGTTAGGATGAAATTGATGGAATCCCATTGGTGTAGCAAGTGCGGCTTGATGTGGTGAAGTCGGAATGGGCAGTCCGCGATGATGGGAACCACTGTCGGTGCCGAAATGGACATAAATACGTAGTTTGTATCTGCACGACTAGCTGTATTTTTTATTGATTTTGGCCATATAAATATGTTTTTTGTTCAATTGATTTACGAGAAAGTGTTTGGGGGTTGATGTAGCTGTTTATGGTGTGAGCTCCGGCATTTTAGGTGGCGATTGGGTAGTGGTTGGCTAGATGGAGGCCCTGCGGTTCCATTTGTTCCATTTTTTTGTTAGATGGGATGGGGGAACACAATGAAGTTATTTTTGTTTTTTATTTTGATTTTAAATTAATTGTTGAGGACTCATTTGTAATTTTTAAAAACTTTGGACATATAGTTGCAATTAGTTCTTTATTGTTTCCTTTTTTTTCTTTTTTTTTATTTAAATAAGAGGGTATATTTGTCATTTGACATATTTTTATAGAGAAGTTGATGAAAATTGAGGAAAGTGACAATAGATGAGGATGTCGTTAATTGAAGAAGAAAAGATGTGGTTAGAGCATTTGGAGGCCTGTGTGGATATACAATTTCACATTCTGGCTCAAATTCAAGAGTGACAATAGATGAGGAGGTCATTAATTAACCAATTAGAAACAACGAGGATGAAAAAGTAGAAGACCCACCCAAAAGAGGATTTGAAGGAGGAGAAATGACTTAAAGATGATTTGAATATATAGACTTTTAAAGTCTTGAATTTTATATTTATATTTTCATCTCTGTTTTGTATTAGGTCTCTTGGGAAACATGGAATCTCTTTTATTGAGTTTGAATTGAGATCATGATTAAAGTTGCACATTTGTCTTATTTTTAAATTGTGATTTGGAGTTGATGCGTACATGTTTGATGGTGTTGGGAGGAGTTCACAGTGATTAGTTTACAAATCAACAGATTATATGAACAAATGTAACAAAAACGAACTGAAATTGATCACAACAGGAACTGAAATTAAAACTTCCAGAAACTGAAAGATGAACACAAGAAATGTCAAGGCATAAACTTATCTTTTATGAGAACCCACGGGCCACAAGTTCTCAAACAATCTGTGTTTCAATCGCACAAGAATGAACCACTACTATGCTCGAATCAACCCAAGGAAAGAACTACAAAGTTTAGCACTCAGACTTGCCCTTTAAGTTCACAGACTCAAGATCTCTCTCCAAATCTCACGGTTCACACAAGAACCAACCTCCACTATATGTAAATCACACAAGATTATAGGCTATTAAAATAAAATTGAAATCAAATGAGATTATTTGATTTCATTAGAGAAGAGAAGAGAAATCTCGAAGAGCGGCGCAGAGAGAACAATTCAACCATAGAAGAATCTTGAAGCCAATTGATAATCTCAAACCTTAGACACCTCTTTTAAATGAGTTACCCAAAGATTACCAATCCAACGGTTGTAGAGGCAGCACATGGCAACATCACGAACGTCCAATCAGGTAAGTAGAAAAGACGGTTTCAATTTCCTTTCCACAGAAACACGATTCTGGCACCAAATAATAAAACAGATTTTTTGGGCTGGGCTTTCATTTAAATCCAGCTAGGCCAACTCAATAAGCCCAATGGGCATTTGCATTATTGTGCCAATTCCCTCATACTCCACCTTGACAGATTCAGGCATTCCAAGTAGGAAAGGTAATCTATTATGCTTTCCTAAAATGCAATAGTCACAAAAACTCAATTTTTCAATGTTATCTTTACCAAAAGCACCATACTTTTCAAAATTTGTAGAACTTTATCACTAATATGGCCCAATCATTATGTCATATTTGTGATTTATCATTTGGGATTGAGATTATTGCTGAAGTGGAATCCAAAAAAATTTTAGTTTGTAAAATGTAAAGGTCATGTCTCTTGGGTAGGGGTGTAAGCGGTTCGGTTTTTGCGATTTTGACAAATTTTCAAATCAAACCGTTTAAATCGGTTTGAGAAAAATTCAAACATAAACCATATCATTTTGAACGGTTTGAAAAAAATTCAAACCTAAACCTAACGGTTTGGTCCGGTTTTAAACCGTCGATTTCACCGTATATTTTTTTGTCTATCTACTTTTATGACATTAATTCATTGAATTCAATGTATATTTATATCTTACTAGCAATAAATTTAAAACAAACTAAATATATTTGCTACAAATTTAAATACCAATTAAATCAAAGTGAAATCACAATAAACTAAAATATAGTTTTTTGTTTGCCATTTTAGGCTAAGACGTTACGATAACGTTACAATATAAGTCTACTATACTAAATATAAAACCCAAAAAATATAATGATGTTCAACAAAACCTCGTGATCATCATGTCTGAAAAATAAAACTACTGATTAGACACCAACCATAATAATAAATCAATTGTTTATAATATCTAAACATAACAATTACACAAGCTTACCATTGTATTTTGTTACGAATTCAATTTCTCACAAATACTCAAACACCAATTGTTGTCACACATGATTCATAGTCTCCATTGTCAAACAAATGCATTCGTTATATCATCATAGTATTGGATACTAAATAGATAAGAGAATCTTTAAAAATATGGCAATACAAAATATAAACCACATGCTACAACATTCATTGAATCATCAAATGCTTCTACTTCATTTAAATATTGGCACAACATTATAGGTTCATTCTTAATTTGCAACCAATTCTTTCCGCATATACAAGCCTCAACCATCCTTGCACCTAATAAACTTCTAAAGGAATCAAGTATCTGGCCTCCATTTGAGAATGCAGACTCAGAAGCAACTGTAGAAATTTGAATTCTAAAGAGGAAAAGAGTTTTTGATAGATTATGTTAGTCTCGAAATTATTAGATATAAATTAGGATTATTTGGTAATTATTATATATATGTAATAGAAAATTATAAATTGACAAAAATACATACAAATGACAAAACTATTGAATTTTGCATATTTGGATGAATTTTCAAAAAAAAAATCATTATTTTTATTTTTTTATTTTTATATATTTTTTCACCGGCCCGGTTTGGTTTTAAACCGTAAATAAAATTCTCAAACCTAAACCAAACCGTTTTTGACCGGTTTGGTTTGGTTCAAAACCATTTCGTTGACAGGTCCATGTGACACCAAATCGTCGGTTTCTAAAATGCGATTTTTGTTCGATTTTTCGATTTGACAGTTTTTTCTTACAGCCCAACTCTTGGGGACTTCTACAATCAGTTGAGAGTCCCTCAAGATTTTAATGTATCCGTTATTGATCACAATGTCATAGTTAATGTAATCCAAAACCGCTAAGAAAATCAGATTTCTTTGCAAATCAGGAACATATCTTGTCTTTTCAAGAATCAACTTATTATTCCCTTTTAAGTTCAAAGTGATAGTTCCTACACCTTTCACTTGACATGTCATGCGATTACCCATTAAAACCTTACCACCAGTTACATTTTCAAAATCTGTAAACAATTCCTTATTAGGACACAAATGGTAGGTATAACCGGAGTCAAGAATCCACTATTGACAAGGTAGACAGCTAACAGCCACATAAACTTCATCAATATTAGAGTCATTATAAGCCAAAGCAGCACCACCATCATTTTTAGACTTATTCTTAGAATCATAAAGTCTTTTAGGACACTCTTTAATAAAATGACCTTCTTCTAGACAATATAAACACTTTTTCCCTTTTATCTTCATTTTATTTTTGTCCTTAAAATTGTCCTTCATTTTTCTTATGTCCAGGTTCCTTATTGAAATTACCATTTTTGGGATTAAACTTGGATTTCATCATCAAATTAATGCCATTAACAGATTCTTTCCTATCAGATTTTAACTCTAACTCTTTAGATCTTAAAGTATTAATAATCACCGCAGTGGTTAGAGTATCCCTTCCATATTCAATTGCAATTTTAACATCTTTATATTTATCACCAATTGAATTCAATAAAACTACAGACAACTGCCCGTTTGAGAGTTTCTCGTCACAGTTGGTTAGGTCAGGAGTTAATCTGTTGAATCTATCAATATTAGTCTCAAAGTCAAGAGATGGATCAAGTTTAAAATTAAAAAAAAAACTGTTTTAGGAGATTAATCTTATTTGACACAGCTTTATTCAAATAAGTTTTCTCCAATTTCTTCCACAATTCAGCAGTAGTCTTAGTCTCACCAATTTCTCTAATCACATTGTCATATAAATGCAAGAAAATAGTACTATATATAGTTTCATATTATTTAGTCACTTTACTAGATTCAAGATCAGTAGGTTATGACTCATCAATAGTCTTAGCACATTTTTGTTAAAGTAAAAGAGTTCTCATTTTCTGGCACTAGAGACTAAAGTCTCATTTGCCATTAAAAACTTCCATTTCAAATTTTTGAAGAAGACATTTTAAAAAAATATGAATGAAATGGATGTATGCAGATCAATCAGACACCAACCAGTTACTTGCAATGCAGATCAGACAAGTATCACTACACAAGGGATACAACAGAGTATACAAAGAGCAAAACTTATATATAGAATTCTATCAAGCTTAAGTAATATTGCATAATGATTTTCAAAAATCAAGATTATCAAGAATCTTGACTTTGATCCAAGTAACCCTTAGATTCCAGACAACTCTTAGTTTCTAGACAAAGGAATTACAAGGAGTCAATGATTTAGATTTTCAAAAATACAAGATAGAAAAACTACAGACGACAGAAACCCAAACAAAGCAGAAGATCTAACCAAGGCAGAAAACTCAATCAAGTCAATAAAATCAACTAAGCAGTAAATGATTCAGAACACCTAAAGAAAAGCATAACACTCAACACAATATAAGTAGCTTGATAGAATCATGAATATTTCAAGAAAATGAAAGATCTCACCAAATCCTTTAATAAAGGTTTCAAGCAAGTCGAAGAGCAGCTCAAGATTGCGGTGTCAATGTCAAGAACAAGCACAACCCAGTCAAGAACTCCATCCAAAGAGCTCTGATACCACTATTGGGAGGAGTTCACATTGATTAGTTTACAAATCAATAGATTGTATGAACAAATGTAATAAAAACGAACTGAAATTGATCACAACAAGAACTGAAATTAAAACTTCCAGAAACTGAAATATGAACGCAAGAAATGACAATGCATGAACTTATCTTTTATCAAAACCAACAAGCCACAAGTTTTCAAACAATCCGTGCTTCAATCGCACAAGAATGAACCACTACTATGCTCGAATTAACCCAAGGAAAGAACTACAAAGCTTAGCACTCAGACTTGCCCTTTAATTTCATAGACTCAAGATCTCTCTCCAAAATCCATGGTTCACACAAGAACTAATCTCCACTATATGTAAATCACACAAGATTATAAGCTATTGAAATAAAACTGAAATCAAATGAGATTATTTAATTTCATCAGAGAAGAGAAGAGAAATCTCGAAGAGCGGCGCAGAGAGAACAGTTCAACCATAGAAGAATCTCGAAGCCAAGTGATAATCTCAAACCCTAGACATCTCTTTTAAATGAGTTACCCAAAGATTACCAATCCAACGGTTGTGGAGGCAGCACATGGAAACATCACGAGCGTCCAATCAGGTAAGTAGAAAACACGGTTTCAATTTCCTTTCCACAGAAACACGATTCTGGCACCAAATAATAAAATAGATTTTTTGGGCTGGGCTTTCATTTAAATCCAGCTGGGCTAACTCAATAAGCCCAATGGGCATTTGCATCATTGTGCCAATTCCCTTCGGGTGGATATAAATTTATTTTACTAGTCTAATGACGAAACCAGAGTGAATTGATAAGGCACTTGTTGCAAATGGTGAAAGATATTGGAAGGCAAAGTCAAGTACAAGTCTCGCAATGAACATTGTAGCAGCCCTGATTCAAGCTTTAGTGGTTGAGACTTTTAGAAGGTACTAGCCACTTTTTTTCAAAGGTGAGGATGCCCCATTAGCAACTGAGTGGCTACAGAAGTTGGAATAGATCTTTCGACACGTAAACTCCACGGATGTACAACAGGTTCAGTACGTGGAGTTTATGCTGATCGGACTAGCCACTGTTGGTTGTCAAAATCTTGAACTAGTTATGAGTTTTGGTGGCTGTCTTTGACTGGTGTAGTTCAAGGAAGAGGTGATTAAGAAGTTATTTTCCATAGGATTTAAGGGAATTTAAGGAGATGGAGTTTCTACAGTTTAAACAAGTACTTCTCTGACCGATTATCAAAGAAAGTTTGATTAGCCGACCAGGTATGCTCCACATCTGGTGGACACTGAGGCTAAGAAAATAAAGAGATTTGAGCAAGGGCTTCATTAGGACGTTAACATGATTATCGTGTCTTATCATTTGCTACCTATACCAAAATGTTGGAAAGAGCTTATGCTATTTGGTATAAATACCAATGGACTGGAATAGTGAATAATGGATAGAAGACAAGTTTTCACCATTAGGGTCAAGTTAGTTAGCAAAATAAGAGTTGGACTGGTAAAAGAAAATGAAACAACCAAAATAACGGAAGAGAAAGTGGCAAAATAAAAAGGCAAATATTGAAATTGATACCAGCAAGGGTACGAAAAAATTTAGCCCTTGTTTGACATCCATTTTTTCTCATTCTCATTCTCATTGTTTTCTCTTTGTTCATTTTAACCACATATTCAATCAATAAAATAATATTGCACATAAATCCAAAAATTCTCCTTACTTTTTAACCACACATTCTTCCATCAATTACTAATCCAAATCAATTTCTTCTCCAAAATGGGTGTCAAACACACCCTTATTCCACCATGTCCTAAGTGTGACAGGTAGTATAAAGGAGATGGTTTGAATGAAAATGTTGTTTATTTTTTGGTGTTGTAACCCAACCACAGGGCCTGGAATTGCAAGGAGTTTGCTCAAATAGAACATTAAAAATATATAAGATAGCTAAGTCTATTAAAATGAAAATTGAGGGAAGATCGTTTGAGATAAAGCTATTCATAATAGACATAAAACTACAATGTAGTTATAGGCATGGATTGGTTGGGATGTAATCACCCCTACAATCTGATGTCGAGAGAATGAAGTATATTTTAAAGTTCCAGGGAAAGAATAGTTTTTCTTATCTAATGTAAAGATCAAATAAAAAACACAAATATTTTAGAATTAAAAGCTAAGAAAATGTTGAGGAAAGGAGCGTGTCAAAGGTTCTTAGTCGATTTTCTGGGAACGTAATATTTGGAAGCTAAGTTGAGCGAGGTGCCGAAAGTCCAAGAATTTGTAGACATGTTTTCAGAAAATCTACTAGGTGTCCCACCTGATAGACAAGTCAAGTTTACAACCTAGAGCGATGCCAGTATCTAAAGCGCCACATCAAATGTCTGGATCCCGGAATTGTTAAATAATGGGTTTATTCGACCCATCGTCTCTCCATGGAGAGCATCGGTTAAGAAAAACCACAATACCATCCGAATGCCCGTAGATTACCTTTAGTTGAACAAACTCACTACTTAGAATAAGTACCATCTGAACTGAATATAAGATTTTTTTTGATTGGTTGAAAGGACCAAAGGTATTCTCTAAGATCGATATACGATTTGGGTATCCTTAGATCAAGTCAAGTGATATACTGAAGTAAGCTTTCGTGGTATGGTCACTATGAGTTTATCGTGATGCCTTTTGGAATAACTGTCTCAAATGCCTTTTGGAATAACTATTGCTTTGACATTGTTTATGGATTTGATAAGTAGGGTGTCTCATCAATTTCTGGATCAATTTGTCATATTGTTTGGTGACAACATATTATTCTATTCACAAGATTAGAATTAGCATAAGGAGTATCTAAAGACAGTAGTGTTGAAACTTTACGAAAGAAAACGTTATATGCTAAGTTCAATAAGTATGAATTTTGGCTAAGGTAGAGATAGTAACTAAGTAGAACCATGCGTTGGAATTATAGCACCACTATGTGCATGAAAGTAAGTGTAAAATATATAACAATCATAAAAGTCAAAGTACTTCTTCTCCGGAAGGAATTGAATATGAGAAAAGGTGGTTAGAGTGGGTAAAAGACTATGGTTGCACTATTCATTATCATCCGGGTAAGGATAACGTGGTTGTAGAAACCTTGAGCAGATAGTTAGGGGGTCAGCCAACATCTTTTATATCGACAAGTATAAGTTGCTTAAGGATTTCGATAGAGATGAAAATAAATGTTGTTTCTTCTACGAATTAGATCACAACTCAGAAAATGACTTTGATGGTTCTAAGGGTGATTGCTTCTATGAAATTCTATGGGGCTTTATTCTCATTCTACTTAATGAAAATTGAGAAGGGGTTGTGAATGGATAGAGATTGCATGAATTGTGAGAAGCCAAGAGGAGACAAATCAAAACAAAGATCAAGTTTCTCATGTATAGAATTTACTTTCACGTGTTTTAATGTTAAGACTAAGATAATATATTTAGAATATTATTTGTGTTTGAGTTCGTACTTTATTTGGAGCATGAAATTAGATTTCCATATAACTCCATTATTTAATGTTCATTGGTGGGACTAAAATCAAATTTTTATAAAACTTATGAAATTTGTGATTGAAAAGTTGTGGGTCCCTAAAATATGTAATTAAAATTAATTGTTAACTTTTACTTTAATAAAAATCTAAATTTTATATTTTATCATAGAGGGGCTAAATTATGTTAGTATGACAAGTTAGCATTAGTTTAGGAAACACTGTAAAATTGTTATCCCGAACCGAATTCCATATATTTTTGAATGATACTAGTGAGGTTTGAAAGTCATATTAGTCCTTTATCTGTTATATTTGGAATCAAGTCATTTGAAGGTCACTAGGATAAGTTATGTCCTTTTTCGTATGTTGTGTTTAGTGTACTTGGGAACAACTTTTGGCATGTGTTTGAATGTCAATTTGAATGCCTAAATGATGGTAGAAAATTCTGAAATTCTGTAAAAAATTCTTGGAATTCTAAACTCGAGAAATGGTCTAACTAAGCTTGATTGTTGGGTAGTGCGTTGGAGGTTTGAACTCCGCATACTATCCTCCATTCCCATCCTACATTTTAGGTTCTTTTTTTTTTTTTTTTCAACAAACCATAACTAACTAAAGTCATTTGTTTCCCATTAGTTGCTGAAACTTGTAATCGAATGTGAGCGTAATCTACGAAAGATAAAGGAAATAAGGAAAATTTTAATTTTACTTCAATTTTGAGGAGCTAGGAAACACGTTTTTTGTAATAAATTCAAATCCCAAGATTTGGGGCGTGACAATAGTTGTAAAAGTAATTTGCAAGTCATCTAAAGCATCTAACACTTTTTTACGTTTCTGATTCTGATATTATGGTTTTAGGTCACCTTCTTGGAAAGTCACCTAATCTAGAATCAAGACCATACCCCATCCTGCAATAATATATAAATTTTAGTAATTTATATAAAAAAAAAAAAAAAAAAACTTAAACATACCGAACTAAATAAGCAATTATACTACCATTAAGAAAATTAAAAAGCATCTTAAAATCAAAGAAAAAAATGCATAGGGTAAGGATATCGTCTTCTTCACATATCGTGTTCTTCATCGATCCAAATAATGCAAATAGAGCACAGTTAATGCAAAAATCGAACTTCGTACACAATGGAATACATATAATCAAAATCTAGACTACAAAATCCACAAGTTCTAACATAAACTAAAAGAGGAAATAATAACCACTAACTGAACTATAGAAATCTACAAATTCTAACATTAAATTGGCAGGTGAGATTTTTTCCTTTGCTTGTTTGAAAATGAAATTTTGTTGGATGCAAAAGATTGTGAAAAGAAGAAAGGAAGAGCCATGCGTGTGACGGGGGAGGGTTTGAGGGAAATGTTATACTGTGCAGATTGTTTTTTATAGTTTGACAAATTGCGAGCTAGTACAATTTCATTGGCTAAAATAAATTCAAATCCGCCAATCCTCAATTGCCATCTCATCATCTATAAAAATTTCGTGTACGTTTAATCTGTACAAGGAGCTTTATTCATGATTTAATGGTTCGAAAAACGGAAGTGGGTCAAAGGCTAGTGTAGTAAAACAACCAAGTCACCCAGTCCATTTACTTCTAATTCCTCGTGCAAATAGAGATAGTTGGGTTTTCATTTTTTCTTAAATTTTTAAACTTTAAATACTTCGTATGTTGGTGGTCCAGAGCGGACCGGACCAACCCTTCACAAGAAAGGGCTAGCGAACTAGTTCTGTTTCTAAGAAAATTTTCCAATCCAAGCTAGACTCGAGCTAGTTTAGGACCAGCTCCAAGTTGATGTGGGCTGGTTCGGTATGACTGTCCATTTTGACATGTCTACTTATGGTCTATAGTTGGGCTTAAAAAACAAAAAGCCCATCAATTACAAAGAAATTCAATTTTTGCAAAGGAAACAAAATTGAATTTACCCATACGACATTTTACATTTGTAAAAAAATCATGCTACACTGATCGAAAATGGTTGACATACAACCTGACCGAACACTCACAGTATGGGGAGGGTCCACTTTTTTTAGAATTTTTTATTCACGCGAGGCTTGCACGCATGTGAGAGGCTGTCAACACATCTGTCACCCATTTTCGGGCACGGGAGCTTAATTCTTTGTAAAAAGCACAGAATGCCAAACCCTATCTCCGAATTTTGATTCTAATTTCTACCTCCCATTGTCTCGTAGCCACAACCCTGATGCACACAATACACCACTGCTAGCATGAAGCTTGCTTTTCGGTAGACGGTAAATATTCGTTTACTTCAATTACTTGTTAGGAAATTTAGACTTTTGTAGTTGTCGTGCTGGTTTATGTTTATTATATAAATGTTATGATACAGTGAAATTTGTAAGTATCATGAGAGTATTGAACTGTTGATAAGGAAGCTACCTTTCCAGAGGCTTGTTCAAGAAATTGCCCATGACTGCAAGGTAAGTTGATAATATAAACTGTACTTTTTTGTCAATAAATTTTAAGTAGTATGATCTTAATTTTAGAACTTGAAGTCATGAAGTTGAAGTGATATTTTATATGTATTGATCAATTTGATTGGAGATTTATTATGTAACTTGTGATGATTTATGCTTTATGAAAATTGGGTAATTTCTGAATTTGTGAATATTTTATATATGTGATAAATAATAAATTGAGGTTGTTTCGTGTATTTTTCTTATTTGTTTGGATTTTATTGAATTATATTTGCATATGTATATGATTTTCATGTTTTTATGCATTTACATATAAATTAAAGAATTTTAATATTATTTAATTAAATATTAATAAACGATCTAACTCTTGCGGCCATTGACTGTCAACGGCCACACTAACTCACCAATATTTCTAGATGCGCCACTAGTTCTTGTATTCACTCAAAGCTCAAACTTCCCTAATAAATCAAGTCAAAAATACAAATACACGCCACATGAACAATAGATATTTATTTCGTAAAAGGTATGTAGAAATTGTTCACAACTCTCGCTAAACACACTGTACATAAAGCACTTAAAACATACATGATATTAGCATATAAGGCACATAACATACTCCAACCACTTAAGATAATCGAGCTTTACTTAATCTTAAAGTTGGGGCTATAGTTGCTTTAGAAGGTAATGATACCATTTGATGCAGCAAGCTTAGAGGAATGAATACCAATCATACATGTATCATATCCTTTGATGTAGAGAGTTTGATGTATTGATACCTATTATACTGGTATCATACCCTAACACGATTGCTTCTTCACTATAATATGCCATTATTCGAGATGTCAACTTCTTCATTGTGATGACTTTGGTTCTACTGAGATGAAGATCTCTTTATTAGAATAAAGAGGCTCTATATCAAAGCTCTTCATAATTCTAAGTCTTTTTTGCTTAAAACCTTTTATTTCTTCTTTTGGTGTACGTATGTTTCTGCATGTACGTGTGTATACGTATGTGCATAATTATAGAGATTGGTGTACATGAGAGTGTGATTTATTGGAAGTATATACAATACTACCCCACTTATATATACACGCATATATATACAAAAGAACCCTAGCACCAAAACCACTTGTTATAAACTCTTACTCTTAGAAAAATGTGTTTTCGATCACGTGATTCAGTAAGTGTATGGATCGTGACAATTAATAAAGCATACCGGAGTCTGACCTCCCATCTCATCAAAATAAATATTTAGATTATTGTGCCTATTCTAAATCGTAAGGTCGGACATATTAGTTGCAACATCAGATCAGAAAAAAAAAACAACAACCATATTTGCAAAGACATGATAATTCATAATCACTGCTACGCAGCTATACTTTTGTATCAAACACTCATTGAATGACACCTGGCAACCCTAACGTCGACACCTTATTTTCAACCAACTTCTAGCAAGCAATGATAACTTATTATCAGGCATCAATACCTGATGTTATAGTTGAAGTCAGTGTGTATTGATGACCTGACAAGGCCGACCTCCACAACGAATCAAAACAGTGAAATTTTAGATAAGTGAAATGCATTTATATGACAACATTATAGCTAACATGACTGAGGCGACCAAGTGTTTTGATCTTCCATCCTATAAATAACCCCCTTTCAAGGCAGAGTTATGACTTTTTTGAAATCAACATTTCATTTCCAACACTACTTCCCTTTTATGCGAATTATGTACATTACTCTAATTCAATTAGCAATAACCATGATTTTTCTCTAAAGTTGATCTAAAAGTCATATTACATGTTTAGCCATCTACGATTTGCCGCTAGAAGAAGGGCCATCTTGTATACAAACAACCAACATCTCCTACATAAATCCTTTAGAAAAGTCCACAATACGTTCCGTATAAAATACCACCATGAGTCAAGCTCAGCCTCTAGAAATCAATCTCATACCACCCCTAATGAGACCAATATCCCACCATGAGTCAAGCCCTCAGCTAGCCTCCATGAAGGAGGCCATAGAATGTTTAACTAATGTCGTCGATAGAATAGAAAGAAATTAGGCTACCACTTCTCCTTTGGCCGAAACTGAAGTTGAATCTCCCGCAGGAGAAAAAGTTGGACAACTTCCACTAAAAGAATATACATTTCTTAGGAGAAAATCGCCCAAAAATAAAAATGGTAAAGTAAAAAGTCCACCACTAGTAGAATGAACTACTAAAACGGCTAGAAGTGTATTTAACAGGTTGGGTACTTAATGATCACTAATACCCAGGGATGAATAGACTAGACCTAATAAAAAAGATCCCATAAAAAATGATGAGCCTGAGATAAGTGCACTAAGGAAATGAATCACTGACTTGGAAGCCAAACATAAAGGCATCATGGAAGAGTATTTCACTAGTTGTCATTCTCATTTCATAGATGATATACTTGCTGAACCTCTGCTTGAGAATTTGAAAATACCCTAACTTACTGGGTATGATGTAGAAGGAGACTCGCTTAGCCACTTTGACAAATATACGTCATACATAGAACTGAAAGGGGTTAGTGATACCAGCATGTGTCGAGCTTTCTCATTAGCATTAGGAGATAAAGCCTAAAGATAGTTCAGGAAGTGACCCTAGTGGTCCATCAAAAATTGGACTAACCTAGCCACTATTTTTATCCAAGTCTATGAGTTCTAAAGCTAGAACAAGACCTAAAGAACGATTGGTGAACATTAAGCAAGGGCGATGTGAATCATTCAAAAGCTACCTCAACTGGTTTAACAAATAGTATGTGGAGGTAGATAAGATCTATGATAATATATCCCTCATGGTAGTTATGTTCGAACTGAGACCCAGAATGAGGTTATGGTAGTCCATACACGAAAATGTACCTAAAACATTAAATGATTTCCTAAACTAAGCTAAAAAAAAAGAATGAGATTTTGGTGGTCTGTACACGAAGGTAGGCCTAAAACTTACCACGAATTCGTAAACTGAGCTGAAAAATGCACAAGCATTGAGGAACCAACCTCGGCTGATGAGGAGGGAAAAGTAAAATCTTATAATTCAGCCCAAATCAAGATAAAAAAAAAGGACAGGACATTTATGCCAAAAAGAAGAAAAGATAGAAAGGAGATAGATCAACCTCATCCATATCTAAAAAGGTTCCAAGAATATCATCCCTTGAATACCACTTTGGAATGAGTTTTTATGCAAGAGGGAAATAAGAAGGTCTTACATAGACTTCTTTCTTTGAAGAAAAACTCAATGGGAACTAATTAGAACAAATACTCCAGATATTATTGGCTGGTTGAGCACGATATAGATGAGTACAAAGATCGAAAATAGCAAGTAAATGCTTTAATAAAGCAAGGCTAGGTACGAAAATTTGTAGCCAAACCAGGAGAGATAGCCAAAATCCCTCATATGCAGTCATCTAATTCCTATTAATAGGTAAACTCCAAACCAGCTTTTTTGTACCATCAGTAAATAATCCCTAGTCAAGGGCAGAATGCCGATAGGTGGAAACCACTGTACAAAAGGTTCTAGAAGGAAACTCGAAGACAAACTTAAAACGTATATATCGGCTAGAATACTACAAAATCAAAGTGGTGCATTGGTAATCACCCTGTAGTCGTCAAAATTAGAACTCTCGTGGAGAACGAGAGTTCTGTCAATATCTTATATTCTAAAATTTTGGAATAAATGGAGATTTTAGAAAGATACATCTAGCCCCACCATAGGAGATTGCAAGGTTTTACAGGGGACCCCGTTGAAACACGGGGTCAAATTGCTTTGACTGTTGAGTTGGCAAACATCCACTGTCAAAGAAAAACCATGCTAATTTTGTGGTGGTTGGCCTATCATCCAGCTATAACGCTATACTAAGTAGACCTATATTGTGTGACCTGAAGGCAACAACTTCAATTTATCATTATTGTGTAAAATTCTCTACCTAGTTGGGGTAAGTATTGTAACGACCCGACCTCGCACCGGAGCCGTTAACTTACGTACTGTCCGCTTCGGGAGAGCCTATGCCCATCTTACCCCTCACGGGCTAGGTTAAAGAGACCTATTATAGTCAACCTAATTGAAATAGGCATAATAGAAAAATACAAAAAAAGTTCCGGAGATGACCATTTATCTTTTGACGAAGTATAAGCCAATCCACACCCTTATCCAGGTGTTCTGATCATCACGTTGCCAATTGCCGGAGCCATTGTGCAGAAAATACTAGTTGATAAAGGTATCTCCTTTAACATTCTTTACATAAGCACTTTAAAGTGGTTGAAAATTCCTTTACACTTCTTACAATAGTACCCATACCTAAATTTAGGGCTCAATGGAGCCCTAACTATGCATAAAGGAAGGATCAAGCTCACTGTAGAATCAGGGAAAACTCTTCGAAAACCAAGGTAGCAACTGAGTTCGTGGTACTAGATTTAACTTCACCTTACGATACAATCATGGGACAACCTCTCTTCTTTGATCTAAGGGCATTTGTATCAATATAGCTTTATCCTCTTAAGTTTTCTATGCCTTATGGTATGGGAAAAATTAATAGAGATAAAAATGTTGAAAGATATCGAACAAGGTCTTGTCCTACCAGATTGGGAGCTCGCACAACTTCTGTCATACATGGAGTGCATATGACCTACATGACCGACATCGACCTCAAACCTTTAGAAGATGAGAACCCTCGAAGAATTGGACAAGATTCAAATCAAACAGACTATCCTCCAAAAGAGCTCAAGATAGGTCATGAACTGCCACAACCAACACGATCCTAGCTGGTAGAATTTTGTCCAGCAAGATCTTGATGTTTTGCCTAAAGTCATGAAGACATAGAAGGAACTAACCTTAAGATTGCTTGTCTAGGTTGAACATTGATCTTTCGGTTCGGCCAAAATAGCAAGGATGCCATCTTTTTAATCCTGAAAGATATAAAGCTCTGAATAAAGAAGTAAGGAAATTATTCGACATTGGGTTCATCCGTGAGGAAACTTACCCAAAGTGGATTTCTAACCTAGTTTTGGTGAAATGGAACAATGGAGATTAGAGAGCATACATAGATTTTTACCAATCTCTATAGAGCTTGTCCTAAGGATAGTTTTTTCCTCCCAAGTATAGACTAAATGGTTGATGACACTGTTGGAAATGAGTTACTTAGCTTCATGGATGAGTATTTATATTATAATCAAATTCTAATGTATGAACCCGACTTGGAACATACTTCGTTAATCACTGACAGGGGTCTCTATTGCTACAAAATGATGCCATTTGGCCTAAAAATGTTGGAACTACATATCAACATCTTATCCATGTTCTCCCAATAAATTGGTAAAACCATGGAAATATATGTTAATGATATGTTGGTCAAAAGCAAGGCAACTAAGGACCACAAACAGCACTGGTAGAAATGTTTGAAATCCTAAGGAAATATAGGATGAAATTAAATCCAAACAAATGCGTTTTAAAGTAGGTTAAATGCAATTCCTCGGCTACATGGTAAATCAATAAGGAATCGAAGGTAATAAAAAATATGAGCCATCATTGAGATGAGAGCACCTAGCCATCCTAAAAAAGTTCAAAACTTTATTTAGAGAATAGCTGTACTCAGCCATTTCATCTCTAAATCTACTGATTGATTTAAACCACATTTTTGACATATTATGAGGAGATAAAAATTTGAATAGACATAAAGTGTCAAAATGCTTTTAAAGAACTCAAGAAGGAGTTATCTCAACCATGTGTTATGTCCAAGCCCGAGGTGGATAAGACACTGATATTGTACCTAGTTGTCTCCGAGCACACCATTAGTGTCGTGTTGACCGGGTAAGAAGGACGAATGTAACACCCTGTTTATTACATTAGCAAAGCCTTACACGATGTTGAATTGCTCAACTTTCCTGTTGAAAAACCTAACCAACTATTATGGCAACAAGGAAGATAAGACCATATTTCTTGGAGCATCCAATCAAAGTCTTGACAAACTATCCCCTAAGGTAGATTCTACAAAAATTGAATACCTCAGGATGGATGGTGAAATGGGCTATTGAGTTAGGAGAGTTTGATATAAACTATGAACTTTGTACCACAGTTAAAGGCTAGGCATTGCCAGACTTTGTTATTGAGTTCAGCATAGATCTGTAGATGGATCAACAAAATGACACTCCATGGGAGCTCTTTGTTGATGTTTCTTTCATTGAAGCTCGATTTAGCTTGGGAATAGTAATGGTCAACCCCAACCATCATTATTTCTATCAAGCTCTTAGTTTAACTTCAAGGCTTCTAACAATGAAGTTGAGTGCGAAGCTCTAATAGTTGGGTTAAAAATGGCAAAGGGATTAAAGATCTTCAATATAATTTTTCATAGTAATTTGTAGCATAGTTAACCAAATCAATGAAAATTACCAAGCAAAAGAAAAATGAATAAATAGCTACATTCAAGTCACCAAAAGGAAATTTGGAGATTTTAGAACCGTCCATGTAAAATAGATTCCAAGGACTCACAACAACTATGCAAATACTTTAGCTAGACTATCTACAAATGATAGAATAGAAGAGTTTAACAGCATTCTAGTTGAAAGATTCTAGCACTCCGCTATCAATAAAGGGTGAATAGTATCTATGGTTGTCGATCCGAAGCCTACTTGATTGGATGAGATCATCTCATACATCAAAACACAAATGTGCCCAGACCATTGAAGTTAGGTACACCTATTGGATGATGTCTTCTACAAGAGAGGGTATGCAACTCCACTATTATGATGCTTAAATGAGGAAGAATCATTCTACACTTTGATATAAGTACATGAAGGAATTTGTGGTAATGATTCTGGAGGATAATCGCTAGCTCACAAAATTATAAGGCGTGGATATTTTTGGCCAACTATGAAACAAGATGCTTTAGATTTTGTAAGAAAATGTGACAAATTCCAACATCTTGATCCCATAATAAAAGTACAACCACTAGGTTTGATTATTAGTCCATGGCCATTCTAAAAGTGGGGTAGATCTAATTAGCCCAATATCTATAGGAAAAGGTAGAACCAAATTTGCCACTGTAGTAGTGGATTATTTCACCAAATAAGTTGAAGTAGAGTCCATTACCAAAATAATCAAACAAAAGCAGACCAATTTTATATGGAAATCCATCATATGTAGATTTGGAATACTTTATTCAATTATAATTGACAATGAGAAACAATTTGACAATATTTGTGTGATAACATTTTGTGAAGAGTTTGGTATAAGGAAGCATTTCTGAATTCCAAATCACCAAGCTAATGGTCAATAGAGGCAATCAAGAAAATAATCAAGCACGCGCTAAAGGCAAAACTTGATAGTTTAAAGGGAGCTTGTGTGAACACTACACCAAAAAGGGGCTTTTGCAGCGGCCAAAAAACGCTGCAAAATCTCTTTTGCAGCGTTTTTCCAAGTGTTGCGAAGGCCGGTGTTGCCATTGAGGGAAGACTTTTTGCAGCGTTTATTCACCGTTGCGAAAAAGTCTTTTGCAGCGTTTTTTCAACGTTGCGGTAGACCTCTTTTGCAGCGTTTTTTAAACGTTGCGGTAGACCCCCTTTTGCAGCGTTTTTTCAGCGTTGCGGTAGACCCCTTTTGCAACGTTTTTTAAACGTTGCGGTAGACCCCCTTTTGCAGCGTTTTTTCAACGTTGCGGTAGACTCTTTTACAACGTTTTTTAAACGTGGCGGTAGACCCCCTTTTGCAACGTTTTTTAAACGTTGCAATAGACTCTTTTGCATCATTTTTTCAGCGTTGCCGTAGACATTTTTTATTTTTATTTTTTATTTTTTTATATGGTAATTGATTGCTAAAATTGAAAATGACACTTTGTGAACAGATTTTGAAATTGCATAAAAATTGATAATTTCATTATAAATTTTTGAATCAATACAACATTATAATGTGTTAAACACAACATATCTAAAAATGAATAATGAGTAAAGAGCTAAACTATAATAAACTAGTTACAACACAACCTATCTAAAGTTTTTGTTGCCGTATAAAATATATTTCTGACCAGATTACATTCTCCTTTGAGAACGGAGCATCTTCATCAATGACACACTGTAGTGTTAGAAGACAAAATTTACATCAAGATCCACATTGTGCAATATAAATACTTTTTGACCCCCGTTACTAATGTATTCAGTTAAAGGATCCAATTGTTTATGCATGATCAAGATCAAAGACCTGTGCCCCCAATGAACAATAAGCTACCTTCTTCTCCGTCTTGTCCAAGTCCATCATGACTTGATCAATTTGAGCTTGGAGAGTTGGATCCATACCGATTAAAGCTTCAGATATTTTCTCATTGATATTCTTGAGAGCCCTACTCACACCATTTCCAAGATACGTTCCCTTGTCTCCATCTCACAATTCCATAGCGTCATACCTGGGTATAAAAACATAATGTGAAGTTATGCCCTCTGCCTGGACGTCAAAATTTCAATTACCTACAAGATCTAGCCTCTGACCAAATGCTTTTGAATTGTGTAAGAACTAAGAACACAGGTATGATGTCACGATACTGGAAAAATCTTCATGTGCATGGGTAACTATGCAATGATGTAGTCATATGTATGAAATGATTTAAGATGAACTAAATCATTTTCCAATCTCAAATCTCTTTAAAAAGTCGGTGACAATAGAAATCAATGATGTAACTAAGATCAAAAAGCTACAATAGATTCAAGGTAACAACCTATGATTTTTAATTTCATGCTAATAGCTCTCAAAGGCACCAAGAAAGTCAATCAAAAGCATTTGCCAAATAAGATAGTTTTAAAACAACAGAGGAAAATTATTGTTCTGAGTTTTCCATGACAATAATAGTAGCCACTTCATAAACAGGCACAACTACACCTACTGAACACAGTAGACAGGTCAAGTACCAAACACTCGTTCTATGTTTGGCAAAAGAAAATTTGAATTTTGAAGCCAGAATTCCATTAAAGAACAACTGAAATCTGAAGCTCTAGACCTAAACTTGTCGACGACTTTTAGTACAGTGTTCAAGAAGGAGATAGAACCAATATAACTTACAATAGGCCATTAAGAATTAGAAAGCACAAGAGGAAGAGTAAGCCAACAAATATTTATTGATAAACATATGTACTTAGAAATGTTTGAAAATATTGTCAAAATAAGATTACCTTTTAAGAAATGGGAACAAACACATCTCAAAATTATAAAAATGAGCATAAAATGAACATCAGGAAAAGAAACAATGGACCCAAATTAAATCGACAAATTAAATGCTTTAGGGGTAACCAATAATTTCATCCAGCTAAGAATGATTAATTTCCAACACTTAAATGTATCAAAGAATTAATCATCAGAGTATCTCTTGTATATAGAAATATTGTCTGGTGCACTTCAATCTCCTAGACAACATATAATGTGAAGAAACGATAGCATTACCATAATAATAATGATCACACCATTTATTAAATTGTTCAAGTTTCTTATCTTATTAATGTGCAGCCTGTCTTAAGTGCATGCATTTCCTGTATATCATAGTATATCCTACAACACATCAGAATACAAACTCGAGCAAGCCCACAATTATGAAATTATTTGCATGACCCTTTAAACATTTATCAGAACATATTAATGTGCAGGAATCGGAGAGATGTAGAGAACACACTTTATTAAATTATGTTTTTAAAATCGTCAAAAGAAGTTCGCCAATTAATTTGAACTATTTGCTATAAAAAAAAAATAGCTTCTCCACTGAATAACTGTTCGAACAACTGTTGAAGATTTAACGAGCAAGGTTATAACTTCAGGAAGGGAAATAAATAATTTGAATAACTCCCAAAAGATATTGCTATTGATCAAAGGGGATAGTTGCAAGCACCAGGAGTTTAGTAATTGAAACCCGACCCCTCTCCTTCACCCCCAGGGAGCATACCATTTTTCTAAACATATATTACTTTGTCGCTCCAAGGCCAAAGCATGTGGAAATCAATTGAACTTCTATGAAAGTACTTAAAAACTATTAAAAAAATTAATGCAAATTTTCCAACATAATCATCAGAAGGAAATAATGAAACTTGATGAAATAATTGGAGAGTCAACAAATATTATGGTCAAGATACCACCTTCTTTGACTTTGCCACAGCTGCCGCAGCAGCAGCTGCAAGCTTCTGTGCATCCTTTGGACAGTTCTGAAATTTGGCCTCATAAGCTTTCTTCGTAGCTGCAGCGGCTGCTTCTTTTGCTGCCTGTTCCTGAGAAATTTGAAAGCAGGAATCATAATCTCAACCATAAGTGTATTGCATATAAAGTGAATCTAATACAAAAGTTCAGACTACCTCAAGATATTCCTTGTTCATTTCCTCCCAAATAATCTTCTTGTAGTGCTTCTCCTCCTCATTGTGAAGGTATCCGTCAACCTAACAACATTGTTGTTTTAGTTTAACGGTCATTACAAAGTAACAGAGTATCATCTAAATGGAAACAAAGAGATTCTAAATGCACAGCACAAGGAATGAAGATTGTTTGATTATTAACAACAGTTGAATCAACACCTCAAACCAGAAGAAAATGAAACAGACTCGCCATATGCTGGAAAGACGTGAAATTTAGTGTGCGCTAAACAAATACATTAAAATAAAGCTTGAGCCAAGAGTCAACAAAGCTTAACTTTTTAACTTATTTTGCTGTCCTGACACCAGCAACCTTACTCTACCCCACCCCACCCCACCCCCACCCCTCTTCCAAACCCAAAAAAAAAAAAAAAATTAAAGGAAAAAAACAACAAGAGAAAGGAACACGAGGGAAGAAAAGATAATGTTGCTGCAGGTAGCTATCACATCACATATAAGAAGCCTCTTTCAACCTGGAAAAAATAAACCACGATCGTTCCTTCAAGATTCTGAATAAAAATTAAGTAATATAGGATTCGAATATTAGACATAATCTAATAGCCATTTATGAATTGCTACATGGATGATGGACATTTACACTGCAACAATGACCAAACTTAAGCGGATATATGGGATGGACCACCAAGCTAACTATATATTAATGAAATCTAGGACATTTATTTAGTGAAATATAAGCAACAGAATTCACCAGCATTTACTCCGACCCAGATCCGAGTGTCTTGCCCTTGCCCGCCATTCGTATTGCAAAACAAGCGAATAATGAAAACCCATTAAACCACCAAAAATCAAATGCAGCAACGTGTTCTCACAGCAAAGAACACAATAAACACTCTAAGGGCTATTATCAAACACATAGTGAAGAAAACAGGAAGAAATAGCAATAGAAAACAAGGTAATATACTGACTATAGCACTCGAGTGTGGGCGTCCGATGACCGGCAACCGGAAAAAGAAGATCGCCGTTGAGAGACTGACAGGAGACGGCGGGAGTGAAGAAGAGAAGACGAGAGAGACGTCTAGGTTTTCCTATTTTTTGTTGGGTCTTCCAATTTGAGTTATATTAATGGTCATTTTTCTAACTCTTTTGCAACGTTTATTTAACTTTACGAAAAACGAACTTTTTGCAGCGTTTAATAAACGTTTTGCAACGTTTATTGAACGCTGCAAAAGCCTATATTATACGAGTTTCAGCAACGTTGAATAAACGTTGCAAAAAATAGAAATTTTCGCAACATTAAATAAACGTTGCGAAATGCGACATTTGCAACATCTATTTAAAAAATGTTGCTAAAGCTCAATTATGTCAACCAACGGCAACATTCATTTATTCAAATGTTGCGGTAGACCCATTTAGCAACATTTATCTAATGAATGTTGCCTTTTATATGTTGCAAATGTCCTTTTTTGGCGTAGTGGAATGAGTTTCCTAGTGTGTATGATATTATCGCACTACTTTAAGAACAAGTATGGGAGGAAACACATTTCTCCTTGGCTTTTGGGGTGGAATATGTAATTCGTGAGTTATATACACAACAATTTTCACCTTGGCGAATATCCACCCTTTAGGAGAAACAACGAAAAAAATACCTGGAAAAAAACACCATTGTGACCAATAGATCGTGACACCTCCTCTCGAACACTTAGAGATGTTAATTAAGTTCAAGCAATGCTTAACCTTGTCCATTGTGATTGACTTTGTCAACATGTCTGTTGCATTCTCTAAAGTTTGCACATTCTCTAGCAAAAATTCTCTTAAAGTAACCAACTCTCATATCTTGTGAAATCTCACATCAATGTGATTAGTTCTTGCGTGATAATTATGGTTCTTTGCTAAAAATATGGTGCTGTGACTATCACAATACAACTTCATTTCATCGTCTTGATCCCAAATTCCCTAACAAGCCCTTTCGAGCATAATAATTCCTTAGTTGCCTTAGTTGCCACCATGTACTCTGATTCAATTGTGGAAAATGCTGCATGTAATTGCATCATTGATCTCCAACATATAGGCCCCTTACGAATGTGAAAACATAACATATATTGGACCTTCTATCATTCATGTCTCCTACATAATCTGCATCTATATATCTCTGAACTGAAACATCATTAGTGTGACTAAAATATTATCACGCACTCTATTGTACTCCTCAAGTACTTGGAAATCCACTTCATAGCTCTACAATGCTCTCCATACTGACTGTATGTCAGTCTAGTACACACCATTGCATACATCAAACATCTCTTTGCCTTAGTAAGAGACACCTTTGACATCTATGTAATTTCTTCTTCATTCATTAGGCACTGATTAGTAGACAATTTGAAGTGATATGCAAATGTGTATCCACTGGTTTTGCATCGGACATGCTAAATCTCTCCAACAATTTCTTCAAATATTATTTCTAAGATACAATTTTATGGCCTTCCATATTTGTTGATTTCCATGTTAAGAATCTTCTTACCCGGTCCCCAAGTTTTCAACATCAAACTTAATGCTCAACAAAGACTTCAATTTGTCTATTCATCCATGTTTTTAGCAACAATTAACATGTCATCCACATACAACATCAAGAAAATATATGAATCATTTATAAGAACTTCGTAGTAAACACAATAATCATACTCAAAATGAATGTTGCCAATCTGAATCATGTGGGAGTAGAACTTCTTGTACCATTGTCATGGAGACTGCTTAAGTCCATATAAAGACTTATTTAATTTACACATAAGATTCTATGTTCCTGATTCCAAGAACCCCTACGATCGTTCTATGAAAATTTGATTTTCCAAATCACTATGAAGGAAAATGATCTTAACATCTAGCCACTCTAACAGCAAATCAAAATTGATCACCATTACCAAAATAATCCTGATAGAAGTGTGTCTAGCGATCGGAGAGAAAATCTCATCATAATCTACTCCCTTCCTTTATGAGTAACCATTAGCTACTAACCGAATCTTGTATCTTTTCTCTTCATTTTTTATTGCTTCTTTCTTTCTGTACACCCACTTATACCCTGTCGAACTCTTCCTCTCTTGAAGCTTCACCAAATCCTAAGTATCATTCTTATGCTGTGACTCAATTTCTTCCATCAAAGACTCCATTCATTTAATTTTTTTCTGACTACAAATGACATTCTAAAAAGTTATAGGATTGTTATTACTGGTAATGAGTGTATAAGAAACTGAATCCATACATTATCGATGATCTGATAGTCCGTTGCAATCTATCTGTGGAAATACTATAATATTACTCCTCATATAAGCCAAAATTATCTGAGCATTGATCTCCATTTCAATATTGTCTAGCTCTACTTGCACCACTTGACTCTTGTTGTTGTCCTTGCCTGAATTGAGATTATCTACATCTGGAGAAGCTTTAAGCATGAATGCTTCATCAAATACTGCATCTTCACTGATCATCATCTTTTTTGCCTCTGGATCCTAAAACTTGTATTCTTTTATACCTTTCACATAGCCTAAAAAAATGCACTTTCTTGATTTCGAATCAAACTTGGGTCTTTGATGACCAGATACGTATATACACATAAGCAGACATCCAAATACTTTCATTTCAGAGTAATAAACTTCATTACGTGTCCAAACTTCCTCTACAACCTTCCCATATAATGCTGCTCGTGGTGATTTATTTATGATATAACATGCCATATTCACCGCTTCTGTCCAAAAACTCTTTGAAAGCTATACATTCAGTCTAAAAAATCTTGCTCGTTTTCCAATTGTTTTGTTCATCATCTCTACTACATTATACCGTTTTGTATCTTGTAAACTATATAGTGCCATTGAATACAATTCTCCTCACAAAATTTCAAAAATTGTGAATCTGTATACTCTATACTATTGTTTGTCCTGAAGTACTAAATTTTCCTGCCCGTTTAGTTTTCTACCTTTGTTCCCACAATCTGAACTTGACAAATGCTTCAGATTTGTGCTTCATGAATTCACCCAGACTTTTCTAGAGAAGTTGTCAATGAAAATAATGAAATACTAAGATTACCTTTAGATGACTCCTTTACTAGTCCCTAGACATGAAAATGCACATAATCAAGAATGCTCAATGTCTTGTGCTTTTCCTCTTGAACTGTACTTTGGATTTTTTCTCAAGTACACAAAAACTTATGGAATTCTAGCTTACATGATTTTACTTCCTTCAATAAACTACTCTTGTAAAATTTAATCATATCACATTTTGCTATATGCTCTAGTCACAAATGGCACAAGAGAACGTCATCCGACTTAAATTATGTTGTAGTAACTTCATCTATAATTGTATTTCCGAATAGTTTATAAATATTCCCTGCCATTTTCGAACCTTTCATCCCAACCAGAGTCCATTTCTTCACTGTCAAGACCCCACACATTGATTTATAAGAATAACCTCATGTATCTAAAGCGTCCAAAAAAATAGGTTCTTTCTCAACTAGTACATGTCTAGTATCCTCTAGAATCCTCACCACACCATCAAACATTTTAAATTTTATGGACTCAATTCCAATTACCTCACATGATGCATCATTACCCATCAGAACATATCCAAAATTACCAGAACTATAGTGGTTGAATTACCTTTATCGTTTGATTTTGGACATTGGGAATTGTTGAAATTGGGAGGTTTAAGATGTTGCCAAAGAAGAAGTCCAAATTCTCAAAGTCTTCATTTTCCACTTTATATGATAAAAAGCGGTTTATTAGTTTTGATGCAGATGAGAGATACACTAAAATGATGATACATTGAAATTGTATTAAGGAGAGGGACGTAGAGAACTACATGGAAGAGCAGATTGCTAGTAGGACTTGACAAGTATTTACTAAACAACCCACCCAGTTCCACCGTCATTATATTGGTTAGGGAGTTTTATGCTAACGTCATGGAATATTGGGATTTTAAAGTCTTTGTGCACGAGAAATTGATTCATTTTGACAGTTCCTCTATAAACAAATACTATAAACTTCCAGACATACCTAATGATGATTACTCTAGAATACATGAAGAAGGTGTTGAACTTAAGAGAATTCTTAGTGTGTTGGCCAAGGAAAGTACCGAATGAAAACGATCATCCATTGATGTTATCAACTTTCTAGCTTTGGGCATACATCTCAAGCGCAAAATTTAGCATAATTTCATCTTAGCAAAAATCCTTCCAAGCAATAACATTAGTGAGGTAACTAAGGAAATGACGATTTTGAATTATGCTATTCAAAGGGGTTACTTGATTGATATTGGGACGATCATTCACAACAACTTCTTGTACACCTTGATAGGGTCTACCACTGATGGTTTAGGATACCCCTTAATGATCCATGATTTATGTTTAAGAATGGGTATCGTGGTCCACCCGTCAGATGAGGTTGTCCAACTCCCACATGGGCCACAAGAAAACAGTTTTTGAGTCATCAGAGCTTGTCCAGTACTTCTCAAACTTCTTAGGCACCTCCTCCAGACAGTCGTATTGATATCGTTAGTAAACTTTAAGCCATGCACTTGCAAATAGCACGATGGTAGGGCGAGATACAGTTCAATCGAATCATATTTAGAACTCTGTGTATGATCGATTTTACTATCAGAAGGAATTTAACAATGCTTTGGCATCCATGTTTCCCAATTAGCCTTTTTCTCAGTCGCCATTATTTCCTTATCATTCCACATTTCTAGCTCCGCCTAACTAAGACACGAACAACGACAAAGACAATTAATGTCTTTATGTTGGCTAGTTACCCCTCCATTTTCTTTCATTATACATTGGGGACAATGTTTTATTTAAGTTTGGGGAGATTGGATTTTCATATTAGTTTAGTAGTTTGTGTGTGCATGCTTGTGTGAGTTGGTTAGCCTCATTAGCCATAATGCATATATTTGAGAGTCATATCAGTTTGTAAATTGTGAACACGTTATGTGCTTTAGTCAAGTTCTACTTATTCTTGTGAAATGTGAAAATCTTGATGCACGTGAATTAAGTTGATGTTGTACATGAAATAAGTTGATTCATTCATATTTATAATAGAGAATTTAGATGCAAAACTGGAACAACCACTGAACATTATCATATCCTTAAACCAAATCTAGGATAGTTTGGTTTGTTGAGTTGTTGTTGGGAATCTTGGAGATAAATATGGATTCTGTGTGTTTATATTGTGTGCATTGTCTAAGACTAATGTCATGAAAATTGGGTGAAACCTTAAGTCAGAGGTCAATTTTTCAAAATGAGTGTATAATAAGTGGTATTATTCTAATCACTACATAAAAATGGGAAAAAGTCATCTTGTTGCTAAGCTATCCTAAGAGATTCCTAAGAGGACAACTGTAATAATCTCATTGTAAAATGTCTCTTCGTAGCTTTTATTACTTGAATAATTAAGTTTGCAAGAGTTTAAAACCTGGTTCACTAAAGTCATCTCACTTGAGAGTCGTCGACCTAAAACTTGCTATAGAGGTCATTTAGAAAAATTAATGTAGAGATGTCCACACATAAGATTGGTTAAAGAGTATAAAAGTAGGTACATAAAATAGTAGACACACCACATGACTTGATTAAGCCACAAATACTTGTTTAAGAGGATTAGAACTTTGATAAGATGTTAGTAACTTAATTGAGTTTTGGAGGTTGAAACAATAAAAAATAAGATGATGCCTCGTTTGTTGATATGTTGAATTGCTATTAGCAAAATCTAATCAAACTTGAGAGGACAATGAGTAGTTATTTGTGAATCAACCCTAGATTACACACTTGGGAAGATAATGAAAGAAAATAAGTTTGGGGGATGTGTGAATCCCATGATTGAAGAAAGGATACATTTTACTTTTAAGGTCGATGATTGGATCATCTTGTTAAATGTACAGTGGTAAACTTAATTATTTACACATACATACACACAAACGCATGTTTTGCATTGAATGAGTATAAACTTAATTTTTGCACTCTAACTTTGAAGTAGTTTATAGACTTGATATAACATTTTCAATGCTAAGCTATGAAGGCAAGCTAGCTAACTAGATCTATTTTAGGAGTCTTTGTTTGTTTAAGTGTGTTAGTGTGACATTAGTTCTTCTCTTTCGTTTTATGTTTGCTCGAGGATTAGCAAAGAATTAAGTATGGGCGTTTGATGAGTGAGTTTTACTCATTGTTTAATACCACTTAAATTTGATGTTTGGTTGTTTTTGAGCAATTTAGAACATTTAGATGTGTGTATTCATGTTGTGTTACATGTTAGGTAACTTAGTGAAAATTGCGAGTTCAGAGCATGAAAAGGAGCCAAAGTGGATGTAAAGAAAAATAATCAAAACAAGGAGGAGAAGTAACATCAGAAAACGGGTGCTGCAGCTCTATGGCCACGACCAAGAAGAAAAATTACAAGAAACTGGAGCTGCACACCAGCTACATTTAGGAAAAAAGAAATTAGCGCCGCAATGCCAATGACGATAACATCGCGGTGTCGTCGGCGAGAAAGGTTTTTTTTTTTTTTTTTTAAATTTTGCTAAATTCTTTTAAGGTCTAATCCAATTCATATAAGACTAGATAAGACTGTAAATACAATCTTAGATACCACTTTGAAGGTTGAATGACGCAAGAGGCAAGGGAACAAGAGATTGTTTGAGAGCAAGAAAGACAACATTAAGAAAGAGAATTCATGCGTCTAATCAGTTTTTCTCATTTTTTCTTCTTCATGTCTTAATACCAGATTTGATTATGTCTTTTCTCTTAATCATGAACAAAAATTTAGAACTAAAGTTTGATTTAACCTACTTGAGACATGTTTTGATTTTAATATAGTTATTTCTATTAGTTTTTCCGTGTGTTTATTTGTGTTGATTTTTTTGCTTAATGCTTTCAATTACCTAATAAATAATTGAATGGTTTGATGCTTTAAATTTCAGCAATCGAGAGAGAAAAATTTAGGTGTGGTCTAAGAATAACACAACCTAAATTTTAAAGGTTTTGAGAGAAAGCATGAAGTATTTGAAATATGTTCCACTTAAGAACCACGAACATGAATATTTCTTAATTTTAATTTGGAATATAGATATTAAAGTTAAAATATAGAGATACCTATTCACCACTCGAGAGAGGGAATAAAATTAATTTCAGGGTTTCCTTATAAGCTAAGGAAAATTGAGCTAAGTAGTTATATAATTTGAGAAACGTCGTTGATAGTTTGGTCACTAGGCTTTCTTACTTTGATAACTTTCTTGTATAACGTGCACTAATTTACTTGAATTTACCACGACATCCTTTTTTAGATTAGTATAAAAACATTGATTTTAAAATTTGATCTTGTAAATAAAATAGAGGCTAAAATAATTATAGTATTAATTAAAATAAATAGAGGCTAAAATAATTATAGTATTAATTATGAATTTAATTTTAATCCATATGGGTTTGACATCCTTACTTGAACTTATATTACAAAACTTGACACCGTATGTGTACAATATAATTTACGTTGTGGAAATCACGTAACACACCACAACCATAATATGGCAATAAACCTGCTACTTGGGTTTGAGTCAAATCTTCAAAATCTAAAATTTATGTTATTGTCCCTTGCCAAAATAAAATTTCATGGTCAATAATAATTAAAAATAGCTGCAATGGTATTTAGGGATGGGAAATACATGATTGATGCACCCTTGTATATTGTAATGGACATTTAAATGACTTAGTATAACTTCATGCTGCTATGGCGTGTAAATTCTTGCCACTAGAGTGTGGATATTTGAACAGGGTAGGCAAAATAACTCGAACCAATCAGAATTGGTTGCTTTAAGCTCAATTCTTCTTTAATTTGTAACAATTGGTTTAGTTCTAGTTCTAGCACATAGAATTAGTTCCCACTCAACCGTTTTTATAATTAATTATATTTATTTGTTAACTCGGTGAATGATTTTATTAGATGATATCGGTAAAACTTTATTATATTATAAACCATGGATATAAAATGTGTGGATAATAAATGTGTAAAAATAGGTAAAATTTCTGGATTTTACGAAATATTTGAATAAAAATAGAGTTTTATCAGCTTATAAGCAATGATTAAGCTTTGCCAAATATGCACTTTTTATGGAGACGAGACTTGACAATTGTATTGCTTATTATTATTCAATGATTAAGCTTTGCCAAATATTATTTTTGGTGATAGAACTTTGTATTGTAATTTAAATTAAAGGATTGAAATTTTTGGTTATGGAACCAAACCAAACATAATCATAACCATTCAGTTGAGTTCTAGTTTAGTTTCATTATTTATTAAACAGTTCAATTATAAAATAATTATTAGTTCTTAGCTTAATTCGATTCTCTTTGAAACTAAACCGTACCATGCCTACCCTTATATTTGAACATGAAGACCATTTTACGGATGAAGTTAAAAAAGAAAATCTCAACTAGTATTCTTCTTTGGGAATATGAGTGATCTTAGAGCTTGTTTGGAAGAGATTTTTTGGGGGAAAAATTGATTTTGAATAGTGATATGATAAGAAATGTGTGGTTGAAAAAGAAGAAAAAATTATTGATGTGATGGAAAATATTATTTTATTGAAAAATGTGTGATTGAAAATTAAAATTGATTTACTAAAAAATTTGGAGAATCCGTACCAAAAGGACCCTTAATCTTCACAAAAATTGAAGACTTTATATTGAATATTTTAGAGGGGTGGTATAGAGGAGTGAAAGGATGTTGGGGACCTTCGCTCTATTTATTTTACTCTTCGTTTAACAGAATCTTCTTCACCGCATCGCCTCACTGTAGACTTAGAACTAAAATCCTCCTCCTGAGGTTTACAATTAACAAAAACCCTAATTTTACCCTTCGTGAAAAACCCACCTTATGCAAACCCTACACACCCACGTTATTGTGAATTTTCTTTTCGTTAATTAAATGACGAAGATTTATGGAACTGGAGTGTATGATTTCCGGCGCCACCGGGTGGCGGAGTATCCGGTGGGCATAGAGGCGCTTCCACAGCAACCGTCCACTCCACAGCTTCCGGAGAATCCTTCGGAGTCGAAACCCGGCTCCAATTTTCCCAGCTCTATTACACTTACTGAGATCCAGCGTGACCGTTTAACGAAAATTGCAGCTGCTAATTGGGCGAAGACTTCGGATGCCGTTTCCAAGAAGCCGTTCAGTGCTGAACTCGTGAAAGAAATTTACTATACGGAGTTAACTGTTAAAGGTAAAGATGAATGTTTACTGTGTGCACTTTGCTGTCTTGTTATTATTGAACTCAAATGAGCCTTGTCGTATACTCGTGTTTCTATAGTATGATTTGTGACCCTTCAATGGGAACTTCTCCCTGTATTAGCTCTACCAGATTGTATTAAGCTCCATGTACACTTGTCATTTGAATGCATTTCCTTTTCTTTTCTGTCTCATTATAATGCGAAAGAAACTGGAAGTGTTCTTAATCAGTTTCCAAAGGAAATATGAGATTCTCTATGCCAAACTACTACTCTCCAAGGAACCTCTACTTTTTTCTTTCCTTGGTAATTCCTGGCACAAGTGATAGTGGAATACCATTCTTTGAATTTATTGGAACCTGCGTTGCTCTTGGTATAAGATCTTGTTGTGTAGCATTGATCAAAGTCCTAAGATTTTTTTTGTTTTGGCCTTAGGCTAATTCCGGGTACTAGTTCGCTCTTCAGCCTTTTCCTGTTTTGCTAACTGCCTCATAGTGTTTTTCAGAGACAACCTGCTTTATAAGATCCCAAGGATCCATAAACCATACCAAAAGTGTCTCAGCTCCATTTCTCATTACTTTCTATTGACCCTCTGCCCCCAGTATTTCCCAAAGTTTAAACAACTTTCTCCATGTCTAGGAGCTCCTGTGGGATTGGGATGATGCATGCCCCTTGTTTGATCATTAGGCAATGGACACGAATCTTCAACATGTGAATTCAGTCTAAAGAACCAGGCAATACAATTTACAGGTTGAGTAACAGGATGCCTCCTATATCAGTTTTCATAGATAGCTTATATTCCTCTTTATGACTCGTAGCTCTGTTACTACAAGCCGTATACATGCAAAAAATCAG
The DNA here is from genome assembly GCA_019097785.1 of Fraxinus excelsior. NCBI lineage: Eukaryota > Viridiplantae > Streptophyta > Magnoliopsida > Lamiales > Oleaceae > Fraxinus > Fraxinus excelsior. The sequence continues at coordinate 22,089,383 of CM032633.1, read as the reverse complement.
CTATTTATTCCAAAAAAAACTAAGATATCGATCTTTAGCAAAATAATCCAGAAAGTCCATCCTATTGACGTATAAGCTTGGAATTGGAATTCTGGGACCAAAAACTCTAGTAACATGGCGTATATGTTTTCACTATCCACCATGGCATTTCCACACCTTAAAATCCCTATGATATCTGCTTCCAGATTACCCACATCCAAAATTTAGAAACTTCATTACGTAGACATCAACTTCCAACTGAGCACCAAATTTTTTACAGCATGCACAACCCAAGAACCACAGCTAAATAAATGATGAGCAGTTTCACCCAATGTTCTGCACATGCAGCACCAGCCAACACAGACTCTTCCTTCCCTGAAGTTATCTCCTATCAAAATGGTCCCGGCTGAACCCAGAGACACAAAGACTCATAGGGCCTTGCTATCCCATACCACCTTCCAAGCAAGAGTTCCATTGCAACATTTGGTAAACAAGTTGCAGAAAGAGTTGGAAAAGATTCCATTACCAACACCTTTCAAATCTTCTGTAATCTGTAGCTTTCTCCCCAGAAATCTTATATTATAGTAATTTAGAGCATTCTTTCTTAAAATGAACTGTTAAAATTTGTTTCAAAACTGAATTATTAGGTTCTAAACTTTGTCAGTTCAAATCCTGATGCCTAGATCTATACCCACAACCTAACCATATCTGAGGATCATGGGATGTACTGACTTGTCTACTTTGTGGTGGCTTTTGAAACAAGCTCCAGTGTGGTTTAAAGGTAGACTTGCTACTGCTTGCAGTATTTTATAACTGGTGCTTTAGGAGAATGGTTACTGAACCTCTTTCGTAGTGTCATTTACAAATCAGTTTGGTAGCTATGAACCTGTTTCTTATTCTTAGTTACAAATCAATTTAGTAGATATGAACCTGTTACATATTCTCGTTTAAACACACATATGCATTGGTTCAATCAAATATAGTTGTTGATTTCCGATTATTGACTTATAAATTCTTGAATGTAGGTGGAAGAAAGCCAGTGCCATTGCAAAGGGTGATGATACTAGAAGTCAGTCAGTACTTAGAAAATTACCTTTTTCCAAACTTTGATCCGGAGACTGCTACATTTGAGCATGTGATGTCAATGATACTTATGATCAATGAGAAGGTATAGAGACAATTCATGTGAAATTAATTTATTTTGTGTAATTATCATTCGGCTGGTAAACAAGTGTGCAAAAGAAAAAAAAAATGAATTTTATGCCACGGTTTAAATTATTCTTTTTAAGAGAAGATTAGGGCAGGATGATTACTAGATGCTAGGCTATGGATATAAATTAGTTTGCCACGTGCATATGAATGGGCAGTGTTTTATAGAACGTATATATTTGAAAGAGAAGAATTTGAACACATTTGCAGTATTATGACAATGATGAGACACAGGAAATGAAAATCATAAGAAAGGCTATGAAGCTATTAATCTTTTATTTTATTTATTTCAATGCTTCTTTCTAAAATGATAAAGGTTGTCTTGTTGAGAAATAAGGAAACTTATCTAAGCAAGCCTTGTTAGCATTGGAGGGGAGTGTTTTGTAGTGCAAATGAATAATGATTGATCCAGGACTTGAAATTCCTTGGGGGAAGGTGGGAACGGTGTTATTCTTCTGTTATTTATTTGAGAACTATAAGCATCAGAATTTTTTGAAACTTGAAGGGGCCTCTCTTTTGTGTAACTCTATACTGGGTTGCTAAGGCATGTAAGGGAGAAAATGATGCCTTGCAGGTAATGCATAGCTATGGAAAGATATTATGTTCCCTGCCTAGATTAGTTGGTTTTACCATTCGTACAAGAAGTCAAGTTCTAATTTTCCATGTTAGTAACCCAGAGGGGTTGCTCAATTGGTTAGATTTGGTTTTGCTCCCCAATGGTCATCAGTTCGAGTCCCATCAGGACTATTGAGGTGAGTATCCGACCGTAAATTTCAGGGCTCCGTGGAATTAGTCGATGTGCACGTAAGCTGGCTCGGACATCCACGGTTTAAAAAAAAAAAAAAAATTTCCATGTTAGTCAGTGGTGCAGAGTGAAAACAGTGTGTGAATTTATTATTTTTTTTTTTGAAATTCAGAAGTTCAAAATTTGAAACATTTTTGTTCCTTGTCCTCCAAACTTGCAGTTTCGAGAGAATGTGGCTGCTTGGATATGTTTTTATGATAGGAAGGATGTGTTCAAGGCATTTCTTGAGAAGGTTCTTCGCCTGAGAGAGGTGTGTTTCTATGATCTTCCATTAACTATTGGGCCCCATGTTTCCTTCATTCAATTATGACAGTTCTTTTGTTATATAATCTGATGTCCATTGGAGTTTGTTTACTAGATTTTTCACATTCCTTTTTGTTTTTTGTGGAGAAGAGGTTACAGATATCGAAAGCAGAATATTCTTAAGTAATATGTGTGTGTGTGTGTTTTAATTTCTATAATGCAAGGGTGCTTGGGGCTGATATCAGTTGATTGTCTATAACTAGATTGACACTTTATAATATTGTGGCAAATCAAGCACTAAATGAAATCTTGTGATCTCAACAGTCTGTGTGAAGTTCTACATATTTTGGTTTGTTTTCTTATTATGCTATTGGCTCCTGCCTTAGTTACGTTCTGCTATAGGTACTACCCTTTAGTATTTGGTTTCTGTTGTATTTCAAAATTATTTTTCTGCTCCACTAGCGTTGATGCTTAAAGATATATTATCATCACATGCCTATTACACTGGTTGATACTGTGATTCGTTGTATAAAAATGTCAATTCAGTTTATATTATGACGGATTCTACAAATTTCTGTTATAATTATTATTATGGGTTAAGATAACTTTGTCTTGCCATTGCCAAAAGATAACTTTCGTCGTCACCTTTCTTCTTATTTTTTTTCTTGAAAATCTGGAAATTTATTGAGATTTCTTCATTTACAGTACTTCACTGAACTTTGGTTCATTTATTTCGGGTTATGGGAATGTCCCTTGGCCTTTTGATGCCCATATAAAGGGCATGATGAACATAGAAACATTCTTTAATTTCTATTCTAACGAATTGGATATCTTTTATGAAGAATCAGAGGTATATGGACCTTGATTCTACTGATATCGTGGGTTGGTTTTGACACGTGCAGTCCATAATCATCTGCTTTGATTCCCTTTCATTGTTAACTTCATTTTGAGGCTTGTGTCATCAGTGTTAAGAGCATTGGATGTTATCTTATTGGCATTTTACTATAAAGCCATATGCATTACTTCAATACAACTTGATAGCAACTGATTTGCGATTATACAAAACATTGTGTAATGTTATATCTGACTTTGTAGGGAAGAAGTCTAACTATTGCAGAGAAAACCAATTATCTACTTTTCATGATCAATGCCTTTCAGGTACTATCCTTTTCTGCTGTATTCTTTGGGTTTATATACATGGATGTTAGTCAAATATCTCGTTGATTTTCTTTCCACTATTACCTGTGTTTCCACACGTCTTCTCATATGAAGTGGTTCAAGGAATTCTCCACCTGCAAATATCTGAATAGTCCTTTGCAACTCTTGCATGACCCGTACCAGACAAGTAATATTTAATTATTTAAAGTTCTTTTAGAACTGAAAACATTGAGCCTGGGAAGAAATTATAAATGGTTTAATAGAAACGAGTGGTGGATAAGTGGATATACTTGTGGGTACATTGGAGTGTACCGTTGAAAATGAAGTTTGGCTGGTTATAAATGATTTTTTAAATTTCGCCAAATGGAGGCTAATAAATTATGTGGAGGATTACTTTTCTTAGTAGAGATGATAGCATGATTACCTTCTTTTCTGTTTTCGGGTGAAAAATGGCACACTTCTAAAACCGTAATTCTACTCGTTGAATGTTTGTTAAGATTTTTATTTTGGAAATGAAACCCCCAGGGTTTGTTCAAATTTACAGTTCGCATGTTTATTCTACAACAGCACGCTCTGATGTTTTATTTTTGTTTGCTTTTCTTCCATATTCATCACCCATACGTGTTTATCATAAATGCCTTTACTTCATTTATTCACATGTGACGCTCATTTGTTGAAATAAAATCGATATCAATTACCAATGCCTGACAGTTTTTAGTGGCCTGGCCCCTAGATGCACCCCACCCCATGGATGCACCAAGTTACAACTCCCAATTCAATATTTATATTGGCTATTGTGATATAATTCCTAGAACTTTTAAGTTACATGCAATTTCTTAACTAACCAAAGTAAAATCAGTCTTGCCACTCTATTCCAGCGTCGCTTGTTATTCTTCCATAATTTAATGTGGGTTAGGGGACAGGAGGATCAAATATTACTTTGTTTAGATTAATAAAATGATATTTTGTTTCTTTTCAGAAATTGTAATGGCATGCATATTTTCCAGAAATTTTATTTTTTTCCCACTAAAATTCATATGGATCTGATTGTTTGTCCTTCTCCTTCAATTATGCTTGATAGAGCTTAGAAGATGAGATAGTGAGTGAAAGGGTCATGAGATTAGCAAGTCTGGAGTGCTGGCATAGCCTATCATATGGTCGCTTTCAGGTATACTTTATAATGTTTTTTATTTTTATTTTTATTTTTTTAATTTTATTTTTGGGAGGAGTGTGATGTCACTTAGTTTAAGATCTTCTTGTTTGTTCTTCTTTTCTCAAAATATTTTTGTCTCCGCCCCTTTTAATCTGTTTATTTCATTTTGATCCCATGGTGGTAGATGGAACTTTGCCTTAATGAAAACCTAATAAAGAAATGGAGAAGAATTGCCAAAAGAGCCAAGGATGCAACTAAAAGAGGGGAGTCTTTTGATTCCACAACTATGATCGAAGCAAAGTTCTTGCGAAATCTCATTGAAGAGTTTCTAGAGGTATTATATGCTTGACCAAGCACTTTTGTGATCTGTTAGTTGACTTCTTGTATGCTAGGCATGTTATTGTTTATTTTGTCCTCTCTATTGTAGGTGCTCGATTCTGAAGTTTTTCCCAAGCAGCAAAATAATGAGGACAATAGTATAGTTGATGCAAATGAGTATGAAGAAGTTGATGATGCCGCTGTCCTGTATTGTGAAAGGTTTATGGAGTTCCTTATTGATCTCTTGAGTCAACTGCCAACTAGGAGGTACTGTTTTGTGGCGAAACTTTTTGGTTTTATTACTAATTCTAGTTAACCCAATTGAGAAAATTTTGGTCATTCCCTGTCTACATCACTCCTATTATAATATCTCATAAATTTAATCGCTTCATCGCTCTTATGTGAGTGTGAATGGAATTAATAAATGTGATGCTGTAGGCTGGGGACCATGAAGTTCTTGAAACCAAAGCATAATTCAGTAATATATGGCTTCTGCATCAGGACTACTACTCTCGTTAGAAACTAAAGAAAGTTGATGACTTACAAATCTGATAATTAATGTTGTGTTTGAGCCACATTTTTTGAAAGAATATGTTTTGTAATAGTGATTTTTTGGAGAATGTGGGGTTAAAAAGTAAGAAAAGTTTTGGGTTTACGTGAAATTATTTTGTTGGAAGAATAAGTGGTTGTAAATGAGTTTGGGGAAAAGTGAGTTTTTATATAATGGGGCTCAAACAGGGGCTAAGTAACCTCTAAAGTTACCTGATACTGTTGATCCATGCTTAAGACGCTCCATGAAATTCTTCAGTTTCTCTCCGCTGCCTCCATGATTTAAAAGTGCTTGTTGTTCCACTAACTTGAGAAGGCTGAATTTTGGACTGTTTACCTTATTGGTAAATATTTGATTTCTAGTGAAGTATATTGCAATAAAGTTGCGCAAGATGATTTCCATTCAACCAAACAATGAATCAACTCATGATATTGGATCCTTCATGAAGTCGCAGACTCGCATGAAATCATAACTAATCTGTGTTAGAACAAAAACATGGGACATAATATGCTTCTCCTTCAACAATTTGAGTGCTTCTCCTCAGTCCTTTCCACATGTGGCTGCATTCTGTTTTGATGGTTCTCTCTCTTGGAGAGTCCTACCCACATTTTCTTTCTGCTGGCTACTAAAATATATGTTTGGTCTGTTTGATCTATCTAAAAGATTTCCCTTTATAATGGTGAAATTGCTGCTTGTATTTTTCTTGATTTCTTGTGAAATGCTACTAAGATGTGTATGTTTTGTCTAGCTACTGCTTATTGTCTAAACTTACTTCTTTTGAACAGGTTGGTTCGGCCTCTAGTTGCTGATGTTGCTGTTATATCTAAATGTCATTTAAGTGCTCTGTATAGACATGAGAAAGGGAAACTGTTTGCACAGTTGGTGGACTTGCTTCAGTACTATGAATGTTTTGAGATTGATGATCATAAAGGTAGACAAATGACTGATGACGAGGTGCTTCAAGCTCATTACAAACGTCTCCAGGCTTTTCAGCTTCTCACATTTAAGAGAAGTCCACAGGTCTGTAATGTTTTTGTATAACTTGAAAGAATTAATTTCTTTTTTCTCCCAACCCACTGTCTAGAGAAAAAGGCACAAAAGAGTTGGTGACACTTAACATGACTAGTCATGCTTTGGATGGATAATTTTTGGGGGAACTTTAATATATTTAACTCTCCTTTTTCTCTTTGCAGTTGCGAGAACTTGCATTGGCTAACATTGGTTCGATTAACAGGCGTGCTGACCTATCAAAGAAACTTTCAGTACTTTCTTGTGAAGAGCTAAGAGATTTAGTTTGTGGAAAGGTCAGTATGGTGGCTAAGATTTTCAGTTTAGGAATGCATCCCAAATTTTTTCTTAGAAACTTTATTTCGAAAGATTTATTCACCGATGACAGAGAAATCAGGAGACTTCAAACTGTACTAGCCTAGCCTTATTGTTAAATGTCATGAATATATTTTGGGGAAAGAGATGTTATGTGGATCCTGGCTAAATTTTGGGTGAGCTAGCTAAAAGTAGTCACTTCTATACCTTAACTAGGAGCATGATACGGTTGGCCACATTAAGAATGGAAATGTTTCGAGGTGAGGTCGCTTTACTGGAAGTTATCTGATAAAGATCAGACTATTTGTTGGTTTTGTAGATCAAGAATTGTGGAATTTGGGATGCCTCCATTCTTTCTTCAGTTAGTTACTTGACGATAGTGATTTTGTCTTTACAAAATTTCAAACAAAAAAGTCTAGGATTTTTATCAGAATTATTGGTTCGTAACTTCTATTATTTTTCATAGTTAACTGATTCTATAAAAGCTTGGATTAAACTACTTGTATACATAGTGCATACCTTGATTAACACTTCCCTATGTGTCAAGAATTTGACTATTGATTGAAAAAGATGTCGGATCAATGTACCAAAATCCGTCAACTCACGTGTGTAAATCAATATGTCAACCTTTATGTGCATATAGCACAATCATAAAGCTTTACTCCTTTTGTACTATGCTTCTAGCTTAATTTCCAAAGACAACACTTTTTGTATGTTGTCATGACATTCATATCGTTGGCATTTGATTTGTCTAGTTACCATTTGATTTGTATGTTACCTATACGCCCTTCTAAATTGTAATTCTAAAAAGTAATTAGTAGTGATTGTGTTCATTCCAAATTGTATGAGAAGTTTGACTCTCAAATAGAGGGAGAATTGGAAAGTGTAGCAATACAATGTGGTTTGAAGGACACATTTCGAAGGTCTTGAAAGTTTGTTCTCTCAATGAGATTATTGAATTTTTAACATTCGAACTTCGTCGTTTTCTCTCTGTGTATATCTGAATTGAGGTGAAGGTGCTAAGGGCTTGAGGTGAACAAAAAGAATATGGTTTGAGTTTTTGAGAATCCTGATTGTGTAGGTCTTGAAAGAAAAAACTCTTGTACCAGCTTGGTTTAGCTTATCCCACTTGAATGTTTTAGTCTTCATGATACTCGGTGGATGGATATAAAAATGTGTTCATGGAGCATGACAAGTATGATAAAACTGAAAACATGAGCATGCAGGGAATTCTAATTATTTTGGAACGCTGTAGATACATTGAGAATGGAGGAGAATGAATGTCTATTTGTGTAAGCTGTTCAAATTGGTGATTGGCTGGCTAGAAATGGTGTTCTTGACGAGAGTGAAATGTTTCTTATTTGCAAGTCCTCATTTGGGTAAGAGGCTTGGTTTTGTTATCCGTTGATACGATGGGTGCTTATCTAGAAAATGGAGCCAAAATACCAACGCAATCTTAGTAGATTTTGAGGCTGCACCATAGAAGGTTAACATATGAAGGAGTAGGATGAGAGGGGTAGTTTCTACATAGAAAGTGCAACTTGAGAATAAAGCTAACATCCTCTAATATTAGAAAGTCCATATTTGTACAAGAGCTTGAAGTCTTCGTAATAGGTTAAGAGGTCCATACTCTTGATAATGGCATTGATCCCAGCCCTTTGATGCAAGTGAATCGGCAATCTTCTCCTTTCACAATCGGTGTCTAATCTATGTAAGAATGATTTGAATCGTCTATGGTCTTCCATTCCTAGTGATGTAGTGAACAGTTGCAAGTAATCTCTACCTAAATGTCTGTTAATCCAAGTCATTGAGTAAGTAAAATTCCATCCAAGATAGGTTGTAACTTAACCTCTAGAATACGATGTCGATTCTTCTTGTATATGTGGCTCATATAGAGTGGAACAAAAGTTTATTGGATGAAAATTGCCGATACTGAAGCGAAGCGGAGTGAAGTAAGGGGAGTGGAGCGCACTAAACGGAACAGAGGCACATTGCTCCTTGTGGACATAGGCACATCGTCGATCCTCGTTAAATACTAATGTCGATTTCTCTATTTCACTTTTTTATTATTTTGCGTTTAACATTCAACAACTGGTATCAGAGCTCCAGGTCTAGATTGCAAGTTCTTCGATTGCAAAATTTGATGTGATGAAATTCGATTGGAATTTCGGATTATGGCAACAGAGGGTGAAAGATTTGTTGGCCTAGTAAGGGATGGTAAAGGCGCTATCAGGAAAAGCTAGAGGATAAGTTATATGCCGAGGCGCGAGTAGTAAGTACAATTCGGTTTAGTTTGGCGGGCGAGATCATGTATCACGTTATGGACGTTTAGTCTGTGGCAGAGATTTGGCTGAAATTGGAAAGTAGTTATATGTCGAAGTTTCTCACGAACAAGCTACATCTACAGCAGTGGCTGTACGGGTTTCAAAGTCTTGTATGGGCTTGGGCTAGTGTTAGTATAAATACTGATGATGTAACCATATTATTTATACTTGTGAACGTAGGCACATCGCTGTACCACATTAAATACTTGTGTTTTCTCCATTTCACTTCTATATTATTTTGCATTTAACATCCTACAATCCTAGTCTCGAGTAATGCCTCTCCAATAGGAAATCCATCCTTAACACATCTATTGGTGCGAATATTGTAAGATTCCAGTGGTCCAATATGCTATAAAACTAATATTGGGGGTGCTAAGGGAGGAAGAGTCAAAAGAAATACCAAAAAGTGGGGCAATAGTCAAATTTCCATGCCAATGAATGGGTCGAAATAAATGATCCATATGGAGTAAAATATTGGGTTATACTTGTCAAAAGATCCTTCTAAGCTCAATGCGTATCTCATTGTGCTTTACACCATTCCTTTCAGTCCATAAGAACTAAAATATCAACAATGAATGATAGCAATTATTTCCCTTACAAATATCTCCATCTCTGAAGATCTAAATCCCTCACTTGATCTTATAGGCATCTAAAAGATACTATCAAAATGAGTGAATACCTGATTAGAAATGGTGTTACCTGTGAAAATGTTAACTATTTTCAATCTTCGAACAACACTAACAATGAAAGATCGTATGATAGTCAATCTTCCTTTGAATGACCATATTGATTGGTATCAAACCTTGCTACAATCTCCTTCTGAAGAATCTGTAATAGGTGTAATAGAGCTCCACATCAGTCGATATGAATTTTGATATCAACGACTAGATCTAACTAGCTGCCAAGCAGACTTGGTAGCAAAATTGCCATCTGATGTATTCCTCTAGATAACCTAATCTGAGACATTTGCCCACAGTGGTATTGCTTCAATATGCTCAATCATAAATGGTGGATGTACTTATATAAATCGTCCAATATTGCATCCTAAGCCATCATAAAAATCCTACACACTCGCAAATGAATGTACTCGTGTGGGAATAAAGACACCAAAGTAGCCTTTCCCATCCAAGTCATGTCAGAAGATCTATCCAACCCAAGTTGTCATGCAATGTATGGTTTTACTTGTGGCCAAACCAGCTTTGGCCTCTTCTAAATAGGTGAAGGTGAACATAGAACCGCTTCTAGTAGAAGGTGAGTTCCCATGTAATATTTACCTAGTAAGAACCGAGCACACAATGATCCCGTAAATGGAAAAGCCACCAAAGCTTTTGGGAAAATATATCGACAATATCATGCAATCCACCTGGAGCTAGTCCACCTTCATTAGTAGGAAGGCAAAGATGCTTCCATCTCCTTTAGTGTAATTGACATGCTTGATCATTGGAGTCCTAAAAGAATCGTGCAAATGTATCACTTCAATTTCTTGAAGATAACCTTAGGAGGTTGCATAATTTGAAGTAGATAAAGTGGTATAGAGGAAAGAACATAGTTACAGTATGATTAGGTTACCAAAAGATTAAAAGTGTGAATCCTAAATTGATATCCCATTTGTGACTTTTTGAATAGGATCATCATATAAAAAACCTGCTTAACTCCCTTGTTTGAAGGGTAATGTAGATTAGTAAATTGTTGTTCCTAATGTCTAAAGCTAGTCAAATGCTACAATCTTCTGATGTGGTTAATGGTTGTCTTTTGATGGAGTATAAGTCCACTATTGTATCTATTCATCAACTATCAATAAAAGTATCAGCAAAACAATAAAAGTCCATCTATAGGTCCTCTCCTTCTCCAGGAGCAAAACAATAGAAGTATCAGCAAAACCTTAGATAGGTGACCTCCAGTATGGCCCTAAACACTTCACATGTATGATATCCTACTAATGTTGGTAGAATAAAGATGAGAAGCTATCTAGGCTAAGCAACACTGTTAGTATCAATATTGAATACCACCTCTCATACCTTATGAATCATGGGGATTGTTATGTACCAAATATCTGCTCCAGTTACAAGCTTAGAATAATGTTGGGACTTTAAGTCTCATAGGTTCTGGAGCTGATAAAAGATATGGTAAAAGGAGATAGTCAAGTTTTGAATATTATGAGTAGATATAACTTTTCGTGACTGGGTCCTAATGGATATGATATTAAATCGAAAGTGGTGCACCTGAACCATCTAGTGTAAGTACTGGGTGTTGTGATATTCCTCACATACCCATTGTCAATCGACTTTCTATTCTAAAAATCGTCATCAATAGATAAGGTCCGGTTCAGTACTGCTTATATTTGATGTAATGAATCATGTTGCTATAGTGTACGCTCCAAGTTATACTCTCTCCCTCTATCTCATCAACCATACAATTATCATCCCTAATCCTTTGGGAAGCACTACCAAATATACGTCGATTCTACTAAAGTCATCCTTGTTTTAGTGTGAAGAGCTTCTTTCAGAGAGCAGTCATCTCCTTAAGATGGGTAATGAGTGACAACTTCTGGGAGATAAATGTTAAGGAAGTGAATGATAAGATGAAGTTCTATTCAGATGCCTCACTGAAAGCTATTTAACACTATCCAGTCTCTTCCACACACGATTGTTGGTCCAAGTCTATTGTATCCCTTAGAAGCTCGGTATCCTTAAGATAACAATCTGTCGGTATGTCGAGTAAGTCATAGTACCTCTATTTTGTGTGTTGAGTCTCGTGTGCTCTCCATCATGAGCAATTATGTTAAAATCTCCCCAACCAACCACAAGCCATCTATAATGAGGGAAATGTGGTGAAAACCTGTTCACAAGTCCTTCCTACACGAAGGAGAACAAGAAGCATAAAGATAGGAAAATTGGTTATGCTAGTATGTGGTCCTCAACTCTAACAAATAAGAATTGGGGATGATCAACAAGTGCAGTTGTATTAGTTATCATATTCTAGAAACACCAAATCTTATTTAACTTTTTTTGAACCTTTGTATTGAAGCGTAGAAATCGTTAAATATAATCAAATCTCTCCTGAATTTGGCTCCAAGATCATTATAAAATAAACCTGATGAAGTTAAATAAGTCACTTTAGGCGCTTGCTAGTAGTTGTGCTGAAAGCATCTAAGTAGTAAGCTCACCCCAAGATGAGTGCTCTCCTATTCCGACTTCCCTAGAGCTTCGGGTAACAACTCTTCTCATTTCTCATAAGGACACTCATAAGGACAGAGAATGAGAAAAATATAGGTTGGCTGAAACCCGGTCGTCATTTTTGTAAGATGTGATCAAGTATGTTTAGTATATGTTGGGATCATAACTGGTGGTGTAGGAACTATTGAAATATGTATAGGATTTGTAGTCGGAGTGGTAATAATAATTGGGGGGCTACGGGAGGAGCTGATGTTTGAATATGTATCCCAAATGAACTAGTCAAATGTTGTCTTCTAGATACTCGAGAGTTTGGCACCCACTACTTAGGAGGTGCCTTAACGTTATCAATGCTTTAGAGTAGGGTCCACACCTGAAAGGGGAGGAGCTTCCCATCCAAACGATATTCATCATAAAGTCTCAAGTGTCTACATCGAAAACAATATTCTAGCTTCTTTTCATATGAAGAAAATCTACGAGTAACCCCTATTCTATTACGAAGCTTAAACTCAAGATGATCTCAATATAAACTCAAGCCTCACTAGGCCATACAAGTCTGAAGTAGCCCCATCAATACGGAGTTGGACCCCAATTGCCCTAGCTAGGGCAAATAAGCTCTTGGCCCGAAAATGTATAGGCAATGATGGGAAAGAAACCGAGACAGGTCTATGGGGGTATAATGCTCATGGTTATATCAAGTGTCCACTTAATAATATGCATTGGACACCCATCAATATACAATGAGAGCTTCAGGAATAAGCAATTATAATCATCCTCATTAGATAAATGAACAAGTATATGCTTGGCATCTATCAATCCTAGCATTAAGTCATCGTGAAAACCAAATTTCTTGAAACTTTCACGTATTGTAGAACACTTGCAGTGAGTGAACTTGCCAACAAGTATGTACTTGTATAGATTATAAAGAATAACCTCTACCTCCTCAGATACTGTAATATTCGACTCGCCCATATGAATATAAGGTTCCTAAGCAACGAAGCTGTGATCGGTGGAATCGTGTGTAGCCTGAAGAACAGATGCAAAAGACGTCTTCAGCTACACTCAACTTGAGAGATAGTGGGTTTAGTTGATAATGTAACGGCACAAGATTTATACCCCTGATTTTGTGAATTCTAAGCAAAAGATGAGAAAGTAGGTGGTTGTGAAAGCTTGAATTTGATTTACAAATTCGTTGTTTAAATTATTACTTTTTCCTTTGTTGGTATAAACCCAATGATTGCAGAGTTCATTAGATGATAATTTTTCTAGTATAGGCATAGATATCCTTCTTTTTATCATTTCCCCAAAAGTTAACAAACTGGGTGGAGTTGCAGATTGGACATGTGGAGTAGTAGGCTGATTAGGCACTTGAGGTTCACGTGCTAGCGCACCATGATCCTCACGTACAGCACGTAGATGACACGTGTAGGTGATCGAGGGCCACTGTTTGATGATGTGTGGCCAATAGAGGTTATAGGGTTGGTCGCCGATGCTAGGGCTACGCTGGTGGAGGCCGGAACAGGGGGTGGGCTAGGGTCGCGGGGGGTGGTTGCCACATTCTGTTGTGTGTGTGTGTGTGTGTGTGTGAGAGAGAGAGAGAGAGAGAGAGGGAGGGAGAGGGAGAGAGAGAAAGAGAGAGAGAGCATATCTGCAATGTATTGGACTGGAAGTTCAAATACTAAGCCCATGTTTGAAACCCATTTTGAAGAAAATAGAAATTCTGGAATAGTGATTTGAGAATATATGGTGGAAAAGTGATGATTTTTTTTTTATTTGTGTGTAATATTATTTTATTTGGAGAATGTGTGGTTGAAATGAAGAATGAGAATGAGAAATTAATGGGTGTCAAAGGGGGGCTAAATGAGTAAATTGTTCAATTTTACCACTTTATATGTTATTACATGATAGAATTTTTGCATTGAGTTGGCTTCATATCGTTTTGTAACACTTATTCTCATATTGTGTGAGCAGTGTTTGGGTTATTTATGATTGCATAGCAGTAGTATTGTCCCTTGTGCTGAGAAGCTTGTCAAAAAAATTTGTTATATAAGCTTGTCCAATTTTAGTTTTTAATCATTTTGACTGGTACAGATGTTTATAAATGCCACATGAAAATGAAATCACAAAGCAAGAAGCTGCTTGTAAAAAAATATGATGATTGGAAAGACTCGAATGCAGAAATAGAACTGATTAAATTGGTCAAGCTGATATTGATAAAATGTAAGGTTTTAAATTGGATTTCAGTAATTTTTGCATCTGATCTGCCTTACCGTTCCTCACCTCATATAAACATCCCAACACTTCTATAACTCTAGTTAACCTTAAATGAGGAACTAGGGAACCTTGTATATTGTGTAAAGTGTAAATAACAAAAAGGAAATCTACGAAGGAAGTTCTCTAACCCTGCTCCTCATCGCTGCTTTTCCTGAGATCTGCCCAGTGTGCATTTATTATTTTGTAATTATCACGCTTATATGATGATGATGTAAATGCTAACTCAACGTGTTCTGTTATGTCTGCAATTGCAGCTCAAACTCGTGTCAAAAGATGATCCATGGTCAGAAAGAGTTGACTTCTTAATTGAAGTCATGGTTTCCTTCTTTGAGAAACAACAGTCTCAGAAAGAGGCAATAAATTCACTTCCACTATATCCAAATGAGCAAATAATGTGGGACGAAAGTCTTGTACCTAGCATAAACTACTCCGGGGAAGGATGTCTGGCACTTCCGAAGCTTAATTTGCAGTTTTTAACACTTCATGATTACCTTCTTAGAAATTTCAATCTCTTCCGCCTTGAATCAACTTATGAAATCCGTGAGGATATTCAAGAAGCTGTGCCACACCTTCTTGCTTACATTAATAATGAAGGAGAAACTGCTTTTCGTGGTTGGTCAAGAATGGCTGTACCAATTAAGGAATTTAAGATTTCAGAGGTAAAGCAGCCAAATATTGGGGAAGTAAAGCCATCTGCTGTTACAGCTGAAGTTACTTTCAGCATTTCTAGTTATAGAGCACAAATGAGATCAGAATGGAATGCCCTTAAGGAGCATGATGTTCTATTTTTGCTGTCTGTTCGCTCTTCATTTGAGCCACTAAGTGAAGAAGAAGCAGCCAAGGCAACTGTTCCCCAGAGGCTTGGTCTTCAATGTGTACGTGGATGTGAAATTATCGAAATACGTGATGAGGAAGGAACTCTCATGAATGATTTCACTGGGAGAATCAAGCGTGATGAATGGAAGCCTCCAAAAGGAGAACTGAGAACTGTGACTGTTGCCCTGGATACAGCACAATATCATATGGATGTTAGTAATATTGCAGAGAAGGGTGCGGATGATGTGTATGGTACATTCAACATATTGATGAGACGGAAACCCAAGGAGAACAATTTCAAAGCTATTTTGGAATCCATAAGGGATCTAATGAATGAAACTTGTATTGTTCCTGATTGGTTACACGACATATTTTTGGGGTATGGGAATCCTTCAGCGGCGCAATGGGTTAATATGCCCGACCTTCTTGAAACAGTAGATTTCAAAGATACCTTCCTCGATGCTGCTCACGTGACAGAATGTTTTTCGAATTTTGAGGTTTACGTCTCTCCCCTTCACATGATTTGGCATTAATCTATTGCAGTGCAGTGGTAGTGTGTTAATTGGACTATAATTCATATCCATACTATTGTCTTTGTTGTTGTTTCCAGGTTTGCTTTATAAATTCAGATGGCACTGAAAGCTTGCATCCATCTCCTCCCTTCCGTATTAGGTTTCCCAAGAATCTCAAAGGCAATATCCATGTTCTTCCTGGCTATGAAAAGTCTACAGTTACTTCAGATTCTGAAGCCAGTATCCCAGATGATCAGTCTGATAAAGAAAAGCTACTGGTTGAGGCTTATGTTCCTCCTGATCCAGGCCCATATCCCCAAGATCAGCCGAAGCAGAATTCTGTCCGATTTACTCCAACTCAGGTTCATGGAACTTTAATAATTTGCAATGTTGGTGAAAGGATCTTTTTCCTTGCCGTTTTCATAATTTGCTATCTCCATCTCTGTGTATATAATTGATGGATAATTTGTTCTTTTTTCCCTGGTTTTGATTTTCTGTCTGATTGAATTATTTCTGCAGGTAGGAAAAAATTTCAAATATTTAAATTGCACATGGTTTCTCAAGAATTTAAAATTGAACCTGGTATTCTCTGCGCATCTGTGAAGAGGATACGGACATGGAACACTTTTATCATGTCTATATTAATTCAAAGATCCATCATGAATCTCTAAACAAATTTTCTCCAACAACCACTCTCCTGTACTGCTTTCCTTTTTGTGGTCATACTTTTTAACTTTTTTCAAGTGAACAAGTGATGCAAACTACTGCTGTGGTCTCTTCTAAACACCCCCCAACAAACACATGGAAACACACACACACACACTAACAGAAGGGGTAAAATAGGGTCAGGGTTATGTGACCTCATTTTGCAGCTAAAATAGGGAATGAAACACCCTTGTCATGTTTATTTAATTGATAACAAGTTTCTAGGATATAGTGAAACTAATAGCAGATTTATATTGCATTCTACTAAAACTTAATTGTGAAACCGTAAAGTCTTTAGCTTTTAGGAGCATTCCAGGAGAATAGATTATATTCTGATGCTAATACTGCTTTCATCTTTTGCTAACTTGCAAAAGAAAATAGTTCCAATGAGATTATGCATGTCAGAGTTTCTGAGGAGTTGCATATTGTTTCATATCATTTAATGTAGTTTACTGCCATGCTTTATGATTCTTAAGAAATAGCAGTATACCAATTGTCTGCATCCAATTTTGTTAAACTTCTAATCTGTGCTCTTTTGTTAAGCAGATTGGAGCCATCATTTCAGGCATTCAGCCTGGACTGACCATGGTGGTAGGTCCACCTGGTACAGGAAAGACAGATACTGCTGTGCAAATTTTGAATGTGCTTTATCATAACTGCCCTTCTCAGAGAACTTTGATAATTACTCATTCAAATCAGGCATTAAATGATCTCTTTGAAAAGATAATGGAGGTAAGAGATTTCTTGCAGATCATATTTCTTTTCAGCAATAATTATATTATAATTGCTCTGATTCATTTTAGAAGGTAACTTTTACTTAGACACTTATTTTTCTGATTTTTGATTAAAGTGTTTAATTCATGTTATCGTGATTTCAGAGGGATGTGCCAGCTCGCTATCTTCTTCGTCTTGGTCAAGGTGAACAAGAACTGGCAACTGAGCTTGACTTCAGTCGCCAAGGCCGTGTGAATGCAATGCTTGTTCGGCGGCTTGAACTTCTTAGTGAAGTGGAACGTCTTGCAAGATCTCTCCAACTGCCTGAGGATGTAGGATACACTTGTGAAACTGCTGGATACTTCTGGTTGCTTCATGTGTATTCACGCTGGGAACGATTTTTGGCTGATTGCACTGTAAATAAAGAAAAACCAACATATGTTCAGGACCGCTTTCCCTTTAAGGAGTTTTTTACTAATACTCCCAAGCCAGTTTTTACAGGCCAGTCCTTTGAAAAAGACATGCGTGCAGCCAAGGGGTGCTTCCGTCACCTGAAAACTATGTTTGGAGAACTTGAAGAGTGTAGAGCATTTGAATTGCTCAAGTCAACAGTTGATCGATCAAATTACCTGATGACGAAACAGGCAAAAATAGTGGCAATGACGTGTACCCATGCAGCTCTTAAAAGGAAGGATTTTCTGAATTTAGGCTTCAAATATGACAACTTGTTGATGGAAGAAAGTGCTCAAATTTTGGAGATTGAAACTTTCATCCCCATGTTGCTCCAAAGGCAGGAAGATGGCTATGCTCGACTCAAACGCTGCATATTGATTGGTGACCATCATCAATTACCTCCAGTTGTTAAAAATATGGCTTTTCAGAAGTATAGCCACATGGATCAAAGTCTATTCACAAGATTTGTGCGTCTTGGAATTCCTTATATTGAGCTCAATGCCCAGGGTAGAGCTAGGCCCAGTTTAGCTAGACTTTACAACTGGAGATATAGAGGCCTTGGGGATCTTCCATTTGTGAGGGAGAATGATGTCTTCCACAGAGCAAATGCTGGATTCTCTTATGACTATCAATTGGTTGATGTTCCTGACTACCATGGGAAAGGTGAGACTGCACCTTCTCCATGGTTCTATCAAAATGAAGGAGAAGCTGAATATGTAGTTAGTGTCTACATGTACATGCGTTTACTTGGGTACCCAGCTAACAAAATATCCATATTGACAACATACAATGGTCAGAAACTTTTGATTCGTGATGTTATTAACAGAAGGTGTCTCCCTTATGACTTCATTGGTCCACCACACAAGGCAAGTTATCCTATCCTTTTTGCTCCTTGCAAATGCTGGAATGATCAGCTTCTCGAAAATGTGGCTTCATGTTTCTTTGTAGTTTCATAGTATCATTGCTGGAATCTTAGTGGTTTCTTTTTCGTTTTCCTCATACTTGTAAAATCTGATTCCTCTTCATTTAATGTTGTAGAGAATTACGTAAAACAAGATCATAAAGTAAATTATATTCAAGGGTGACTTAATGAATTTTGAGTAGGTGATAGGTCAGAATATATACCACATCGATCAATCTGGGTATGTCTTATGAGTATATGCAACTCCGAATTTCTTTTTATCTGATGCTTACGGTGGTGGAGCCAGAGTTTTGGGTTTGGGGCGGCAGGCCAAGTGGATATGTAAAAATGATAGACTACGCAAATGAAAACTTAAAATGGGTTACTGAAAAGTTCGATGTTAAAAGGTTGAGGATGTGTTTTCTATGACTTGCTGAAAGACTGAAAGTTGCTTGGGGCAGTGTTTTGCATATTCATTACAGGATGGAACGTGCAGTTGTCTTATGATTCCCTTTCCTCTTTATAGTCTTATTCTGGTGCTTTTTGCGTGTTTTATAATTGGTTGCATCTATGTTTTTAATTGTAGGTCGCAACTGTTGACAAATTTCAAGGACAGCAAAATGACTATATCTTAATATCTCTTGTTCGTACTCGCTTTGTGGGACACCTGCGTGATGTCAGAAGATTGGTTGTTGCAATGTCACGTGCTCGATTGGGTTTATATGTTTTTTGTAGACGCTCTCTTTTTGAACAATGCTATGAACTTCAACCTACATTTCAACTTCTTCTTCAGAGACCCGATTGTCTCGCTCTAAATCTAAACGAAGTGACAACATTCACGGATCGTCGCTTGGAAGACACTGGACAAAGCCAACTTGTTAGTGGCACTGAGGAGATGGCTAACATCGTCAATTATAAGATGCATCAGGTCTATGAGGTATCCTCTTTGGACCATGTACTCCATATTTATCTTTTATGTTTGATAGCTCACCCACTTCGATTGTGCTTTATGTTTCTTGCCTCCTCCTCTTGCCTTTCCTGAAAATTGCTGAAATCTTAAATGTCTTAACAATGGTCCTATGTCTTAATCCTGGTTATCAATCCCCACTTCTCCAGTTACCTGAATGCTAAACATCTGGTTATGGAGTTTCCAGCTTGCCTAAAATATAACTTTTTCCTTCTATTAGGCTGATTGAGGACGTTCTAATTTATTTACTGCTTTGAAGCAGCTTAATCTTTTATATATCCTTTGCATATTTCAGATACCTTTTCTTTCTCATCTTTCTTTCGTTTCTTTACCTTAAACTGACCGGGTTTACTTTTCTTGAAGTCATAATTTTAATATTTTCTTTTTCAATGGAATCACACAACTTACCGGACTAGTGATTGTTTTAGGTGTTTTGGCGTTAGATGGTTTGCTCAGTTCATCAACTTAATCCCACCCCCCACCCCCCCCCCCACCCCCCACCCACAACTAATTACCAATTATTACTGTTGGTACCATTATCTACAGGATTTCATAAATTCACTCATTAATGAACTAACTTTTTCTTTTGGAATTTCAGGCACGGGTAATGAGTCATCAACTAAATACTTATTTAGAACCGGTCCCCATGACTATAGATGCATCTGAGGAAAACAGCCTACAGAATCCGGCAACCTCAGTTCAAACTATGGATGATGACAATCTCACCTTGGCAAATGGTGCTGATGAGGATATGCCACCTAGTGGAAAATCAAAAGAATCAACACAACCAGAAGCTTCTACAAATGGGAACATAGATATGCCACTTCAGAATAATTTAAATGTAGAAACTGATGTTGAATTGCAAGGCGACGATATAAATGGAGGGGCACTTGAAAACAGTACAAATGATGAGAGCAAGATGGAGGAATAATCAACTGATCTCCCTTTCCTGACATCGGAAAGCCAGTTCATGAAATTGTTGTGGTTATTGAAGTTTTACCTCATACATCGCCATCGCTCCAGGTTTTTCTGTTCAAATGGTTCATCATCTGCAGGACTCAACTCAATGTAGCTGGAGTTTTGTGCAAGACCTGTAGACATTCAACGTCCAAACGTATAAACCTAATATTTGAACCCACAAATGTAAGGGCTGCATCCTTCCTCACTGTCATACATGCTATTAATTAAGTTCCTATGTAAAACACGAATTGGGAAAGCTCACGTGCAAACAATCCATGTAGCGGACAGATATTATCATGTTTGCTTAAAGATATTTGCAATATTGTGAAGTGGACACAACTGGAAGTTATTTGTACACTAAGTTGAAGAGGTACTATGATATTTAGTTTCCGGAGATTTATATGAATCCATCAATTCGGTATGAGTTTCAAGTATATCTATTCTTCAAATTTTAAAAATTGTTTATGCCATATAATTCGGGACCATCAGAGAGTTGATTTGGTATTTGCAGTTGTTTATCAAATTCCTCTAGGTAAGGGGATGATATGAACGCTTCATCTTCTTTGATTGATTACTCATCTTCTCAGCTTCTTTGATTGATTACTTATCTGGAAGCTCCCTATGTGATCCATTGTCTATATATTGTCACGATCTTTTTGCAGCCTTCCAATGCATTTTTGTCTATAATTGCAATAAATATATGGTTATTTCCTATTTCCATGTATGGGAACCCATATAGCATGTTTGGTACGCGGTAATAGGATTAAAAGGAGATGAGACTATTTTGGGAGATGGTGATAGGGGTTGCTAGCGATTCTATCTATTGGACTCTCTTCTACAGAAGTAGACGCATTGAGAACTCTTGCTATCGGTGTAGATTCGTCAACTTTTGTGCATCTGCATTGAAGGATCGACCTTCGAATATGTAAGAAAATATTCCAGCTTAAATGGTCACAAGCTACTTCAAATGTTGAGAATCCTTTTTTCACTCTTGAAGGGTGCAAATCGAATCAATATGAACACAACATGCTTATCTTTAACTCTCGAGCTTCCCAAATCACGAGCTTGGGTCGTTTTTGCCTTCTGCCACGAGAAAGAAGCCTCCTAGCATTTAAGGATTGTGAACTAGAACTTTTCCTCTCGGCCTTGTTCTACATTCGTGCAAATCATGGTACTATTATTGATAACTCTACAATTTCCGGCTTCAAGAATTTGAACTGTTCGAGTTTGCTTATACTCATTAGGCAGAAATATCTCTTTGAATCTATGATTTGAGCTCTATCTTGCCACCCTGAAAGGAGCGAGCATGTAAAATAAAATTAATAGGATATGAGTTCCGTTAATTTTGTTGAGTAATTTAAACTCGTATGTGTTTGTTTACATTTCAGTATATAGTCGATATAATATTTATATCTCAACACAAATGAAGAAACTGGTACCCTCCCAATTAATTATGCTCAAAACATCCGTTGTAGATTTAAGGTTCCACGTCGGATGAGTACTAGCACCCTTTGATTCGGACAAAGAAGCCTATCTATCAAGGGATTTAGTTAGGACAGCTTAGTGCCTTTGTTTAGTACTCAAATTGATGGAGGTTCGAGTTGTTCTACGGGAGACTGTCATAAGAAAAGGTCATAAAGAAACACAAGGAGTGTCCTCCCTTGATAGTAGCTTCGCCTGGACCAACCAATGAAATGAATGACGGGCGGCTTAGGTCACAAGCTTATGGCCTAAGAGCCATCATGACCTCGTCACAGTAGGCATCACCAACAAATAGAATTTCACCAAAACAGGTGGTGACATAAGGTCCTAGGTCAGAATTCTATAGCTCCACATAACTAAGGCAGCTAGTTTCACTTCACTTGCTATTTAAAGGGACGCTTCAGATGTCAACCTCCAATTCGATCATCTACCATATCAAAAAAAAGGTCTCAATATGTTGCTGAAAATTGGTGCAAAACTTTTTACCTCGAAAGTTGATATGTGATAATGTTTTGGCCATCTTTCACACATTTGACTCTTTTCTTCATCCAATTGACCTCTAAAACTCTTGAATTTTCATCACAAGGTTGGAAACAAGCTTATAATATTTGTTCTTTAGTCCATGAACTTTCACTTTCTTCCATTTTGGTCATTTTTTGTCATTTTCTTCTAATTTTCACCGTATTCGTCCATTTTGCAACCTAAACCAAAATATAATTGTACTTGGAATATTTAGGCGCCAATGAATCATAAAAATGCAATTATTAGTGAATGAAAAACGTGATAATTGAACTATTATCACACACCCCCTCCCAACTTGCTTATTGCTAGTCTCTAGCAATTTAATGCAAAATAAAATGATCAAATGCTAGTTAATATTGCAAGTTAAATTATCAAGTTCTAATTTAACTATAGTTCATGCTCTTTTCAAACTTAACACCACAAAGAAATTAACAGTGTCATGATCATCAGGATATCAAAAACACATGCCAAATGTGTGAGTGTGTCAAGCCATAGTCATCTTACCGCCAACCCTAACACATGCAACATCAAGTATATATCAAGCTGTGTTTAGTGTGGGGTTTCTCTCTATGGAGTTGGGAAAGATGTACACTCAAAATTTGAGGCTTAGATATTTATGAACAAGCAATAAGCAAATATTAATTCTGTGATGGGCATACTACCAAATGAGAATTCATCAACTTCTTACCACAGCCTACTTGAGATCAAAACGGTCATTACAAAGGGTTGTAATGAAGTTTAGATTGGCTCTAATGAGAAGAAGAAATATAAAAATTCAAATACTCCTAAGCACATAGATATCTTATCGAACATTTCGATCAATCACAACTTCCAATAAATACCTATCTTGACATTTCAAAACCTCAAAATCAATCAACTTTTTCTCTCTTTTTCTCTTTTTTTTTTTCAATTTTTCTTTTTTTGATTTTTTTTTCTCAAATACTTGACACTAGCCAACTCTTGTCGTTGTCATTGCTTCTATTCTTCACAAATAAATATCAAATACCTACTACTTACTTGGAAGTAAAAATTTGAGAAAATATGTGTATAGGTTTTACTTCAGTATGGAGGGGTATGAATGACATAGTTGTATGAAGGTTATATGTGTGTATCGGCTCAAAATAGCTATTAGGGGGTTTTATTGAAAAGAAATGCTTGAAAGGCTCAAATATCGATCCTAAATTGACCTTTATCATTTATCGAGTAATCCACCATCTTACCACAAACCATATACTGTTATTCTCAAAGGAGTTTCCAATTCACAAGATCAATGAACGTTTATTGTCATATTTTAGTATATTGTGGCTCTCAATCCTCACCAAGTATCTCACAAGAAAAACTTCAGTAAAAGACTCATCTATCTACATGTGTTAAACTACCATCGTACCACAATGCTTGTGTGCACAAAAAGAATTCAGCAAGTGTCATGACATCTAGATTCTCACAAATAAAATTAACTCATAGTGGCACATTTCGTCATTCAAAAGCACAATCATGTAGCAAATTAGAGACTTAAAAAAAATTTAACCCATCATGACAAGTCAACAAAAATCCATGATAATCTTAATAGCATTCAAAGTAACTCTCCCCCAACTAAATATTGCATTGTCCTCAATGCATAAACATGAATACCAAAGAAAAGAAGGGAAAGATGTCACCTGAGCATGACGGTGAATCAACAGAAACTTGAGGCATAAGAAGCCTAAAAGTACTCAAATGGATGGTAGTGTAAAGAAAGAAAATAAAACTACAACTAAAAATGTGGAATGAAAATAACCATAGAGCAAACGTAAAAATTAAAAAAAATGAAAGGAAATAACTTTTCTTGGGTTGCCTCCCAAGCAGCGCATTTGTTTATTGTCATTGACTCGATCCAATGTTCTCATTTTAGCTCGCATCTGGCTAGGGCGATCACAAGTTTCCTTGTGGTGCACTGAACTCATTGGACATAACCATTGGTATGGCTCATTCGCCTCCATCTAGTACATGTGTGGGGTTACTAAGGAAAAATTCAAAATCTATAGTGGAGGCATGTTCATCGACGACTGCATCCAATTCATCTAGTTCTAGAGTTTCTTGCGGTGGTCCAAGAAACATATCATCAGCTACCCCTGAGTAAGTGCATCAATCATGTATGTTTGGTGACACACATCATCTTCCTCAGCCTGCTTAGTGACATGAAAGATGTTAACTTCTAAAGTCATATTCCTAAATGATAGCTTCATTAGACTGTTCCTACAATTTATAAGAACATTAGCTGTGGCAAGGAATGGTCTACCAAGAATGATATGAATCTTATAATTAACATTTACATCCACTTTTAAGTCTAAAATCAAGAAATCAACATCCTCAACTACACGTCTTGGTCTTATAGTGGACCGATCAGCCAATTGTAGACTTACGGATGTAGGTCCTATCTCACCTAAACCTAATGATAAGTAAATTGCATAAGGCATGATGTTGACACTGACCCCTAGATCGAGAATGGTTTGTCCAATCTCATGGTTCCTAATAATGCACGAAACAGTAGAACAGCCAAGATCTTCATACTTTGGTGGGGTCCTTGCTCAATCATAGCACTCACGTTTCAATCAAGAAAGCAGTTTTCTTAACATGGTGTTTCCTTTTCACAGTGTACAAGTCCTTAAGGACTTTAGCATATGAAGGAACTTGTGAAATCACATGCAAAAGTGGCAGATTGATTTTTACTTGCTTTAGGTGCTCTAAAATCTCACTATGATGGCCAACAGATTTCGAGGTAGACTTAAGAGCTTGAGGGAAGGGCATTCTGACTAGATTCTTTACTACTTCCTAACTAGGGTTATTCTCATTTGACTCACTGGACTCAATCTCGTTTTTCTTAGGTTTGAGAGTTGGTTCTAAGACCTTCCCTAAACGAGTGGTTATGACATTTATTTCATTAAAGTTAGGTTCTCCTGATCCTGACGTTTGTGCCATGTGTTTTCCCTTAGGACTTGGTTGAGCTTGAGTTGAAAATTTTTTACGTTCCCCCACAGCCAAGGTATTGGTTAATTTGGACATATAACTCTTTATCTCCTTGTTTTCCTCGATTATCTAGCTAATTATAGTCTCAAACTTTTGGTTAGTTTTACCATGTGTCTCGATAGATGCATGTAAGATATTTTCTAAGGAATTCTTGGAGGTTGTGAATTGATGTGGAGGTGCATTGGAAGCTCGATTTTGTTGGGTAGATTGTTGATTTTCAGGTTTCCAACCGAAATTGGGGTGATTCCGCCATCTTGGGTTATAGGTTTCGGAGTGAGGGGGTGTAGGGCCTTTGATAGATGCCTAAAGCATTACAATATTCCTCAACACTCTCATCATATTAGCGTAAGTGATACACTCTTGCATTGGATGATCAATTCCACCACAAAAAAAAATAAAAATAAAAATTCACTAGACTCAACGCGGGATGCATTCTGTATAGGTTTCGAGCTTTTAGCACATAGGGTTTCAAGTTCTTTAGTTAGGGCTTCTACTTTTGTTCTAAGGCTATCCTCCTACCTAAGATGATAGATACATGTGCTAGTGGGGTTACTTACAGGTCATGATCTATTAGTACTCTCAATGGTACTAGGTCCAGTCCAAGTGTGGGATTTTTCAGCTAAGTCATCTAAGTATCTTATAGTCTCATCTGGATCTTTTTGTAAGAAACTCACCATTACACATCATCTCAACAAACTGACGCCTCCTAGTTGTTAACCCTTCATAGAAATAGCTCACGATACGTCAACTCTCATAACCATGGTGGGGACAAAGAGCTTGGAGTTCTTTATACATTTCTCATGCTTGATATAAAGTTTCACACTCCTTTTGGATAAAAGAAGAGATTTTCTTTTTCAACGCAGTTGTTTTGTGGTAGGAAAAATATTTGCCAATGAACGCTTATGTCATTTCAACCCAAGTTCCAATCGAACGCGGTCTCAATGAATACAACCAACTTTTTTCCATTTCCTTAAGAGAAAATTGGAAGAATTTAAGCTTAATTACATTCATTGTATCATGTTGATTGTGGAAGGTTGATACTACCTCCTTGAATTCCCTAACATGCACATACAGGTTCTCATTTTCAAGTCCATGGAAATTGGGAATAAGTTAAATCATTCTAGTTTTAAAATATACGCGTGGTATATTGGGTGGAAACATAATACATGAAGGTGTAGCTATACGCGTGGGGTGCATGTAATCATGAAAAGTTATATACGGTGAATCATGTTCACTATCAGACATTGTGTTATGTAATGTGGTGTTCATGTTAACAGATGCAGGATCAAAAATAGGGTTAAAAAGATGTTCAAACACTACGAGAGGTGTTTCTATAAATCTTCATCGCTCGTCTCGATACCTGCTCATAAAATATAATTGGAAGGAAATGATGTGAGAAAAACAAATAACAAAGAAAGATAATAAACTAACTAAAAATGAAGTTGAAAAGGGGAACGAAGACACCCTTTTCCTAGAGAATCCTTCAATTTCTTATACTGTCTCCCCGACAACGGTGCCAAAATTTGATTACGTCCAAAGATTTACATGGTGTTGTATTGTAGTTTAGGGGTGTTGTATCCACAGGGAGATGAAAAGTATTCAAATGATCAAAAGCTAGGGTTTTCGTGATTTGTGAAAGATGTCTTTAATTCGAACAAAGTTTTAATATCAATGTATAAAATTGATGAAACTTGAATCAATATATAAAGTAGTGAAGCACGGGAATTTCCTCGGTTAGATTGGGTCAATCAATGTCAATTATGCGTGAATATACTCACTTAAAGGTTTTTGTCTCAACACTTTAATTGGAAGATATATCATTCAAACCCTATTCAATTCCTCAGTAATTCCAAACCTAGATTTCTTTCACAACATATTACCAGATTAATCTATTGAAATCAGATAAAAAAAACAATCATATACATCAAGCATATAATGGTAAAGGATCACACCAATAGGGAATTTGGAATTGAAATTCAATAAATACTTAAATTGTTCAATGGAAAAAATATGATTAGATCCATGAAAATCTAATATAAATTAAACCAACTTCAAAGCACATCCATAAGAATAAGAAATCTAGCCATAGAATTGTTTAACGAAGTAAAACGCATTACATGCAAGAAAAAACATAGGAATTTCCAAATCTAACTGAGTTCCTTTGTGGCAACACAAATTCATTTAGCCTTCCATGGAGTTCTTCAGTCAAACTTGAGAGAAAATTGATAGGAGATGAATGGTCGGCGTTCAAGGACGAAAACAGGGTTTAAAAATGCACCCCAATGTGTTTCCATAAGTGGTAGAACAAATTCCGAAATTAGAAGATATTTGCCCAGAAAGGACCAAAGCAACCACATAGTATAAACCCATGCAGTCACATAGAAAAAAGTATTTCAGCCTTTGAACTCTTGGTAATAGCTATGTGGTTGCATGGATTTATAACTATACGACCGCAAAGTTATAATGTTTTCCCGCCGGATAGCTTTCAGTATTTTGACCATAATATTTTCTCTTCATATCCGATTGACGTAATTCAAGATGCATTGAGAAGCTAACTCAAAGGGATACAACTTTACTTCAGATGTTAACCTCCAATTCATTCGCCTACCATGTCAAAAAAGGGTCTCAATATGAGGCTGGAAACTAATGTAAAACGTTTTAGCTCGGAAGTTGATATGTGATAATGTTTTGACTATCTTTCACCCATTTGACTCCTTTTTTCATCTAATTGACCTCTAACACTCTCAAATATTCATCACAAGGTTAGAAACAAGCTTAGAGTACTTGTTCTTTAGTCCCTGAACTTTCACCTCCTTCCATTTTGATCATTTTTACCATTTTCTTCTAATTTCTGTCGTATTTGTCTATTTGCAACATAAACCAAATATAAGTGTACTTAGAATATTTAGGCGCCAATGATGAAAAACAATTATTAATGGATGAAAAACGTGATAATTGCACTATTATCACTTTCGTAACAACCGTCAATTCCAAAAGAAAGAAGACAAAGATCAGGAAAAGAGCAAGAAGGTTGTATGCTATGATTGTGACAAACCCGATCACAAAATAACCGAATGTCAGAACAAGAGAAAATCCTTCAAGAAAAAAGCACTACAAGCCACTTGGGATGATAGTGAAGATGAGCAAGAAGAAGATGAAGTTGCAAACATGTGATTCATGGTCATGGATGATGAGGTAAACACAAATAACAATCCTTCTTATGATGAATTATCTACTTCATATGATGAAATTATTTGTGTTTTTGAAAAACATGCTCTCAAACACTCCACCATCAAAAAGCAACATTTTTACTGAAAAAATGAGACCAAAAAGATCTTAGAAACTCAGAAGGATTTTAAGAAGGAAAATGATGATCGTGAATTCCTAATAAAAAAAAATGTTACCTTAAAAGAAAAAGTCATTGATTTAACAAATATTGTACACAAATCCACACAAGGAAAGAAAAATTTTGAGTTAATGTTTGGGAAATAAAAATGTGTCTTTGATAGAGGTGGTATTGGATACAAACCTTCTCTAAAACAAAAATCTCTTGAAAACATGTTTGTCAAAACTTCCAACACCACATATAGTTTCTATAACAAATTTGGACATATACCTTTTAATTGCTCAATCAAAAAGAAATTACACTTTCAAAGAAATAAGTGGGTTCAAGGGTCCACTACCACTAACTATCAAGGACCTAAAGTTAAATGGGTACTAAGATCAAAAATTTGAATCAATTCTTGTAGGTGCCTTCAAAGATAAAGAGCAATTGGTTCTTAGATAGTGATTACTCAAAATACATGACAGGAGACAAAACATTATTGTCAATGTTCAAAAAGAAAGATGGAGGTCATGTTACATTTGGAGATAATGTCAAAGGAAAAATCATAGGCATTGGAAATATTGGTAATCTTTCATCTCCATCTATTGAAAATGTTTTGTTAGTAGATAATCTCAAACATAACTTGCTAAGCATTAATCGGCTATGTGATAAAGGTTATCATATCAAATTCAACTCTTCGAAATGCCTTATTAAGAATGCTACATCAAAAGAGGTGTTGTTCATAGGTAGCCGATGTAAAGATGTTTATGTCATCAACATTGAATTTGAAAAGGAATTAAAATGTTTGTCAAGTTTTGAAGATGATACTTGGTTGTGGCATAGAAGATTAGGTCATGTTAGTATGGACTTAATTTCAAAAATCTCAAAAAATCATTTTGTTAAAGGTCTACCAAACTTGAAATTTGAAAAGGACAAAATTTGTGATGCTTGTCAATTTGGAAAACAAACAAAAAGCTCTTTCAAAATCAAGCAATTCTCTTCAACTACAAAACCATTAAAACTTCTTCACAAGGATCTCTTTGAATCCTCTAAAATCACAAGTTTAAGTGGCAAGCACTACGCATTTGTTACTGTTGATGACTTCTCAAAATTTACTTGGGTTTTGTTTTTGAACTTGAAAAATGAAGTTTTAAAAGTATTTAAACACTTTTGTAAAAAGGTTCAAAATGAAATATTCTATACCATTAGAAGTGACCATGGTGTAGAATTTGATAATATTGCTTTTGATGATTTTTGTAAAGAAGATGGATATGAACATCATTTTTCGGCTCCTAGAACTCTTCAACCAAATGGTGTAGTAGAACAAAAGAATCGTACATTGTAAGAAATGACTAGGACCATGCTAAATGAAACGATTTACCCAAATATTTTTGGGTCAAAGCCGTTAACACCGTTTGCTACATTATGAATAGAGTTTTGATAAGTCGAAAAAACACCAAAACTCCATATGAGCTTTGGAAAAATAGAGTTTCCAACATTAATTATTTTAAAATTTTTGGTTGCAAATGTTTTATACTTAATACAAAAGAAAATTAGGGAAAATTTGATTCAAAATCCGATGTTGGAATCTTCCTTAAATATTCGCCTACTAACAAAGCTTATAGAGTTTTCAACAAAAAAAAACTTTAGTAGTGGAAGAATCCATGCATGTTACTTTTGATGAAACTAATTCTCTTGATTAAGAGAAAGGTATTGATGTAGGTTTGGAAACCCCTTTTGAACAAATGAACATTCAAAATCAAAACAAAGAAGATCTTAAAGAAGTTGAAGACAAAGACTTGGAAGAACAAATCTCTCAACAACGAGAAACTTCCAAGAGTCAAGATGATCCAACACTCCCCCATTGAATGAAAGTTCGTTTCCTCACATCCAAATGAGATCATCATCGGTGATCCTTCTAAATGCATAAGTACTAGAAATTCTACTAAAAGCTTTCTAAATAATTGTGCTTTCATTTCTCAAATTGAACCAAAGAATTTTAAAGAAGCTGAATTTGATGAGTTTTAAATTCTTGTAATGCAAGAAGAATTAAATCAATTTGAGAGGTATCATATATGAGATTTGGTTGATAGACCAAGTAATCAAACCATTATTGGTACACAATGGGTTTTTCGAAATAAACGAGATGAAAATGGTATTTTTGTGCGTAGCAATGGTAGATTAGTAGTCCAAGGTTATAATCAAGAAGAAGGTATAGACTTCGAAGAAACATTGGCACCAATTGCTAAATTAGAGTCTATTCATATGCTTCTCGCTTTTGTTTGTTTTAAAGTTTTACTCTCTATCAAATGGATGTAAAAAATGCATTTTTAAACGGTTTCATTCAAGAAAAGGTTTATGTTGAACAACCTCCCGGTTTCAAAAATTACAAATTTCCGGAAAAAGTGTTTAAACTTAGAAAATCTCTATATGGTTTGAAACAAGCTCCTAGAGCTTGGTATGAAAGATTGAGTAAATTTCTTATTTCAAATGGGAAATGCGGATACTACACTCTTTATTAAAACCAAAAAAAGATGACATAATTGTTATACAAATTTATGTTGATGATATTATCTTTGGTGCAACTAATATTTTTCTTTGTGAAGAGTTTTCAAAATGCATGAGCAAGGAATTCGAAATGAGTATGATGGGAGAACTAAAGTTCTTTCTTGGATTTCAAATCAAACAAACTAATGAAAGTATCTTCATTAGCCAAACAAAGTACATCATAGACATGTTTAAGAAATTCGATTTTGAAAATTTGAAACCATTGAATACTCCAATGAGTACATCAATCAAATTGGATAAAGATGAGAACATCACTTCAATTGACATAACAAAATATCGAGGTATGATCAGATCTCTTCTTTAGTTAATCGCTAGTAGACCCGATATTATATTTAGTGTTTGCTTATGTTTTAGATTTCAATCAAATCCTAAAGAATCACATCTAAGTACCTTAAAACGAATCTTTATATATTTATGTGGTACTAGGACATTAGGTCTTTGGTATCCAAAAGGCACACACATTGACCTCATAAGATTTTCGGATGCCGATTGGGCAGGTTGCACTATTGATCGAAAAAGCACAAGCGGAACTTGTCACTTTCTAGGCTTTCCCCTTGTGTCATGGTTTAGCAAGAATCAAAATTTCATTGCACTATCAACTACTGAAGCCAAATACATATCGGCCGCTAGTTGTTGCGCTCAAGTTTTATGGATGAAACAAACCTTTAGCAGTTATCACTTATCATTAGAAAATACTTTTATTATGTGTGAAAACATTAGTGCTAGAAATTTGTCAATAAATCTCATCTTGCACTTCGCACAAAATATATCGAAATTCGACATCATTTTCTCAGAGATCATATGCAAAAATATGATATTTGTTTGGAATTTTTAGCATCGATAAACAATTGGCCGACATTATTACTAAACCTCTTGCTCTCGAGAGATTTTCTCATATATGAAAAGGCTTAGTTATAATTGATGAATCTAAAATTTGTGCTAAATCTATGCATGATTAAAATAAAAAATACATGTATTTTGTTGCTTAAAAGACTTTTGGCCACTCTTGTGTTCATCGAAATCGATTGCATTGAATTTATCTTACACAACCCTTCCGGTTGACCACTGGATCAATTGAATCAGATTTTCGATCGACCCCCAGATCGACCAAAATTAGTGTTTCGGTCGACCTCCAACTTGACCGAAACCTCATGCAACCTACCTACAATTCTTTCTCTTTCGGTCGACCAAAATACTCGACTGAAAACTCCTGCAGCTGCCAAATTTTTTATTTTTATTTTTTTTGCAGAACTTCGGTCAACCAAAACCTTTGCATTTCACATATTTTATAATCTAATTTGAACCTTAAATTCACCACTTTAAACCCTAACTCACGATTTCTTTTCATCTCCTCTATTCAAATCATACACATTTCGTTCTTTTCATCAAAATTGCTCCAATCTTTCAATAAATCCATCACATTCATTAGTTTTTCTCATCAAATTTCAAGATTCTACTCCATTTTCATCAAGAAATTCCAAAAATTTGGGTTTTTAGCTTCAACACTCGAAATTCTTAATTCTTCTTCAAAAACCTCATTACAAATCTTGTTAAAGCTTTAACCTATTTCAAAATTTTGCAATCCATCCATTTCCTATCATTTACTACTCATTTCCCACCAAATATTTGAAAAACAAAAAATCTCACTCACCCTTTGTTCGAAAAATTCGGTTCAACCATGCCTGCGAAGAATAAACTATGGTTGTTGAGCTAACCATGACATAGCAACCACCATTTTGTTGGCTGGCTCGAGTAATAGGCTTGTATTACATTACTTGTCCTTTCCTACAATTCAATTCTCTAGACCTTGACTAATTCAAGTGACCTCTTTGGAGGTCAGTTACTGGACTTTCTTCACATTATTTGGGCCTGGAGAACTAACAAATTAGAGACACTTGCTTTCCTTTCATTATGCAAGTTGCGCAATAGATTTATTTTATTGGGCCCATATTACTTTCTTTTGATTTAAAGTTATTAGGCCCTTTTTCCTTTGAATAGACCACATCATATTTAACAATTCTATGCTTCTCATTCTGTATGTCTCACTTGGAGATCAATTAAATAGAATATCATATTTTTATTTGGTATGCAGGAATTAATTGATGTGAATACCGTTGGGAAAACGTTCAATTTCTTGGGGTACTCATTTCTCTATGATATTGTGGCTTCTTCTTGTTATATATTACCTCCAACTATTTGATTAAATGGCGAGCCTTAAATAGGGTGCTGAGTCAGCCACAATGCAAGCATAATTTCATGATTTTTTGTGTCCTAAACTAGTTGTGTTCTTCTTTATTGTATTTCTCTATCAAATGTTGTGAAAATGTTCGACGAAATGAAATAATTGGATTTCATATCTTTCTATGGACTACATTTTATTTTGGACCTTCCACAATTATCTTCATTCTGCTTAATCTTCTGGTTTGAATTTATTCTGCTTGGGCCGTCCCTTTCAACCAGAAAAATGGGAGCTCAAGTATGACTACATTTTGTAAGTCCTCGTTCATTGAATAAAGGAAGGGACGGTATATTGGAGTCCTCATTCCTTGAATAAAGGAAAATGTGAAATCTTGAAGCTATCGTTCATTGAATAAAAGAATAGGTAGTATTTTAAAGTCTTTATTCCTTAAATAAAGGAAAATGCGATATATTGGAGTAATCGTTCCTTAAATAAAGGAAAATGCGATATATTAGAGTAATCATTCCTTGAATAAAGGAAGATTTGAAATCTCGAAGTTCGCATTCCCTGAATAAAGGAAGATGCGGTATGTTAAGTCCTCATTTCTTGAATAAAGGAAGAGGTGAAATCTTGAAGTCCTCATTCCTTGAATAAAGGAAAATGCAGTATATTGAAGTCATCTTTCCTTGAATAAAGGAAGATGCGATATCTTAGAGTTCCTTATTCAAGGAATAAGGGAAAAAGAGTATATTGGAGTCCTCATTCCTTAAATAAAGGAAGAGGTGAAGTCTTGAAGTCCTCGTTCATTGAATAAAAGAAGAGCCAGTATCTTAAAGTCCTCGTTCCTTGAATAAAGGAAGATGCGGTATATTGGAGTCATCATTCCTTGAATAAAGGAAGAGGCGAAATCTTGATGTTCTCGTTCCTTGAATAAGAGAAGATGCAGTATATTGGAGTCCTCATTTCTTGAATAAAGGAAGAGATGAAATCTTGAAGTCCTCGTTCCTTGAATAAAGGAAGAGGCAATAGATTGAAGTCATCGTTCATTGAATAAAGGAAGATGTGATATCTTAGAGTTCTCATTCATTGAATAAAGAAAGAAACAGTATCTTGGAGTCCTCATTTCTTGAATAAAGGAAGAGGTGGGATCTCAAAGTATTTGCCCTTGAAAAAGAAACATCATTGTAGTCCTAGCTAGACGTGTTAGCCCTTGCAAAAGGTGCATTTCCTGGCTTCACGGGATGTCTATTCCCCTTTTCACTATGATTATTTCTGGCCTTACGAGATATCTATTTCTCACCTCTCACTATCGTCGAGCCAAGTTATAAGACCTCGTTTATCATAGGCCGCTTATAAGACTTGGATAGCTCGAGAGCTATTCATGGGATGTTTATTCCATGCCTCTTCGATGCTTATTTTTGGCTTCGTGAGATGTTTATCCCTCGCCTCTCACTATTGTCGAGCCTAGCTCTAAGACCTCGTCTATCGGAAGCCAGCTTATAAGACTCCGATAGTTCAAGAGTTATTCGCAGAATGTTTATTCCCCGCCTCGCCGATGCTTATTCCTAGCTTCGTGAGATGCTTATTCCTCACCTCTCACTATAGTTGAGCTTAGCTATAAGACCTCGTCTATTCGAGCCAATTTATAAGACTCCAATAGATCGAGAGCTATTTGCGAGATATTTACTCCATGCCTCATCAGATGTTTATCCCTAACTTCACAAGATGCTTATTCATCGCCTCTAACTATCGTTGAGCCTAGCTGTAAGACCTCATCATTTGAGGTCAGTTTATAAGACTTTGATAATTCGAGAGCTATTCGCGGATTAGCTATTCCCTGTCCCGCCAGATGATTATTTCTGGCCTTGTGAGATGTTTATTCCTCGTATCTCACTATCGTCAAGCTAAGTTATAAGACCTCTTCTATTCGAGGCTAGCTTATAAGACAACGAACGTTCAAGACGAACCACTAGCTCAATAGTCATTTCTCGCTCTGCGAGATACCTCACCTTGCAAGATGTTGCATTACAGTTGTATTTATCTTCAGAGAGTTCATCATGCCTCAGTATCAACTGTATAACAGCTGCCTATCTTTTAGATATTTGTTTTTGCTTCAGTTATGTTACATTTACTAATCTTCGGAGAGTTTATATTATTTGCCACTTCATAAGGAGAGGGGTAGGCCCATATTAATACCTACGAAGACAAAGCCTTCCAGGCTGGATCAAACACCATGGAGGAAGCCCTTGACATGGATACGTCACCCCCATGTAAAGATGTTAGCTTATTATAGCTAATTACATATTCAGAGCATCGTCTCTGCTACTTAAAGATTCAGAGCATCATCTCTGCTAATTACAAATTCAAAGCGTCGCATCTGCTACTTACACATTCAAAGCATTACCTCTACATCAGCTTATCACAACTGCTTATATATTTAGTCTCGTCTCTACATCAGCTTAATCATTGTGGCTTATATTCTAAGTTTGACCTGCATATTAATATTCGACTCAAACTTGGGGGGACTATTGTGATACTAGTATCCTTGTATCATTACATTATTATTGCCGCCAAGTACACATGACACATCATTTCTAGCATGTCATGACATTATTTTCACTACTATCAGTACGTATGTCACGTTATCTACATTATCAACATATTGCTTCACTATAGCACTACTATTACACTAAGTTGAGCAAGTATGCAAGTCATGATAGGCTCTTTGCATATTATATCTTGAAGAAGTTTGATGTCATTATTCACTTTATTGTCATGAGCAATTTGAGGGGCAAATGAACTCCAAATTTATTTTATATATGTGCGGTGGAGATATTATGTTGTATTACATGTTGGTTTAGTCCATATTACAGATGATATGCTGTCGAAATTTTGACAAATTATATGCAACGTCGTCGACGCAATTCGTAAGCCTTCGCATATTCAGGCTCGCACACATATTTTCTAAGGTTGTTCGTAAGTCCTTATACATTGAAGCTGCTCATATTTTGAAGCAATCTGTAAGACCTCATCTACTTAACTACTTATATCTCAAAGTCCAACCTGCACATAAATGTACGACTCAAACTTGGGGACCATTGCTATACTTATAAATTACGTGACATCGACTATTCATTGGATTGAGCTTATCAAACTAAATAATTTGCATATTAGGCTTGGTCCATTACCCATATGGCCCATTTACGGTTTCCTATATATATATAATTCTATCCAAATTCCTCTCCCTCTCTTGCACTCTTTTTTTCTCTCGTCCGGTTGTTGACTTGATCATCGGACTACAAATGGTCATCGGACCTTTTTTTCTCAACCAGTGACCTTTGCCTCTTAACAGAGTGTTTCCAGTGTGCATGTGATGTCTACGTGGAGGGGAGTTGAAAATGATCTCGTTGATGCATTTTTAAAGGCCAACACTTTACATAATGAGTTATATAATGCTATATGTTACTCTATCATTTCTCAATTTAAAACACGGTTAATTTTTTTTTCTCTTCACATCATTTT
The DNA here is from genome assembly GCA_019097785.1 of Fraxinus excelsior. Classification (NCBI taxonomy): domain Eukaryota; kingdom Viridiplantae; phylum Streptophyta; class Magnoliopsida; order Lamiales; family Oleaceae; genus Fraxinus; species Fraxinus excelsior. The sequence goes on along the minus strand of CM032633.1, from coordinate 22,052,242 downwards.
GTGTAATCTCTTATATACTATTTTTATGTGTAAGTAGCATAATCCTTATTATGGGACCGAGTTCTTTCATATTCAAACGTCAAAAAATTATGACAATAAATTTCAAAATAGTAATAATTACAGAGTGACTATGGTCGTGGCCGTGGCCGTGGCCGGGATGGGTATGGTTGAGTGGATTGATTTGGTTGATGGTGATCGAGTGGGGGTGTGAAAGATGAAGAGCATTAGTTTTATTTATTTCATGTAGGAAATATAAAATTACAATTTTACCTTTCACTTAATTGGCCATACTGGGTCAAAATTTTAGTTTTTTGGTCAATTGACCGAGGAATCGATGGATTCCATCCATATGTTTTCCAGCTACAATTGAGATGAAATATTTGAAACCGTGGATTAAAAATGAAATATTTGAGTATAATCCACAATAATTTAAAAAGTTTGGAATTATAGCTGTAATTCTTCCTAACTAAAATACATCACATGTCAAATGTATTTCCACATATTAATATTGAAGGAAAATCCTCCGTAGATTCATTCCCACCTGTGCAAAAGCAAGACTGAAAAAGCAGTCACTTTTCAATTTTATTAGTTTTCCTTTTGGCCTTTCCACATAACTTAATTGTCATTCAACTCACAACATAAATTCAAAAGTAAGGTTTTACACTCCATTTTAGAAGTTTCTTAACGAAATTAATCAAATTCAATATAAGCTTTATTTAAAGTTTAGCTTTATAGTCAACTCTTCGTTCGGCAATGAACAAACGTTGAACATAAGAAAATTGTGTTTCTGACCAAAACTTCGAAACTGTATAAAAGTGGTTTGGAAAGGCCGCCAAATGGTTGTTACATGAAGATTGCTTTATGTTTAAATATAAAATAAGGTTGTTTTATGGAGTAATGTTATTTAGTATCACTACGTTTAATGTCGATCTAGGTGATAATATTTGTATCATTCAATTGTAAGTTCAATTAAATATAAGAATTTATGACTCGTTTATTAAGACATATAGCACGTTGACACCAAAGCTGATGTTCAACACTACTGGTCATAGATAATATTATTCTGTTTTTTACAAGGTAAATGGTATAGAATGAAAGAATATGCAATCATGAGGGCGGATTCAAGACTCGAGTAAAATTTTTGTTAAGCTAATTTTTTTAAAAAAATAAAAATTTCACATAATTTTTTTTTTGTATGAATTTTTTTATATAATACATGAAAAACTTTTGTTGCTCTAGGGTTGACTTGAGCTCGGGGGTGGAACTAAGATAAAAGAACTTTAGGGGGGGGGCAATTTTCATAAAATTTTAATTGTGGAGGCAAAAATTGAAAACTATAAAGATTTTTTTGAAAATCTTGAAAAAATGTTGGGACATAATTTGAAATTTGAAATTTAGTGTCCGTCCTTGCTTGGGCTAATCCTCCAGCAACCTTTATTTGAGTACAAATTCAAACTAATAAAGTGTAATAAACGATTATGAAAATTAACAACTAAAATTAAAAACATGTAAGCCCAGTGATTTCGCTCGCTCAAGTGAACAATATGTCTAGCTATTCCAACAAATCTTCTTCTTCTTTCCGCTTTGTCTCAAGTGAGGCGCGGGTCAGCAATTCCTGCAAACCTTGTTCCTCCATAGTGAACATGCTCGTTGAGGTTGAGGCTTTCCATGAATTAACGCCGAAGCTGTTTCATACATCACTTTCTACAACCAAATATGCGGCTTTAGTAAAAGAATCAAAACCTAGAAACTTACAAGAAAATGTTCAATGCGCATTGAGAAGTTGAAGGAGACCTTTTGTGAAATTATGATTACTATAAACATTTGCTATGTTCAATGTGGGACAATGTTCTAAAAAATGTGCATAAACGTCGTCAAGGTGCTTTTTAGGCGCAATGTGCGACGAAAACGTCAAGCTGACTTGACATCTTATTTAGCAGTCAATAACAAATATTGATCACTAATACGTGCATAGACGCGATTATTATTATTATTATTATTATTTAATTTTTTATACAATTTTTTTAGATTAAAACTTAAAGGTTGATTTACAATTGTAACTTATCTTTTAGTTGAAAACTTTTATAAAAAATGTATAAAATTTCTATAATTTTTTTTAAAATATTTGATAGGTATTGTTTTTAATTATTAAATGATTTTTTAATTGATTAAAAATTAAAATAATATTAAAATAAGAAAACATATTTTTACGCATATGCCTCAATTAAACTCGCATATCACATAGATTGGCCTCCACGCATTTCCACACATTACGTCTGTTAGAACACCGATGTGGGGACAACATTTCCTGTACTTTGTATTCATCAATTATTTAGCTTTGAGATGTCAACGAGTCGAACTGAGTTGGTTCGCGAGCCGAAACTCAAGGCTCGGGCTTGACTCAATAAAAATGGTTCGAGTTTTTTTGGTTCGATCCGAGCCGAGCTTTTGTTCGGCCAAAAAATCTAAGCTCGACCCAAGCTTTCGGCCAGAGCCATATCGAGCCGAGTCAGGCTAAGCCAAATCACGATTTTTTTATATAACACAGGGAGTTACCGTTGCAGGTAGCCTGCCAAGAAGCTACAGGCAGGCATAGTTGCGTGATTTTTATTTTTTAAAAGCTCGGCTCTTTATGGGCCAAAAATGGCCCATGACAAGTGCGGCTCGTGTTGTTCGATGAGCCACACAGGCTGGCTCGAGCTTTTTCTGAGCCAAGCCACGTGCTGCCCGATTGACGAGCCAAATCGACACCTCTAATTTAGTCCCTGTTTGTCAACTATTATAATAAAACTCGTTTTTTTTTTTATCAAAATCATTTTTAACCGCACATTCTCACAATAAAATATTCTACATATAAACTCAAATTTTTTCGTACTTTTGAACCACACATTCTTCAAGAAAATCACTATTCCATGACTCATTTTTCTAAAAATAAAAAAATAAAAAAATCATTTTAATTGTCAAATCGGGGGTTAATGAAATGGGAGACAATTGATTAAATCCCTTAGTTGAATTGAGAATTATACAATTATATATGTAATTTTAATAATAAGTATGCTCTTTTCAGAAATTGTTCTCCTGCCTATAGTGGACAGGATAAGATTGTCCACTTATTGATGTGACAGAAGAATCATATTTACGATTTTCTCCAAATGTGAGAACAATAAATAAGATTTAAGTGAATAAGATAAGACTTTCCACTATGAGTAGAAGAACATTTCTAACTATATAATTATATATGTTGCTTTACTTATAAGTGTGCTTTTTTCTCTTATTTACATGTATATTTTGTTTACTGTCACTTTTGGTATGAATAGATGGACAAGGTTTATTTTCATCAACAAAACCCAGATAAATCATATCAACAAGTAGTGCACCAAATTGTACTTTAATGTTGTTTCTCCGTAGTCATTCAACTTCAAATATTGCTTCTCAATGGTCATTGAACTAGAAAATTTTATAATTATTCAATGTACTTTTAAAGTTGTTTCTCCAATAGTCACTAAATTTTTAAACTTTAGCGAATAATTACTGTAATTTCAAAAAAAATTCCTATCGGTCATTGTACTTCTAATGTTTGGTTTTCATCTATCAGTCTAGATCGTTTTAAAAAATAGCGATTCTTTTTGCCATGTCATTGAAATTGTTAATTAGTAAACCAAATGAGATGGAGTGACATATGTAAAACTATGTTGAAAGTATGATGACTATTCGAAAAAATTTGTAAGTACAGTGAACGTTGAGAAACAATGTTGAAATTTCAGTAGCCATTGAGATTTTTAACTCGTGCAAGCAATCTTTGTGTTGAACACGAAAAGAGAATAAAAACCTATCTGTGGAAACTATAAATACAATAGAAAAATAAACAATGAGGCTCTTTCAAGTATAAATTTGATTGAAAAAACTCAAATGGAAAAGGAAAAAGAAAAACCACCTAACATCTCAAAAGTAACTAGATTGATCTTGCAAGATTTCAAGTTGTGCCAGTAACTTGGCCACTGTTGGTTTCAATATAGGATCCCCATTTTGTGCTAGATCAATGAGAAGCATTTGTGCAGATTGACCATACCGTACTCTGTGAACTTCAACTCTGAAAAATTTTTCCAATATCCAAAGGGCTTTTTCTTGAGACTTTGAATTCCCTGATTCAACAACCTTGAGAATGGGTTGAATTCCTGACATTTTGGAGATATAAGTGATCCCATTCTCCCAAATTTCATCTTGTAAAAGTGTCGAAAGGCAACTGAGAACTGCTTCATCTGATGCCCTTTCACTACCTTCCAATGCTTGAATCAGTGGAGAGACAGCACCGGTTTTCACTAAACAAAATGTGCTTTTGACAGAGCAGTATCCATCATGAACTTCACATACAGCTTCGGTAGGAGGAATGCAAAACCACTTTGATTTTCTCGACTTACTTAGATGTAGAGAATTCTGAGACAGTTGAGTAAAGCAAATAGCAGCCTTAGATTTAGTAACTGATGACCCACTGGAAAGTAACTTGAGAAGAACAGGAATTATGCCATTCTCAGCAGAGTAGCGTTGAAGTTTTTTATCAGTAGGAATTGTGAACCTGATTAGTATACCTGCTATGCTCTCAGTCAACCATGTCGTTGTAGGGGTTGAAGTAGAAGACAATGAACTTACAGTGGAAATTAACATGGGAAATAAGTTCACATTCTTTAGCAAAAATGTAATTTTCTTGTCATCCACTGGCAAATTACTGAGTATGCCAAGAGCAGCAGCCTTTTCGCACTCATATGTTGATGTTGAAACTATATCTGCAAAATTTGTCAGATGTGTATCTCCCAGCTGTTCTCTGAATTCTCCCGGTATATCTTTAGAGAGAGTATAAACCAAATTTAAGGCACCGGTCCTGATTTTAGTATTTCTTTCTGTAAGGAATGGTAGGAGAAGCTGAATTGCGCCATTTTCCTTCATCTTCTTCCTGACTTTTGACGCTCTTGAATGGGAAGCAATGTTATTTAGTGCTTCTAAGAGATGATTTTGAATCAACGGACTAGACAGGTTTAAAAGGGAGAGCATCTGCTGAGCAACGTCTTGTTTCACAAGTACACTTTCAGATTGGGAAATCTTTGCAAGAATTGCTGATGCTGGTTCACGCAGAGTCATGAGAACAGACGTCACAGTGAAAAGAAGCTGAAGAAGAGCTACTACAATTCCTGAATGAATCAGGAGTTGGATATTCTCCTTCAGGCTGGATAAACTTTGCAGCGCATTTAATGCTGAAAGTTTAGCTTCTAGGTTCCCCTTGTTGAACATATTCACGAGGGGTTCGATTGCCCCATCTTCTCCAAGGGAAGCTTTGTTTTGATCTGTGAGTTCCATCCTTGATATTGCTGTTGCCATCAGTACTTTACTCATATCTGAGCCTGCAAAGGAACTCCATCCCAAATTCGACTCAATGTTCTTGCTATATAAAACACGATAAGTCATACTCAGGAAGAAAGGAAAAGAAACAAATCACCTTCCTTTAGATAGTGTACTAGAGGCTTGAAGTAACCAGCCTCAGCCATATGAAGAGCATGTTGAGCATTGCTTGACATTGCATTTATCAATTTTCTTGCATCTCGAGAAGCCTCTTGATCGTCTCCATTGGAAATCGTCACCAACATTACAATACATCCTTGTACTCTCCCAATTCTTCTTCTGACTTCTGGATCATCTGCAAGATTCATTAACAGCCCTACGGCCTCCCTTTGCTCGTCCACATCCCGTGCCAGTGACTTCACTAATGTCGATAGAAATCCCAAATCCTTAATTTCTTCCTGCACACTACTAAACAATGTAAGTCATATATAAAACTTAGAACATTTTTGGTATGCTAGACTTTACGAGACTGCATAGGATTACTAAAGAGAGTAATATGTTAACATTTGTCTACTTAAGGAAACTCATCTAGTACTTACATTACCTTGTTTTGATTATTCTGCAGGATAAGATATCGTAGTATTTGAATTATAGTCACTCTGTCATCTCCTTTACATGAACCCAATCGTTGAGATAAAACCTTGATCATACCTTCATCATTGATCCTTTCGTTTGAAACCATACCATCCATGATGAGTGCATTTAACGTCAAAAGAGCATTTTTAAATTTTTCGTGGTTTCCATTCTTAATCTGCATCATAACATCATCAACGTCCAATGTTATTTTATCCTCCTCTTCTGTTTCCTCCTCCTCTATTTCGTTGTCTGATTTTTCCTCTTCAATTTCTTCCTCCATTGTTTCCTCCTCTGCCTCACTCGGAAATTCTGATTCACGCTCCGAACTCAAATCAAATCTTACATTCATCATTTCCTTGCGTAACGCCTTAATCTTTTCCTTATTAGCTATTGGTACATCATGGCTTGCAAAGAGCACGAGGCCTAATGATCTTCCCAGATTCTGCGTCAAATTTTCAATATGCTTGGTGGGTGATGATCGAATATTTGGACTTCCAACGACAGATTTGGCATGTCTGAAATCAGTTTCAAGTGATTCGATTGCTTTCTGAATGGTTGGTAGGTCTGTGACCTCATTGCTGTCTTTCATTTCATCAAGAATTGGACTTAGTTTCTCTATGAAAGTCGAAAATTCTGCTATAGTCTCTGTTTCTGTCGATGATGATATAAAGCTTTTGGCTGGAGAATCGCCAGCTAATGATTGTTTCTCTTGTAAATCTGACATTTCCATTTTCCGGGGTTGTGAGAAAAAACAGCAAGATTAACTTGAACCTGTACAAGATCAAAACAGACCAATATTTGGGAAATAGGCAATCTATATAGCATATAACAATCGTGTCGCTCTTATGTACACAAGACTATATGAGACAGGATTACAATTCTTGACTGAGTACACCGTATAAAATTAGAGAGAGATATCTGAAAGAATGATAAGGAAATTTCATCTGTATTTGCTGGAACCTATTGAAAAGTACACAGATAGAAATATGAGACTGATTTTGAAATTCTTAGGAGAGTAGGTCAAACAAGAAGAGGAAACAAAACTGGTGAGATATACATCAAGACTTGGTTCTACTCTTGTACATCTTGTTAGTCTTTATTTGGAAATTACGTCGACCCTACAAGAATTTTCACTTTTAACGACGAAAACGCTTAGTAACAGAAAGACGTATATTGATTGTTTCGTCGAAAAATAATGGTAGATAGAAAATGATGAAGGTTTCTAAGCAAAGACTTGAGAGGAATGGAGAGAGAAAATATTGGAAGATTATTGTTTGTGAGGATGTGAAGACAAGCATCTGCCATTTCACTATCAGTACACAACTATGGCTGACATGTGAAAGTGATATTATTTTATATTTAATTGGTTTGAGTTGATCTTTCATTATATAAATAAGAAATAATAAATGTGGGAGACTAAGTCAACCGTTATTTCCTAGAAATTATAGTCCGGCCAAAATAAATACGGTATCACTCTTCAAATTCCTTTTTCTTCACTCAAACGAGAAGATAATAGTATTACATACGAGAAATAATAATTCTTCTTCTTCTTCCTCTTCCTTCTTCTTCTTCTTCTTCTTCTTTATTTATTTTCCTTATAATAAAGTTATTAATTTAAGATAAGGATTTTTGAGTGTATTTATTTTAAGGGTAATTGGCTCATAATCTTCCTAACTTTCGCCTCAATGTAGAAGTACTTCACTATCCTTTCAGATTGACAGAAAACCTCCCTACAGAGCCAGACATGAGAAGAGGCCAAAGAGGCCGCCGCCTCAGGCCCAAAATTTTTAAGGGCCCATTTTTTGTTTTCTTTAAAGGGTACTTACAAAAATACCCTTAAAATTAGGAATGTTTTGAAAAATCATATGGAATGTTTTTAGGAAATAAAAACTACTGTGTAAAATGACAAAAAGTGACACAGTGTCATTTTTTTTATAAAAATTGTCACTTTTTTGCATTTTTAAAAAAATTGACACAAACTCAAAAAAAAGTGACAAAACTCAAAAAAAAAAATGTCACATTCAAAAAGTGATACAAACTCAAAAAATTGACACAAACTCAAAAAAAAATTGACAAAACTCAAAAAAAGTGACACACACATACTAAAAAGTGACACAAACTTAAAAAATGACAAATACCACAATTTTACTACATTTAGCTTTGGGAAGATAGAATGTAAAAAAGTTTGTCAAACTTTGTCAATAAAAAAGCTTCCATCATTTGGACATTTCATCAAAGACATGGTGGACATATGTGAACACTACAAAATTTTATCGCTTTTTTTAAAAAAACAAACCAAACTCAAAAAAAAAGTAACAAAACTCAAAAAAAGTAACACACGCTGAAAAAGTAATACAAACTCAAAAAATTGACACAAACTAAAAAAAAAGTGATAAAACTAAAAAAAAAAAAAGTGACACACATACTAAAAAATGACACAAACTCAAAAAAGTGACAAATACCACAATTTTACGACATTTAGCTTTGGAAAGATAGAATGCAAAAAAGCTTGTCAAACTTTGTCAATAAAAAAGTTTCCACCATTTGGACATTTCATCAAACAGGTGGTGGACATATTTGAAATTTTGAACACTAAAAAAAAAGTGACAAAAAAAAAAACTACAAAAAAAATCAAGAACGCCAACTTGTGTTCCCGAATGTTTTTACACCGTTTCCGCTGTACTCCTCTTTATGACTTTACTTGTTATCTTACAATATGTTTAAGATTAGTCTGCAAACATAAATACTAATTTTGGTCTATGCCCTTATCACTACAAACATGTTATGGTGTGCATTGCAATCATGTGCGAATTTAGGAAATACCAAAAAAAAAAAAAAAACCTGGAAATAACTATAATTTAAGCACAAACAATGTTTGTCGTTCAATTATCCGGTCAGTTTCTAGAGGGAGGGTGGCTTGTAAGAGAGTAGAGAGATACAATCAGTTAATTCCTCTGAATCCGAAAATGGGAACTTGGCTTCATTCCTTGATTTATACGTATTTGTATCATCAGATAATGGTTTAAGCTCCTCCAAGGTTAAGTAGGCCCTTTTCTTTTCTCCTTCTTTATTTCGCATCTGATTCTGAACCTACACAAATATGCTAAAATATTTAAACAAACTTTCAATTCTCAGTACTAAAAAGAAATTATCAGTAAACAACAATCATCGTGAGTTTATATACAAACTTGCTTCAATTTTCCGGTTGTCTCGATCATGCGACCTTGGATTTCAAGAAATGCCTACAAAATCAAAAAATAATCAGCACAAACTAACCCAAAATCAAGAAAACAAACAGAGACAAACTAGATAGCGAGAGAGAAGAAGAATGAGTCAAGAAAGCAAAATAAAGATCTGGTTGTTAGAGTTTTAGCCGGATTTATGGGGTTCTGGATTAAGGCTTCCCAAAGTTTAAGGGTTTGGGGGGTATTGAGCGTACTAATTACGGAGAAAAGATTTTATTTAGTTTTAGCGATAGTTTTCTAATTTGTTATTTTTAGAGCGTAGTGGGCCTAATTACCCTTTTTTTAATTAACCTAAAAATCCAAAAGGCCCAAAACCATCTTCGCTTCTCTGTTCTCCCTCCACATACCATTGTTACGGCGTTGAGGCAGAGGCGACTCCAAACGCTGCAAACTTCAGTCCAGACGCGTCTCCTCCAGTCAACCTCTCCATCCTCGCCTCCTCGGTCCTCCAGGCTCCGTCGCCGCACTGCTCCAAAAGCTGCAAAAATTAAAATACACAGAGACTCACAGAGAGACTGAGCCACTGAGGTCTGAGAGAGAGAAAACCTTGAGGCATTGAGGCATGAATTCGTGATTATTAAGTAAGTGTTTACTGTGTTTACTGCATTTTGAATTTTGTTTACATACACTACTCGGACACAATCACGAGACTAACGACACACATTGTTCTCCTATTGCTTAATATTTTATAGTGATTGACATTTGAGAAATTGAGTATGGATAAACGATAATGGATGGATGTTTAAGGATGATCCGTGATCGGGGCGGGATACTGGACAGTGCAGTTGAACTTAAATTACTTAGTTAAATTAAATTAAATCAATCTACGTGAGACGATACTTGGACTCAAAGTTCACTTTATTACTTGTTAACGAACCATACACTTGCGGTGGTTTTAATTCGAAAGATATTTTCGGTTCCCCGACAATGGCGCCAAAAAACTTGTTTACGAAAATATCTTTCGAATTTAAACCGCTGTAAGTGCACGGTTCTTTAACAAGTATTAAAATGAATTTTGAGTCCAAGTATCATCCACAAAGATTGATTTAGTTTAGCTTTAATTATCGTGACCTTAACCGAAACACGAATAATATGGTGTATTTGTTTGTGACTAAAATAATCTATTTATGCAATTATGAGTAAATTAACTAAAATAAATGCAAATAATGCTAAATGCAAGTTGATGTATTTTAATGAATGACAAGCTTACTAGAATGTGAAATTCCCACACACTTAAAATTAACCTTAGTTCAACACTTTGACAACACGATTGAATTTTTGAAGAATTAATGTTCTATTTTATTCAACAATCTCTCTCGAGTAATGTTAAACATACTCTCATATATGACCCGACTATATTTCAATGACGAATGCGAACATACAAGAATGTATGAATTTTTATGAACACTTAAAAATTAACATAAGGCGTAACGGTATATTTTTATTCCCTATCGGACCTTATGACAATTTACACCATGTTGAACGTATTTCACTTCTTTGGAATGCATAAAATAGGCCACTAAATTCATACAAATACCGTACACAATAGTTGTAGATAAACGATAATCATGTAAACCATTCAACATCCAAAAACATGTTTTTGACATCAAATATGTAAAATTAAAGATTAAAAACTCATATTACAATGTTCATCTTTCTCCTAATACAAATAAATGTAGCCTAACATGTTACGAAGAAGAAAACAAAAGAAATATTAAAAAATCGACATTACCCAAATAAATCATAAATTGAATCTTCCAGTCTTGGAATCAATTTTCGTCTTTCTTGCCTTCTCCGCCTTCATTATAAGGAAATCAGAATTTTTCCTCCGAAAATGTACTATGTTATAGCAGTATCAAAACCCAACACATATTGATAAGAATAATATTATGTAGCACCACTAGGGTTGAATATGAGTTTATGTGACAGCATATTAGGTTCTATTAAATATGCGATAAATTCTTGTGTTTAATTGAACATATAATTTTAATGCCACAAGTACTACAACCTAAACCTATGTTAAACATCAATTGTGCTAAACAACATTACTCAACTAACAAATACAAGAAAGACCAGAAAAAATTCGAAAAGAAATTCCTACAACAAAAAGTACTAAGCAATAAACTAAAAACGAATACACTAAAACATCGATAAATAAATTGAATTAATAATTTTTTTTAGATCTCGACTCGAATCTGTAAACTAAATTAATAATCTTGCTAAATGCATAAAATAATAATTTTATAATACTTTAGGTCTCATAAAAAAATTTAAAATATAAATCAATTAAATACATAGAATTTTATAATACACGTTAATGAACTTTTTATCTGATAATTATTAATTTTTTAAATTCAATTTTAAGAAATTACGTATCTAAATTGTTTGTTTTTCTTTGTACTCGAAGCGAACTCAACCTTATCCTTTATTTTTTGCAATGCATATATGACAATTGGTGTATTTTTATTACAGATAAACGATTAAGCAAAACACCACTATCATTTAAACCATGATCATTTTCAATAGGCATCTTCGATACCTTTGATTAATCTAATTGTTAGTAGGCTATTCCATCATCGTATTATTTTCACTATAATAGTTCAAGAGTTGTTCGACATCCATCACATTTTTTAGGGTTGACTAGAAATAACTGCACATAATCTATCAATAAATTAATAAACTATGAATTTATGGATAAATTAATAACCCTTCTAAAGTAATAATCTTTCTCGAACCCAACATTATTATTTTATAGAGGTTTCAGTGTAGTGTCCTCAAACACCACAAGAATCTCGACAAACTCATAGCAGGATTTTACTAAAGACTTTTTAATGAAGCAAAAAGCTTCAATTGGAATCAGTCTTAGAGTTTGTAAATTTATTATGTCCTGCTAGCTAGTACTAACAACCAATTAATCTTCCTTTCCGAGCAAAGTCAGGAGGAATGCCTTGTAGTCACCCGAAGTGTCCTTTTTCACTGCATGCTCAAGAGGCATGCTGTTTCTCTCCTGGAAAAGCTCCTTGATTTCCTTTAAGTCTTTCTCAGCACTGGTGATAATAACCCGAGTGAGGGAGTCCTCATCAGTCCCGGGCTTGTTAAGTGCACAACGAACTACCTGTAATGTAAATAGCGTCCATGAGTCCGTTTTAGTAATTGTATTCTAAGCTGATAGAAAGTTTTTCATTGGATCAAGTATTAATCACCTTTTCGTAGTACTTGCGATGATCACAAATGCATCGGATGGCAATGCGCAATGCAGATAAGTATTCGTGACATGAATCATCCCTCAAATGCTTAAAAACAATTACAATTAGACAAAAGTAATTACGTTTTTCTTCACTTCAACAATGGGAAAGAAAAATCTAAAAGTTTGATCCAATAAGATGAATAATTGTGTCTTTTACCTTAGTAATTGATGTGCCATAATCATCTTTGAAGTGATTCAAAGTGGCTAGGATTTGAGCCTTACTCCTCGTAGTTATGATTCGAATAGCTTCTTCATGATTATATGCCTTTTCTGAGAGAACACGGTGAAGTATTTCAGCCTCAGAACTTGCTAGCCTCGCATTAATGTCCTCGCCATTGTACCTATATACGCTCACTAGCCCGACCAGAAGCTGTAATAAAGTTATCACAGCCACAAAGCATTATTCCGTATTCTCATAAATAGCTGCGGACATTAGGAAAGAAAAGAATTCTATGTGATGAACTTGTTACGTGCCTGACGAATATCACCAGTAGTATGTTGAGCCAAGTCTTCTTCCACGGAATGCTTGTAGCGAATTTGGTAGGCACGTTTGATAGCTAAAAGCTCTTCATGTGACCGAATGCACGAAATTTCAACTATCACACGATAATCCGAGATTGGTAATTGCTTGATAGCAACATTCAACAATACAGCATCCCGATCTTCTGGATCCAGAGTCCATCGATACACAGCTTTCTGAGTTCATTCAGTGTTCACATAAACATTATCATTGTAAGATACTATTAAAGACTAAACATGTTAAAGCCCAACTGACATTGTACCTCACTTCTATCTCTTTTTTCTACTCTATTTTTTGTTGCTAAGAGCCTCTTTTTCTTAGCTGGAGTGTAGTTTTTCTCATTCATTAATTCAACAAACGAAAAGTTCTTATGAAAAGTCTGCGCGGGACCACACGTGTAAAGGTATGGGCCCACCGTTGACTTTAATGCTTTTATTGTAAACCACTTCCAACTACATGTGCAAAGGATGGGAAACCCAATCCTTGATTCCTCTTAACAGGCCACACACGACGGGCCATAGGTGTGTAGATGCATAGCACAGCCTACCTCTCGAGACAGACCGGTCCATAGCACCTGTCCGTGTGGGGCGTGCTCTAGGACAAAGAGGAAATGGGCTGCCTAGCTCACCTTAACACGTGAAACCATTAAACCCATGTACAGTGGAAAAGAAACAAGAAGAACATTGAACCTCGAAATCTCCGGATAGCTCTGATTCAAGACGCTTGACGAGATCTTCTTGATACATGTCCTCATAAGCTTGCCTTATCAGCTTCCTTTGAATTGCATTCCTTCGCCCAAGTATTGAAATTATTGCTTTTTCATCAGTTCCCCATCCTAAGCAATTGATCAGAAAACATATGTAAAAGAATAGCAGATAAAATGAATAAATTAAAACTAAAACACTGCGAGTCCGTAACTGATACCAGATCAAACAAATGAAATGCTGGACGAGTATGAACTGTCCAAAAAAAGGTTGAAAAATCCAGAAGACTAAAGTACAAGTTTAGTTCAAGGCTCAAACCATGATTCATGAAAATCTGCCATTTGATGCTCAAACAAGGACCATATGTATATGTGTACCAAATAGTATAATTGCTATGGTCCCTTTTAGCAAAAAATGGTATGTGGTGAAGGGGTTTTGATTGGTAAAAGGAAGAATCATTTCAACTTATAAGCTCTTAGACACGGCCAAGCTTAATATAGAAATCTCAAGAAATTCTTCGGTTTTTTCCACTCTTCACATTCCATACGAAGTCGAAACATTGAAGGATATCTTGGGATGTCTATTATACGTATGTCAATACAACATAGAGACTTACCTTGACAAGCCTTCCTAAGAGCTTCTGCGTCTGCAACTGGAGAAGGGTGTTCAGGGCAAATAAGGGTAGCCATTTTTGTTCAAATCTTCTCAGTTCTTATCGAAGAATTCTCAGGTGAAAAGTGTGTTTTCCCTTTTACAAGATTTCATATTTATAATACGAACTCGCTGGATTAGTATTGGTAGTAACGCCATTGTATAAAAAAAAAACAATATATTTTGTCCAAATACAAATCCTAGTAAACTTCATTAAATGTTTTAGATTTTTCTCTTCTGTTATTCGTGGCATTTAATGAGAGGAAATTTGAATCCAACTTGCGTATTTTAATTAACTAAGAATTTATTTGAAACAGAAGTGCCAGCACATTGTTAAAATTACATTAGTATATGAATTATAAAAGGAAGAATTGCAGCAACGGTCCCTAACATTCTCAATTTTTGTAGACTTTATCCTAACATTCAATTTGTGTCAGCGAAGATCCCCTAACCTTTCGAAAATATGCAGCAGAGGTCCAAATAGATGGAAACACTGTTAGTTGATCAAAAAACTTGATTTTGAGTAAATTTAAAATGGGTAAAATGGTAACTTTACTATTTACCCCTTAAAATAACTAAAACAAAAACAAAAAAAAAAAAAAAATGTTCTTTATCTCCCTTCTTCACCCCACCCACCACCCTAAACCAAATCAGATAAACCTTTTGGCCACCACGACTCGCCATCGCCACCGTCGCCGCCACTATCGTCGCTTCCAATGGCCTTCCCCACCCATTTAATCCTAATTCCTAACCCTATCTACACCTCCATCCCAAAACAAAATAAGCCCAACCCATTTACCCCTCTTTGAACCCACGAATTGAGACTTGAATGTTTTTTTTAATTGAAACTGAAGCTTCTTTGTATCAAATCTCATTAGTTTTTCATCAATTCAACATAAGTGCATATCTCAAGCTATTTTGGAAATGGATGTTATCTGTCAAGCAAAATATGGAATGGAATTTTTTTTTTTCTCTCGACATTTCAACTGGTGGGTTATCAAAATTGAAAGGCTGTCGAGGTTGCATCATGGGTTCCTTTAAAAATGACCTAGTCAAAGGGCCCAAATTCCATTTTGACTTTTTCACAAATCAATATTTCCAAAATGACATAAAGGTGTTCAAAAGACAAAAATGCCCTTAAGTGAATAAAACAAAAATACCCTTAAATCGAATCGGTTGTACAGCCGAAACACTATGCTTCTGTTCCAGTATTTTCATCATAATTTTTTATCCTGATATCCGATTAAGGTTATTCAAAATACGTTGGAAAAATAACTCAAAGGACTACAACTTTTCTAGAGATAGCTTCTTCTAATTCGAACGTTTACTAGTCCAAAAATGGAGCCGAAAAGTCGGTTGTTTTCGGTTTTGGCTGTTCCACTATGCGTCTGTTCCAGTATTTTCGTCATAAGCTTTTCTTCTGATATTCGATTAAGGTGATTCAAAATGTGTTGAAACGATAACTCAAATATCTAAAACTTTGATAGAAATAGCTCATTCTCAATTCGAACGTTTACTAGTCCAAATATGGATCTTAATCTCCAACTAAAAATCTGGACATCCTTGTGCGGCTGAAGATTGATTTATTTTCACTCCTTTTGATCTTTAGTTGTATCTATTTGGCCCCTAACATTCTATAATCTTCATCGTGAGTTTCGACACAATTTTTGAATATTTTCACTTTAGCCCCAAATTTGGATCTTGTCATTTTCGTTTTTTCTTTCAATTTTCACTTCCATTCATCGAGTTTCACCTAATAACACATTATATAATAAATTAGATTATAATTACATTAAAAGAATTACAAAATGTCAATATTTTAGAACCCGAATAAGTGTATAAAAAACACTTATCAAGCAAAAAAGTCGAATGTTTTTGTTTTTAAGAAATTTATGTTCCCACTGTAAGCCAAATTTTTGAATGAATATTTACAAACTCCGTTTTGTCCTGCAAATATATGAAGATTGTACTACCGATTTGTTATTTTGATGATTTTGAATTGACTGAAAATAATCGATGGGCATAAAAATGGACGAATGACATACAAGGTAGTATGCTAACACATATGACAGAGATTACATTGTACGAGGAATTGTACATTGATATACGGAACAAGCTGAACGCCAATTCACCTCGATAAGATATGGTACTGAGAATTCTATTCAAGAGCATTTGTCATTTTCAATTCCACATATAAAGGTTACATTTTGATATTGAAGTGAATTATTTATTTGAATTGAACAAAACGTAAATGACGTCGAAGCTCTTGAACCATTTACGTTTTGTTCAACATTTACAGTCGACTTTTAGGCTCCATTGGTGGACCAGTAAACGTTCGAATTGAGAAGAAGCTATTTCAAGCAAAGTTGTAACCCTTTGAGTTATATTTTCAATGCATTTTGAATAACCTTAATCAGATATCTAGATAAACGGTTATGACGAAAATACTGGAACATACGCATAGTGGAACAGCCAAAACAACCCACTTTTTGGATCCATTATTGGACTAGTAAACGTTCGAATTGAGAAGAAGCTATCTCTAGAAAGGTTTTATCCCTTTGAGTTATATTTTAAAATTATTTTGAATCACCTTAATCGGATATCGGGATAAAAATTTATGATGAAAATACTGGAACAAATGCATACTAGAATATCCAAACAGCCGACTTTTCGGATCCATTTGTGGACCAATAACGTTCGAATTGAGACGAAGCTATTTCTAGGAACGTTATAGCCCTTTGCGTTATCCTTCCAACGGACTTTGAATCGTCTTAATTAGATATCGGGATAAATAGTTATGACGAAAATACTGGAACAGATGCATAGTGGAACGGCCAAAACAGCCGACTTTCGGCTCCATTTTTGGACCAGTAAACGTTCGAATTGAGAAGATGTTATCTCTATTGAAGTTATAGCCCTTTGAATTATATTTCCAACACATTTTGAATCACCTTAATCTGATATCATGATAAAACGTTATGACGAAAATAGTGAAACAGAAGCATAGTGAAACAGCGAAAACAGCCGATTTTTCGACCACATAACCGGTTGTACAACCGATTGTCGGTTGTATACAGTCGTCTGTATAGTCTATTTTCAACTGTATACAGTTGAAAACACGACTGTATACGCGGTTTCCGGTTGTACAGCCAATTTTTGACTGTATACAGCCGAAAACAAGACTGTATACAGTCGGGAAACTCGACTGTATACTGCCGATTTTTAAATTAAGAAAATTAAAAAACAACAAAAATAAGTTTAAAATAAGTAAAAAATAAATATTATTTAATTAAAATTGAAAAAAGTAAAAATTTGTTCACAATTAATATTTAATTAAAAAAATTTAAATTAAAGAATTAAAAATGAAAAAAAGAATTAGCTAATTCGTCAAAAAATAATGCCATTTTGATAATTATGAATTTCAAATTCTATATATATATATATATATACACACTAGGTGCAAGCAACGTGCAATGCACGTTTGCTTAGTTTATATCTAATAGTTTTGTTTAATAATTAATTTGTTATTAATAAAGATGTAATTTTTTTTGTTAATTAAATAATTAATGATGTAATGTTTATGTAATTGATAAATAATTAAATAAAGTGTTTCTCTCTATCATCTCCAACCCGAAATCACAAACAGAAAACTCAAGGTATGTTAAGGGGTAAGAAGATGAGTTTACTTAGGCTCCGTTTGATTCTCATTAATGTAGAATGAGAATGAAAAATATAGTCGTTATTGGACCCCACACAAGAGATAGAAATTCAAAATTGATAGATTGATGTGACGGATAACAGTCATATTTTTCATTTTTATGGGTTTTTAATGAGAAACAAACGGAGGCTTAAACTTTTTGCATGGCTTAAATCTTTACTCTTTTTTAAGTAATAATGCAATTCATTTTATCGTTAAAGTATGATATGTATTACGATAATATATGTATATCATGTGTTAGACTTAGTATTGTTAAGTGACGGGTAAATTTTCGAGGACGAAAATATTTTAAGGGAGTGAGAATGTAATACCTCAAAAATTTTCATAAAATATAATTCAATTTTTATATACTATATTTTAATATTTTGAAAGTTAGGAACTAAATGATACATTTATCAAATTATATTTTATGTGTCAAATATTTAGATATTGATGGAGTTATCGTAAATATATGAATATTGGTCTCGTTGGATAAATCGTAATTAGATACATAAATCAGATTCGAGAAAAAGTCGATTCGGATAAATTAGCTCCAAGATATTTTAATTTGAAGGAATTATCAAAAGCTAATTTATTTTTACTATTATTTAATTATAATTTTGAAAGTAAGGGATGGTGAAAAAAGATATTCCGTTAAAACAAGAAATTCCGTTAGTTTTTTCCGTTAAATCAAGAAATTCCGTTAGTTTTTCCGTTATACCAACAAATTCCGTTTAATAGTCACTTTATATATATATATATGGGGGGTCCTGGAAATAGGGTTAGTATTTCAAGGGTTGGAGGCGGTTATAAAACAACTGTTAAAAAATTCTACTCAGTACTCTTTTTAATTGAGGTTTTCTTCTTCCTTTGATATCATAATATCTTTTTTTTTTCTTTTTTTTTTTAAACTCATTTAAAGAAATCACAAGGATTCTTTGAAATGATTAAAATATGTCATCTGAGATATATGAATTTGGTCCTAACTCCATTCTTTTAAGGACACCAATGGCACTCCCTTAAAAAGAATTCTTAAAACATTAATCCATTTCTTCCCTCTTTGCGTCTCACAGCCTCTCCACTGGGCCTTTACGCTTTAGGGAGTCACTCAGGATTTATTTTTAAAAACAGTTTTAAAACTTTAAACTTGGAGTTAAGACATGCTCTTATCATATACTCAGCATGAAACATAAAACTTTACAAAATCATATACAAAATCATAAAGTTTATGAACAAACATTTGTTCTTATAAGATTTGGAACTAATATTATCTATTAGCACCATATCTTTAGAACTTTAAAAACATACCTACCGGAATGATCCATCGGTAGTTTAAAAGAAATATATTTTTGTGGGATGTTATCCTATCTAAGAATAAGAACAATTAAGAATTTCCCTTTCGGGAAAAGAGAGAAATCAAAACATTCTTTAGAGAAATTTGGTATTGGATTTCTTTCTGAATTGTTGTGTTTACAAATGAATGAATGTTCTCCTTAAATAGGAGATAAAAACGCGTTTTTTAAAGGTAAGGAATCTTTGCTTTTTCAAAACGTCAAAAAGAGAATAGTAAAAAGCTATCCTATCAAATCTTACTTTATAATACAGTAAGATTCTTTTACAAATTTTTCAACAAGTAAACAATAATAATTCTTCTTTTTACAAAAGTTGTTTGGTCTTTTTTGAAAAAATCTTCTTATCTAAGAATCTCTTGTCGGCAAAAATGATCTTTGGACAAGTGTCTTGATCTTGATAAAAGTCTTCTGTTGGTAATAGAGATATGCTGATAAGTGTCTTGAAAAATCTTATCTGGTCTCGAAATTGTGTCTGCCAATACTGTCTAAAGATTCTCCTCCATCAATTCTGTCATTTGGATTATAATATTCTGAATTATTATCTTCAATTTCCTTATCTTTTTCAACTTTCTTTTTTCCCTTGTTCTTCTTAATTTGAATCTTCTTTTTCTTTGTAGAACTTTGTTTAACTTGTTGCTGGAGTTCTTCAATCTTTTCAAACATTTCTTGAATCCTTTTTATGTCTGATTGAGAAAATTGATCTGGATCTTGTGAAAATTGAGCTGAGTCTGAAAAATTAATAGGGCTCTTCTGTTTAAGATCTATTGGACTGATTAATCTAGTAATAGAATTATCAGTCTGCTGAGTCTGATCTTCAATATTATTTTCTGTAACAGGTTTTTCAGCCTGTTGAGTCTGATTCTGATTAAGAGGATCAACAGCCTCTTGAGTCTGTTGAGCTTTTGGTAAGCCCATAACTATAAACGGATTTGATAAGTCTTTACCAGCTTCCGTTTGAGCTGGACTAGCTATAGATTTATTGGGCTCTATAGTACCTGCTTGTTTATGCACATTTGAAAATTTTAAATTAATAACTTCTTTTTCTAAATCTGAAATTTTCTTTTGTAAAGATAACTTTTCTTGTTGTAAAATCTGGTTAGATTCATTTAAAATTTTAAAATTCTTTGTCATACATTCACAATGATCACAAAATTTTGAAATATAATCTAATGGCTGATCTGAAACATTCTTTAAAGATGGTGAAACAAAATAATTTATTCCTATGTATTTTCTACATTCTTCTAAAGCTTTTGATATTGAATAAAAACCCTTATAAAGAGGATTTGGAAAATTCTTAATACAATCTGCAACTTCTAACCAGGTATGATAAACTCCTGGTAATCTTCCTTGTTAAACAACATAACATTTAAACTTTTTATGATCTTGGCTAAAATGTTCTGAAAGAGCATTTAAACATGCTAAAAAATATTTTTGGTCTTTTAGGTTCTTATTATAAGAAATCCATAAATTATCTAAAATACATTTTTCTGCTTTCGTAGTAGAAATATGCGGTAAAGTCTTAAAACTAATATTACTATTGGGAAAACAAATCAATTCTATATTACCAAATCTTAACTTTTCTTGAGTCTGTAGTAAATTAGTCTGAGAACTTGAACTGCCAGTAATTGGCAATCCTGGTCTGGGACCTCTTGGTCTCTGCATCTGCAATAAATCAATCATAAGTTTTATTTTTGATTATTCTACTTAAAATATCTGCTACTTGATTATCACTACCTTTGATATGTTCAAAATTTACTACTAATCCAGTATTAGTAATTCTGTCAATAAAATTTAACCATCTTCTCCTATTACTTCTCTTATTTTCTAATTTCATTTTGTTAACAAAACTTACAATTGCTTCGCAATCTGTTCTTAAAGTAATTTCTTTTTTAGAAATAATGAATAATTCAAAAGAATCTAATGCATAGTTTACTGCTAATAATTCTAGATCTATGCTACTGATATTACCTTTTTCTTTATAATTTCCGCTATTATATCTAACAATTTTTTCTGTTTCTTTATCTGAATACTTATTGGGTTTTGCAATTAGAATTGCTCCCCATCCTGTTATACTTCCGTCTGTTTCTATAATTAAATAATCTGTATCTAAAGGCATATTTAATTTAGGTAAATCTTTTAATTTTTCTTTTATGTTTTGTACTAATTTTATATCTTCAATGTTAAAATATCTCTGTCCTTTAGGAGAAGTCTTTCCATATAATGGTCCTGCTATCTTTCCTAAATCCTTAATGAAAGGTCGAGCATAATTTACTAATCCTAAAAATTTTTGTAATTGTTTAAGGTCTTCTAATTTATCTGGAAATTCTAAAGCCTTCTGAGCTATATGTGGCTGTAATTCTATTTTACCTTTTCCTATATTTACTCCTAAAAATTCTATATATTCTTTAAACAAATGCATCTTTTTCTTATTTATTATTAAACCATGTTTTATAAATTCTGAAAAGAGGATTTGTAAATGTCCTCTGTGTTCTCTTTTATTTTTACTAAAAACTAATATATCATCAATATAAACTATAATAAATTTACTATGTTTACTAAATATATTCTCCATTTTTCTTTGAAATATACTAGGGGCATTCTTTATTCCAAAAGGCATTACTAACCATTCAAAATGTCCTTCTGGAGAAGTAGAGGCTGTCCATTCTATAGAATCGGGATGCATTTTTACTTGCCAAAATCCTGATTTTAAATCAAATTTGCTAAAAATATTACAATCTTGAATTTTGTTTATTAAAACATTCTTATCTGGGATATTATATGAATCTTCTATGGTATTATCATTAAGTCTTTTATAATTTATGACCATTCTACTTTTTCCTCTAATAATTTCTGAATGTTTTCTAACTATAAATGCTGCTGATCTATGTGGGCTAATAGATTTTCTAATTACTCCTAATTTTAATAAATCTGAAATATGCATTTTAAAATCTTCAGCATCTAGATTTGTTGCTTCAATATTTTTAGTCTTAATTATATATTCTGGATTTTTAATTTTTAACTCACATAAAACTTTATCTTTATCCCAATATTTTAAAACATTTTCTCCTAATATTTCTAATATTTCTAATTTGCTTATCATATTTTCTATATCTTGTTCTGTTACTAATAAATCATATATTTTTTCCATTTCTATAAATTCAAATTCTAGATCTTCAATATATTCTTCATTTATCAATTCTTCCTCTAAGTCTTCTTCTACTAATTGACACTCTTTTTCTTTACTACATTCACATTCTTTACTTTCTTTAATCTCTTTAGTTCCATATATATATATAATAAACAAAATGAAATTATTTAAATTAAAAAAATAATGTATATTTATCAATTTTAAAATTATTTATTTCATTTTTTATACAAAAATTAAAACCAAAAGAAAATTTAAATTATGTAAACAATATATATTTATTTAATTACATTTGAAAAATGAAAGATTAGTTTAGAAATTATATATAATTAAATGATTTTAAATTAGCTAAAATATTTAAAGGAAAAAAAATAAGAATTTGCTAACACATTAAAAAATAATATTTCATTTTCGTAATTATCAATTTAAAATTATTTATTTCATTTTTTATATCAAAATTAAAGCAAAAGGTATTTTTTAAATTAAATAAACAATATATATTTAATTAATTACATTTGAAAAATGAAAGATTTGTTTACAAATTATATTTAATTAAAGAATTTTATATCAATTAAAATATTAAAAGGAAAAAAAATAAGAATTTGCTAACACGTTAAAAAATAATATTTCATTTTTTAAAATTATTTATTTCATTTTTTATACAAAAATTAAAACAAAAGGAAAATTTTAAATTATGTAAACAATATATATTTATTTAATTATATTTGAAAAATGAAAGATTAGTTTTCAAATTACATTTAATTAAAGATTTTTAAACTAATGAAAATAAAGGAAATTTTTTTTTTAAAAAATAATATTTTATTTTCGTAATTATCAATTTAAAATTATTTATTTCATATTTTATATAAAAATTAAAATAAAAGAAAATTTCTAAACTTAAAGAATACAAATATTATTTAATTACAAAATAATAAAAAATACAAAAAAGCTGGCCCACGTTCAAAAATGTGGAGGAGAGAGTGGGGGGCATTTTTGACTTTTATTTGCCTAAAGTTGTACTTTAAGATTTTTTTATTTTATTTTTTACATATTTACAAGTCAAAGGTCATATTGAAAATATGATATTTTATTTGGGTCAATTGCACGTATTTCCTCGTTGCATCATTTGGTTTTACAGAGGTCAGATTTTATTGTGGTAAATTTTTTTGGGTTACGGTGGTCTGCTGATGGGCCGGCGTAAGGGATTTTGCTAATAATTTTTTGATGGGTTAGTCATTTTTGCTATATTTTTTATTGCTGGTTGTGGTGTGGAAGTTGGCCAACGGTGGTGATAGTTGATTTTTAGGAGTGGGGATTGGGGTTGTGAGGGGATGTGGGGTGGGGAAGAAGACAAGGTTTTTTATTAAAAAAAATTTATTGTATTATTTTATTTATTTTTGGTTTTTATTTTTATTTTTTCAGATTAATTTTTATTTTTTTGTTTGTTTATTTAATATAGTAAATAGAAAAATTACCATTTTACCCATTTTGATTTTTTTCAAAATCAACTTTTTTTGTCAACTAATGGTCAAATTGACGATTTTCATCCATTTGGACCTCTGCTGTATATTTTCAAAAGGTTAGAGACCTTTGTTGACACAAATTAAAGGGGGTAAAGTCTGCAAAAATTGAAAACATTAGGGATAGCTGTTGCAATTTTCCCATTATAAAATATTAAAAAAGAGTATGCCTGTCATTATTATTTCTCTCCCAAGAAATGCACTTTAGGCAGCACACGTACCATGTCTACATGGACAAATGACAAAGATTTATTTGTAATGAGGAAAACTAGAGGGAAATTCTTGTTCTTGGCCCTGAAAAGAATTTTATACAATTTTTTTGAGAAATGATTCAAAAGAAACAAAGACGTTTGATTTCTTTAAGGTAGGTGATACGCAAGTTGTCTTTTAAGCTGCTGAATTGTTTCAGATGTAATTTACAATGGTAAACAGCATGTTAGGTAGGTTTAGTTTGTCTAACAATTTATAAGGTCAAGTATTAGATTCTGCTTGTTATACTTTTCATACTACACAACTTGCTTGGTTTTTAAACTTTAAATTCTATGCGAAAAAGGTCTTTAAACTTTAAAATGTATATTTTTAGTCCTTCAACTTAATAAAATGTCCCAATTAGTTCCTCCCCCTGTCTCTGCTATTCAAAACTAACGGAAATGATGCATTGGGAGATAGAATTGCTTGTGTGGCAATTAATTTCGTCCAACTCAAAAAATCTATTCTCTGAGCTCTATAACATACACACAGAAGGTCCATAAGCTTTTAGAGGTGAATTTTTAGTACTTCAACTAAACAACGTGTACTGTGTTAGTCCTTTGTCCCTTAACACTGCCGTTGACTCAAATAAACAGTCAAAAGATAATTCCCACAGCCCTCTACCCACATCCCCAACCTTGTGCTTGGTACCATCTTCTACCTTGTGCACCTTAGTACCTTAGTCATTTTGCTGCCCTCATAAATAAATTTGCTAAGTTAGATGAAATTTTTGATATTTTATTTTTCTTCAAGGCATATGCTGAGTTGAATGAAATGCCAATAATTCCATTGTCAAATAGTTGGAAGGACTAGCTCGGTACACGTTAAGTTGAAGGACTAGAAACTTACATTTTAGAGTTTAGGTGCCTTTTGCATGCAGTGTATACTTCAGAGACCAACTAGATTTTTAGATGCTGAATTGGACAACATTTACAAACAGATAGACTAATGGGTACACGTTGTCAAGTTAAAGGACTAAAAATATAAATATTGAAGTTCGTGGACTTTTTTTTGCACGTGATGTGAAGATTAAGGACCACCAGGCTTTTTACTCTATTTCGTACCATACAAAAACTCATAATATATTTACAACTTTGAAGATACAGAAAACCTAACTTTGAATAACCTTAAAGGCTTTGGTGCTGGAAAATTAATTGCAGAGACAGAGTCTAAAAGAAAGATCATCTTTCAAATTGTTGAATTATTTTTAATTATTATTATTATTATTTTTTTTAAAGGATATCCATAAATTTGAAGATCCTCATTTCCGAAGCAAGTAGCAACTTGAATGTCGTCTCTTCCACCTTCGTGTTCGAGGAGATGAGAGGCCACATACCATCGCCTCATCCAGCTTCATTTTCAAGACATTAAGAGAACAATCCAATACCTCATAGATAAATACATCCGAGTCAACACAGCTCACTACACACTTGTCACTTCTTCTCCCTGAGATGATCGATGGATATCTCACCCTTAGCCACACCAAATGGGCCACTTGAGTCTGAGGTGGTTGAGGACATTTTTTTTTTTTTTTTGGGGAATTTACTTATATATACACATTGGAATTTAAAAAAATTTCAATTATCGTTAAGGATCTGTTTTGTGTTTAGATATAATCTAAAAATCACACATTTAAAACTTTTCTACAAACTCTTTTGTTGATCTTAATCCGCAACTAGCATTTACACACTACAACTATCCAACCTTCAAGTCTTCAATGATAATCTACACGAGAACAAGAATGAGAATCACGATTTTTTTTTTTTTTTTTTTGTGATAACAAGATTATGAATGTGTTTTTTATTTCTCAAACCTGAATGGACGGACCTTTCTTAATCTATCCAATATGATAACAAGATGGATGTAGAGGTGGCAATCGAGCCAAGCGGCTCGGCTCGTGAACCGTTCGGGCTCATCTGACGTGCCCGAACCCGAGCCGAGTCTGCTTGGCTCGTTTTTTGTCGAGCGGCTCATGGGCTCGTCCAAGTTGAAGGTTTATTTTTTTTTTTTTTTATTTTTTAAAAAGGTTTATCTTGTAAAGATTGACGAGCTGAAGCTCGGCTCGACCCACGACCACGATCTCACGAGCAGAGCTCGCCCACAAAGTAAAGAGCTGAGTAGAAGCTGGGCTTGTTATAAACGAGCCACGAGCATACAAGTCGAGCCATCATTAGACGGATGTAGTTATGTAATGATCTAGGCCTCGTGTCCAATCCGTTAGTTTATGTACTATCTATCCTGGGAGAGCCTAAACCCATCTTATCCCTCAGAATTTCTATTGCATCCTAAAGATTTGAACCTTTAACATTTCCCTTAAGAATGACTTAACTTGAATCTTGGAGACACAATATAAATTCTTAAGGGGTAAGATGGTTCTAGGCTCTCCAAGAGCAGAAGTAGGTAAGCTAATGGCTTGGGCACAATGCCTGAATCGTTACAAAAAAATGCACATTTTTTGTAACGATCGAGACCTCATGCTCGACTATTCTCTTATGCATTGTCAGCTTTAGGGGCATCTGTTTTCTTACCCCTCACGACTTTCTACTTCATTCCCTAGTATTCGAATACATGACCTCCCCTTAAGAGAAACTTAAGTTGAATCCTGGTACCAATTATGCCCAATTGGTACTAGGATTCAATTTAAGTATCTCTCAAGGGAAGGTTATGTGTTCAAATCATGGGGAACAAAACACAAAGTCGTAGGAGGTAAGAGAGTAGATGCCCTCCCAAAGAAAACAGTACATAAGAGAATGGTCGGGCACAAAGCCTATGTCATTACAAAAAATGCACATTTTTTGTCACAACCCGACCTTTATGCCCAAACTGTTATATCATACCTATTATCCGCTCAGGGAGAGGCTGAGCTCATCTTATCCCTCACGGATTTCTGCATGATTCGAGCTATTGACATTTACCTTCAGAATGACTTAAATTGAATCTTCTATGTCCAAGTCGTTATATAATACATACTTGTCTAATTGATACTACAATTCAACTTAAGTCATTTTTAAGGGAAATATCAATGGTTCGAATCTTGGGGACGCAACAAAAATTCGTGAGGGTTAAGATGGACTCGTGCTCTCCTAAAAAAGATAGTACATATGATATAATGGCTTGGGTATAGGGACCGGATCATTACAGGTTCGGTTGACAGCTTCAGATTATCCACCAACTTCTTCGTGATCAGATTCTCACAACAGCAATTATTTACGATCAGACTGCAAATAGTATCATTGGCTTGAAAGGTCTTTTCATGCTAAGTCAACTCTTCCTGCTTTAGTAAGAATAAAATTTTCTCCACAATACATACAATATCTCCTTTTTCTGCTCCACAAGCTTCATCCATGTATTCTTCATATTTATTTTCCTCATCTTCACATATTCTTCATCCTCATCTAAACTTCCATTGGAAATATAAATCTTCACTTTGACTTTGTAATCATTATAGTCATTAATCGGGGGCCAAAATTGGGACAGCAACTTGAATAGGTTCGAAAGGTAGTTTTTGCCTAGGATTATTGTCTCCAAGATTCAAGATAACCAACACATCCTTGAGCTGAATGCATATTTCTTGCAGTTTAGTCTCAATCATTGCAAGCCTCGCCTCAATTCTTGTTTCTAAAGCATCAATCTAATCATATGTCATTGCTCTAATACCATCTAACACATGACGAAAACGTGAACAATAATAAAATGTTCTTGTTCGTAACACACGAACGGATGTTTTCTCAAATTTTGTTCAGACACACGTGATAAATATATGGATTCCACCAAATAATGGGGAAAACTAAAATATCTTGTTAATTAATAAAAAATATATATAATGTTTTTATGACCTTAACACATATTTACTGACTTGTAACAAATCCTCATAAAAGTGAAATCTTAATTTTATAGACAAATATAAATAAACTAGGAAACAACAAAAAAATCCAATTGAAATAAAAAATGCGAATGAGACCTGGATCGTTACAAAAAAATGCACATTTTTTGTAACGATTGAGACCTCATGCTCGACTATTCTCTTGCGCATTGACCGCTTTGGGGGCATCTACCCTCTTACCCCTCAAGACTTTCTGTTACGTTCCTTAAGATTCGAATACATGACCTTCCCTTAAGAGAAACTTAAGTTGAATCCTGGTACCAATTATGCCCAATTGGTACTAGGATTCAATTTAAGTATCTCTTAAGGGAATGTCATGTGTTCGAATCATGAGGAACACAACACAAAGCCGTGAGAGGTAAGAGAGCAGATGCCCTCCAAAAGAGGATACTACGTAAGAGAACGGTCGACCACAAGGCCTGTGTCATTACAAAAAATGCATATTTTTGTCACAACTTGACCTCTATGCCCAAATTGTTGTATCATACCTATTGTCCGCTCAGGGAAAGGCTGAGCTCATCTTACTCCTCACGAATTTATGTATGATTTGAGCTATTGACATTTTACCTTCAGAATGACTTAAGTTGAATCTTCTATGTCCAAGCTGCTATATAATACGTACTTGTTCAATTTATACCAGCATTCAACTTAAGTCATTCTTAATGTAAATATCAATGGTTCGAATCTTGGGGACGCGACAGAAATTTGTGAGGATCAAGATGAACTCGTGCTTTCTTAGAAAAGATATTACATATGATATAACGGCTTGGGTATATGGACTAGATCCTTATAGGTTCAGTTTATAGCTTCAGAATATCTACCAGCTTCTTCGTGATCAGATTCTCACAACCGCAATTATTTACGATCAGACTGCAAACAATATCATTGGCTTGAAAGATCTTTTCATGCTAAGTCAACTCTTCCTACTTGAGTGAGAATAAGATTTTCGCCACAATACATACAAAATCTCCATTTTCTTCTCAACAAACTTCATCGATGTATTCTTCTTATTTCTTTTCCTCATCTTCACATAT
Source organism: Fraxinus excelsior (assembly GCA_019097785.1). NCBI lineage: Eukaryota > Viridiplantae > Streptophyta > Magnoliopsida > Lamiales > Oleaceae > Fraxinus > Fraxinus excelsior. The sequence continues at coordinate 22,023,028 of CM032633.1, read as the reverse complement.
TCCTCATCCTTGTCTAAACTTCCATTGGAAATAGAAATCTCCGCTTTGACGTTGTAACCATTATAATCATTATGATGACCATGATAACGAATTGGGGGCCAAAATTGGGATAGCAACTTGAATAGGTCCGATAGGTAGTTTTTGCCTAGGATTATTGTCTCCAAGATTCAAGATAACCAACACATCCTTGAGCTGATTGCATATTTCTTGCAGTTTAGTCTCAATCATTAGAAGCCTCACCTCGATTCTCATTTCTAAAGCATTAATCTAATCATATGTCATCGCTCTAATACCATCTAACTAATGACGAAAACGTGAACAATAATAAAATGTTCTTGTTCGTAACACACGAACGGATGTTTTTTCGAATTTCGCTCAGAAGCATGTGATAAATATTTGGATTCCACCAAATAATGGGAAAAATTAAAATAATTAATAAAATATATATATAATGTTTTTACGACCTTAACACATATTTATTGACTCCTAACAAATCCTCATAAAAGTGAAATCTTAATTTTATAGACAAATATAAATAAACTAGGAAACAACGAAAAAATCAAGTTGAAATAAAAAAGGCGCACGAGGCCTGGATCGTTACAAAAAAAATGCGCATTTTTTGTAATGATCGAGACGTCATGCTCGACTATTCTCTTGCGCATTGTCCGCTTTGGGGGCATCTACCCTCTTACCCCTCACGACTTTCTGTTGCGTTCTCTAGGATTCGAACACACGACCTCCCCTTAAGAGAAACTTAAGTTGAATCTTGGTACCAGTTTTGCCCAATTGGTACTAGGATTCAATTTAAATATCTCTTAAGGGAATGTCTTGTGTTTAAATCATGGGGAACGTAACACAAAGTCGTGAAAGGTAAGAGACTAGATGTCTTCCAAAAGAGGATAGTACGTAAAAGAACGGTCAACCATAAGGCCTGTGTCATTACAAAAATACACATTTTTTTGTCACAACCTGACCTCTATGCCCAAATTGGTGTATCATACCTATTGTCTGCTCAGGGATAGGCTTAACCTATCTTACTCCTCACGAATTTCTGTATGATTTGAGCTATTGACATTTACCTTCAGAATGACTTAAGTTGAATCTTCTATGTCCAAGCTGTTATATAATATGTACTTGTCCAATTGATACGATGATTCAACTTAAGTCATTCTTAAGAGAAATATCAATGGTTTAAATCTTGGGGACGCGACAGAAATTCGGGAAGATCAAGATAGACTCGTGCTCTCCTAGGAAAGATAGTATATATAATATAACGACTTGGGTATAGGGACTGGATCATTACAGGCTCGATTTACAGCTTCAGATTATCTACCAGTTTCTTCGTGATCAGATTCTCACAATCGAAATTATTTACGATCAGACTGCAAACAGTATCATTGGCTTGAAAGATCTTTTCATGCTAAGTAAACTCTTCCTGGTTGAGTGAGAATAAAATTTTCTTCACATTACATACAAAATCTCCTTTTTCTTCTCAACAAACTTCATCGATGTATTCTTCTTATTTCTTTTCCTCATCTTCACATATCCCTCATCCTCATCTAAACTTCCATTGGAAATAGAAATCTCCGCTTTGACTTTGTAACCATTATAATCGTTATGATGACCATGATAATGAATTGGGGGCCAAAATTGGGATAGCAACTTGAATAGGTTTGATAGGTAGGTTTTGCCTAAGATTATTGTCTCCAAGATTCAAGATAACCAACACATCCTTAAGCTGATTGCATATTTCTTGCAGTTTAGTCTCAATCTTTACAAACCTTACCTCAATTCTCGTTTCTAAAGCATTAATCTAATCATGTGTCATTGCTTTGATACCATCCAGCACAAGATGAAAACATGAACAATAATAAAGTGTTCTTGTTCGTAACACACGAACAAATGTTTTCTCGAATTTCATTCAGACGCACGTGATAAATATTTGGATTCCACCAAATAACGGGAAAAACTGAAATATCTTGTTAATTAATAAAAACAAACATAAAGTTTTTACGACCTTAACACATATTTATTGACTTGTAACAAATCCTAATAAAAGTAAAATCTTATTTTTATAGACAAATCTAAATAAACTAGGAAACAAAAATATACAATTAAAACGATAAAACTACTAAAATGACGAAAATACACTTAAAATAACTGAAAACAAAAAAATGTTAAAACAAATACCTGAACGTTGGAATTTGACCCCAAAAGTTAGACAACATCATTTGACAATTATGTGCAAAATCGAAAAATGCTTTTGAATTGTACCAATGGACAAAAATTTGACAATCGAGTAGAAAGTTATGCTCGCTTTCATAGATTCTCGTTATTTCTTCCATTTTCCAATTAATTTGTGATTTTCTCTTCTTACTGTCCCGTATTATCGAGTATGGATATCTTTAATTGTTGGCGTTTTGTTTATTTTGATGGATGCATAATGCATATAACAACAAAATGAGTTCATTGTGTCCCAAGTACTTCACTAGATTGGTGAGGGCAAATATCATCTTAAGGAAAGTGAAATATCATTGTTTACTAATTAAGTTTGACCTTATGTGGGGAATAATACAATTAAAAAGCAACAAGTCATTTTTAATTGTTTCTAAATAGTTAAACAAATAATCCAATTATCCTAAGTTAAATTGTTGCAGTTCGTAATAAGAAAACAATAAATAACACCAATATTGATGACATAGAAACCCAACTAAATTTCGGGATCAAACTAGTTACCTCCACTATAGACAATATGGATTACAATCCGTTTCCATTCTAGCAAATTTCACTAGTTTCCGCTGTTGTAATTCGTGTAATCTCCAAGATCTTCTGTACCCACTAGCTTCCCGATCTTCTATAGTTAGATGTTATCTATCCAACTCCACTAAACTTCTCGATCTACCTCCTATAACTTCCAAGATCTGATGTCTCCTTTCAGCTTCCCGGTCTTTTTCAATTGGCTCTTCCAAGTGGACTTTCAAGAATCTCTAATTCTTGTGCTTTTCCTGTGCTTGCAGTCCAACCTCTCTCAACTTTGAGCAGTCTCTGAAGTTCAACTAAGAAAGTACTTTCTTAATGATGTTTAGGAAGTAGGTATTTTAGATTCTTCAATTTGATATTTTTCCCGAAGTGTGGTTGAAAGATCTCAAGACTAAAAAGAATAAATCATAAAGAAGGAAAGTGTTATTGGATCTCTAAAGAATGATATGAGGCAAAGAGTAATGATCAACCACCACAAGTTTCGTGCATATGCTTGGGTATTTATAGGAGGACGTAATTAAGTTGAATATGCCGAAAAAAATACTTAAAAACAGTAAATAAGGGTTTTTCGGATCGACATGTCGCTCGAGCGGTAAACTGGCGACATGCGAGCAACGCACTGTCGTTCAAGTAGAGCTCAACGACAAGTGGAAGACAAACATTCTGTTTTGTCGCTCGAGCAGTGTTTAGGCAATAAGCTAGTGAAAATGCGGTGCCGTGTTTCTCCTCTTCTCATGCTCGAACTCTAGACCTCATAAACCAATTTATACAAATTGCACTCTAAGTCCTTAACTTTTACAATACATTATAAATTAGTCATTTTATCCACAGAATCACCAACACTAAAAACTTAACAGAAAGCACAAATCTTTGCCTTGAAGGTGGGTTCTTCATTGTTCCCAAGGTATTCAAGATTACTATGGTGCTGTTTGGAGATATATGACCTACAATCTTAAGACGCTATTTCATACTTTAATAAAACACCACAATTGTTTTTGCTTCAAGATTTCACAGTAGATTTTGAATTTGGAATAGTTAGATGTTATATGGATAATCAATAATCATTTAGAATTTCGTATAGATTCAGTAACTAGATTAAACCTGCGATTTTATTTATGCATCGATATTGCATGTGTTATATTCTCTTCTTTGCATTTGACATTTATTAATGCTAAAAGTTAGATTGCAAGTTCATATGATTTAAGTTACTTAAGGATTTTATAAGATTTCATAGTTTGTAATTAAATACAATATTGCTGTCAATAACTTCTTATTTGTTGACCATGTAAATGTTGATATTGTGGGCACTTAACACAATATTGGTATGGGCATTAGATATGGTGTGGGATAGTGACACGATTCAAGAATTTGTTGTGTAGTTATAATGAGATCAAATATTATAGTCATTGCACTCCACAGAAGTCCTAAGTAGAATGACATTATAAATTGAGTTCATCTCTAAAATATGCCGTGTGATATATACCACATATATTAACGTGGACCATAATTTGATATGAAAGCATATAGTGGCTACGGTTTACTCATTTTATATGAATATGAATTTTGAAAAGGATAGTGATAGATTATGCTACATATATATTGAGGGTATCATAAGAAAATTATTTGTTGCTAAGAATAAGGTAACAATATACAACCAAATTCTCATACAGTCGCAAGTTTGAGATCATCTTCTTTAAGAAAGTGCAAGACTAGGGGGTAAGAGAATTCGATTGTGATTGATTAAAAGGTTGCTTTAAATAAAGAAGATCGATCATGTAGACATGTATTCTGTAATTTCAAGAATTATGCCTAGTGATTTTAAAGCACATATCACTAGGTCTCTTTGAATGAGGTATAAAGTGAATCATGATTTCCGCTAATGAAATCTTCGAATAATATTATTTGACGTTAGTTTCTACTATGACACGTTCGTAAGGCATTGGTTAGTTAAATATCATACGGAAAGGGGCCGTAGCGATTTCCGTCACCAATTACGAAACATCAACTGAACACTTGAAATATCAAGATCTTGGGATGTGCAATGAGCAAAGAATATTATATGGGTAATAGCGATAACAATTCAGTTTGTTCCTAAGGGCCTGCTTGGAAGATTTTTTATTTTATTTTATTGATTTATTTTACCAATTTTGGATGGTACCGTTTATGAGATGGTGAAAAAATCTGTACTTATTAGTTTCTTTTGCACCGATTTTGAATGGTTTAAAAATCATCAAAAATCGGTATAATGTGATTTAGACGAGTTCTCTCCATCAAATCAACGGGTTTTGGCTGTTTCTCATATTTTCTTCTAATTTTACCATCTAAAAAATAGTTATTTCCAACCAACATAATTTTTTTTTCACAAAACTAACTCGTAAATAAAAATATATCAACTAAAATATTATTTATAATGAGAAAAATCACATTATAATTAAATAAAATACTTAAAAGTAAAATATTACTCATAAGATAAGAAGAATTATATTATAATTAAAAATTACTTAAAAGTATAAAAGATTTTTATGTAAAAAAATTTGTTTACAAAATAAAAATATTTCTAATAAGAAAAAAAATCACTTATAAGTAAAAAAATCGCTTAAGTTATTTAAAGTATAAAATTAACTTATAAATAAAAAATATTAACTTAAATTTAAAGTAAATATTTAAATTTATTTAATTTTTAAGTTAAATATTAACTTATATGTAAAAGAAGTTCTCATTAAGTAAAATATCATTTATGAGTAAAAAGACTCCATATAAGAAACTATAAACCGAAAATTTTACTAAGGGACATTTATGTAATTTCATTCGTTTAAAAAATTTTCAGAATCGATGGATAATAAACTCCGAGTCATATGTTGAACAATTTTAAATATCGATATTAAAACACTCAAAACTGATGTGTTCATAAATGCTCAAAATCGTTACTTTAAAAAACGCTCGTAATCGATACGCCGAAACTCTCAAGCATGCCCTAAGGTAAAAGTTTTTGGGACACGTATCACAAAAGGATAGGTTAAGCTTCTTAGCATGTAATTGACTTATGTCTATAGAATACTTTATTTACGAGAATATTCTTTATATGTCAACTAATATGAAAGTTAGGAATGGTGCCATCTATAGTGTGATTTTGTTACCTAATCGAAACTTTCATGAAAATCCAAGATAAATGACGTAATTCACATATCACTTTATGAACACGTAATGAATGCAAACAAGTGGTTGACATGTCTCCCATTAAATATGGTGGGTCTTTGGTTCAAAGCATGTTTATCATGCCATCTTATTTGACATTCGAAATATTATCACTAGATGGAGCTTCAAGTCCGTAAGATATCTGTTGATGCATAATCTGGTGAAGGCTATACTTGATATTTTTTTTTTAAACTTCATTAATCTTGAAAATGGTGGGGGATTATATGAGAACATTTTCAAAATAATGATGGTTTTTGACATGAGTTATGCTACAACAACCTAATCATTTACCAAATGATTTATCAAATGGACAAGTGGCTCCCCCTATTGGAGTAGTGGTTAGGTACATAAGGACTTTTCCTTTTGACATTATTTGATGCTTTAAAGAGTTTACATAAGTAGTGGAATCATTCAAAAAATGTTCTAAATGATGGGGGACCGAAGTTCACAAGCTGGGGGCCATCGCCATGGTTGTCCAAAGCACGAGGGTGATCGGAGGGCATATGCAGGTTTTCTGCATGACCCGCACTTGTTTGTGCTCAAGTCAATTTTATCACCTCTTTTCATATGGATTCAGTTATGTAATTGTAAATATGAAGTGTTTTGACCTAAATGAAAGGTTAAAGCTCTTGGTAAAGCATAGTTTCACAATATACATTTAGGATTTATGATTTTTGTTTGATATGCACTTTTGAGAAACCTTTTTTACATTATGTCAACGGAATATTCGTTTGCCTCTTGATTTCCTGCATATAAAACTTATCGTTTGTATTTATTTTCTTACATTGAACTTGTTTATACTTTATCATTCTCAAGATACAACTATAAACCTAGAGTGTAGAGATTTCTTTAATCCTTGGTGTTTGGATTGTCTTCGTGGATGCACAATGCAAACAACATAGTGACTTCCTTATATCTTGGAGGAGCATTTGTGTTCGAGTGCATGACTAGATTGGTAAGTACAAATAGTATCTTAAGAAAAACGCAAACACTACCTTGAAGCCAGCTTCTTCATTATTCAAGGTAATTTTCAACTTCTTATTCTACTCATTCTTATGTATTTTTGAAGACTTCTGTGGTGCGGCAGAAAACATCACCTACATATCCGTTGGGGTTGAGGACTTTGAGGTTATGGGTGGGGAATGCAAGGCATAAGTAGCTATTCATTATTACATTTTTTGCTTTCTTTTATTCCATCATCTTTTTTTCCCTATTTTCTTAATTGTTCATTTAACTAATTGTATCCATTTTTTCATCTAAAATGCCATACTCCTTGATATTATTATAGAGTTAATATAAGTGTCCCATTTGGTTGTCTCATAGGCTATTTTACCACTAAAAGATTACTTCATTTATATTGTTACTAGCAATAGTTGAACATGCATTGTATGTTATTCTAAAATATTTTATAGGTGCTATAAAAATAATATTTGAAGATGTGAAAATATAATACAAATTAATAAAAATTGTTTACATGGAATGAACTTTTGATTCAAATGAATTGAAAATCATTTTGTTAAAAACAATTTAAATAATTGAGGAAATCAATTACAATAGTTCATCCATTTACCTTTTTGATATGAGCTGAACATCCAACGAATACCATATTTTCTTCATATTCACTTAATATGCATTAAATATATCAATTGAAATTATTTATTATAGATACGAATTATGTTACTAATTTACTTTCTCTATATGTTAACATTAATTGAATAAATCAATTGGAAATAAATTCTAAATATTAATCTTTTTTTTTTCTTCAAAAAAATAAATAAATTAACGAATTTAATTTAATATCTCATCAAGTGGAATGAATATGTCAAATGTAAATCGATCATAACTAAAAATTGACAAAACAATTCATGATAATATTGTTCAAATAATTAAATAAATCAAATACATATTGAAAAACAAAATGATAATGAATATGTAAAATATGGTTAAATAAATTAAATATATATTGAAAAACGAAAAGTAAAGTAATCAATGTGTCAAATAAACATTCATTGCACCTAACAATTGACAAAATAATTAATGATAATATTGTTCAAATTAATGTCAAGAAAATATTATTCGTTTAAAATACTGCAAGTGTACTGTTCGTTAACAAATAGTAAAATGAATTTTGGGTCCAAGTATCGTACCCACAAAAATTGTACTAATTCAAGTTCAAATTAACTTAATCTTAACCGAAACAATAGAAATTTATGATTTTTCTATAATTAAATTGTGATCTAATAATCTACTTATAAATACAAGACCGGACTTAATTAAAGCCAATATTTGTATGGGAGGGATTATTAGAAGTGACAATTTAATTAAAAAATGTGTGGTTTAAAGGTAAGGAAAGTTATGGAATCACGTGTAAAATTATTTCATTTTGAAAAATTGTGTGGATAAAAATGAATTTAACATGTAAAGTTATTGTTCCCTCAAGAAATTTTATAATAACTTTCTATTAAGTTGATCGCTGTATTGGTTCCAGCTACAGAGTATCTTTAGCTACTTTTTCTCTCTCAGCGTTGTACAATGTTATTTTGATCATTCCTATTGAACAACATATTAGAGTATATTTATCGTTTGATATAGAGTTTGCATAGTAAAATAATCAAGATTTCCAATGTTTTTATTTTAACTTGTTATCCAATTCGATCCAATCTCGTCTATTGAACATGCCATTGTCATTTTGGATTATACGAGTGAATATGATTATTGACAAAATTTAAAACATCTCTCGTTATTGATCGATTGAGTAAAAATAGTAGTTAAAACGGAATTAATCCGCCTAAACTTAAGTATATTCCTAAGATGAGCATAATCGCGCAACGTTTGAATAATGAACAAGTTGGTCTAATGAGATCCGCGAAAGAGACACCGAAATAAGTACAAACCACAAAGCCACGATAGACTAATATACCACATGGTCCACACCTATCCAAACTCAAATGGCATCTAAAGGACAACCGGACAATGTATAAGTGATGGAAAACAAATAAATAAAAATTAAAAGTAGGGATGCATTTTTATTTGTTGTCTTTAACTTGTTTTCCATTTTCAATTTTACAAACATTTAAAACTTGTTTGATATGGTAAGTTATAACACTAAACTCAAAATGCTTTTTTTTTTTTTTTTGACTTTTTCAGTAAAAAAAAAACTCAACTCATGGACAATAAGCATTTAAATAAAAATTTAAAACTTAAAATTCTAAGAAAATATAAAAACGTAAAATTATAAAAAATAAAAATTTAAAAAAAATGAATTTTAAATTTTAAAAATAGAAATTCAAAAATTCAAAAAATAAAAAACTCTTTTTCTTTATTAAATAAAAATTCTAAAATAATTTATTTAAATGAAAATATCATTATTATTTTTTATTTTCTATGTTTGTCAACTAAATTTTATTTTACTTTTGTATCGGTAAAAATATTGTAAGATTTATCAACTTTATAATTGTGTCAAAATATCAAATGAAACGCATTTTTCAAATTTCTATTTTGAGAAACATTTTTTTTTTAGAATGACAAATCAAATGAATTTTCAGCAATTTAAAAATATATCATTAAAACAAAACTAAAAGTGGACTTAAAAAACTCAATACAAAAAAAAAAAAAAAAAAAAAAAAGCCTTGTAGCTTGCGAAGCAAAGTGTTTTCTTATTTGCTTGTAACCAATTTTTTATGAATAAAATGAAAACTTTTATTAAGATGAATCTTTGAGAATAGTTGACTACTTCATTCATATTTTTTTGGAGTAAAGTGGCACTTACCACATCCTATATCCTTGCCACGGATCGAGGATTTTTTTATACAAATTTAATATTATTTTAATGAGGGGAGGCTACAAACTTAAGTACAAATATCCATGCACAATTATCTCAATGCATCATGGGATGGTATTCGAAATTAGAAAAATATAGTCACACATTACAACTTATTTAGAGCCACTACGTTTTCATAAGTGAATTTTCATTCGTTTGACGTTATAGCAAGTGCATGTGGATTAAATTCGAACATTTTATCTACTAATCTTTAAAGAGCCGTGTAAATATCATGTGATACATTTAAAAGGTAAAACAGGAAAACAATTATTTATAACAAAAAAATAAATAAAAAATAAAAAATGTAAACCACTCCCACCAGCCATCCTTGCCGTTAGGACCTCTTTTCGAGTCACTTTTCTTCCAGGCAAGTGAGTTGGGGTTTAATCACTACTGTATAAAAGAGGCACTTCTGTGTTTACTATTCATAAGCCGAAAGGTTATGTCAGACACGTCGAGCCGAGTGGACCATCATAGTGGAGCCGTGTCCGTTCAACATGGACCAAAAGGTTCGTTCTGAACGGACCAAAAATGGTCCGTTTTGAACGTTTTTTATTTTTATACTTATACTGAGATACATAATACATATTCTTTTATCAGCCTAAAATTGTCCCGAAAGGTTGTAGAGAGAAATGAAATAAGATGAATAAATTCAAGATGATTTTTTTTTTTTAAAATTAGATTAGGTTATAATTGATAACTATATTGTAATAAGATGTAAGTGAAATTCTTTTTCTATATTTCATCACTACAATATAAAAGGAGCAAAACACTTTGTAATGCTTTATTTCTTAGTAATTTTGCAATACTGGATTTCAATACTTTATTTAATTTGATCACCGCCTGAGGCGTTGCCCCAGACCCGCATGAGGAGGCGCTGCGCAATCGACCTCTACGATCTGACCGATTAGGTCGATCACCGCTAGGGGCGTTGCCCCTAATCCATGAAATAAATGTTAGTTACGATGAGTTGCGATTTAACTTGGAATGACGACTATCATGCCGTTAATATATTAATATATAAGATGCGCATTGATTATTTTGAAATTGAGCAAGCAATCGAGTATTATTGGTGTGATGTTTCATGATCTCTAGATGGAGATTATGCTACCTACCAAGTTTTATTGATTTGACCTTTTAGCAATCGAATTTTATTTTCCGTTGTAACTTTTAAGTTTTTTATTGAAAAAGTTTTGCTAAATAAGATTTAATTAGTGATATTTTCAAAAATCAGTCAATGTTATTACGTAGCCAACTATATTACAGCATGTGTCTTGCATGTGCGTCTCGCTAGTGTTCTTACACAAGGGTCGAGGTGGAGGTTAGTGAGTACAAGGCCCAATCGTGACCATAGACAACATAAATTGTTGCCTCAGGCTTCACATAGGCGAGGACCTCTAATAATACTTTCAATATTTATATATATAAAAACTCAAAATGTATATGAAAAAATATCGCATAATAAGACTATAAAAAATCTCAAGACTAGTTAGTGTTGGTGAAGATCACTGATTTTCTTAAATCTTTTATTTTGTTATAACTTAAAAAAATCTCAAGGCTAGTTAGGGTTTCACAATTATTATTTACAAATTCTTTTTTCCTACGTACTCATTTTTAATCATATATTCATACAATAAAATATTCTGCACATAAATTAAAAACTTTTTTCTACTTTTTTATCACACTTTTTTTCCTTTTAAAAATCACTATTCAAAACTTTATTTACTATAAATAATGGTTGTCAAACGGGACTAAATTTTCAATTATTTTACATTTAATAAGTCGTGTTACACAAAACTCTCGACATCTAAAAGCGTTGGGTTGCGATTTTCTTTTCCAAGTTTATTTGGTAATATTAACGAACACAAGGGGTATCCTTGACTTGTCACTGTTCATGTCGAATCGTAACCAATCAGAAGCCAGTAATAGATGCGACTCTTCATAGCCACAACTCTCCCTCACACGAGTCAGCAATATAGCTCACAATACTCTACTCTTCACGTGGATCAGGGTCCCACACCCTCCACCATCCACCCTCCACCATCCAAAGCCACTCTCTCTACCCCACTCCGTCTCTCTCTCTCTCTCGACTGTTCTCTGTCTTCTCTGAACTCTCTCTGTTCTTAGTTTTACAGCGTTTTTTAAACCCAGAATCATTTTTTTCCGTCTTGATCGTTTTATTCTTGGTATTTTTGTAATCACCTTGATAAATGCTCTTAATTTTATGGTTTAACGTTGGGTTTTTTGAGAAAATTTGAGTGAAGAAGCTGGCGATGTTTGGTTTACATTTGAAGCAGTCCGTGGTGAAGTCTCGCTTTGGATTTGGAGTAGGGACTACTTTTGCTTGGTTTTTTAGCTATGTTTGATTGGAACGACGAAGAGGTACTTGAGTCTATGTTTATTCCCCTATTTTTCTTAGATGTTCGAGAAATTGAAAGAAAAAAAAAGGATAATCTTGAGTATATGTTTTGTTGGAAGGATTTTATATTATTGTTTTATAATATTTCTTTTGGCTAGATCGCGCTGAAATTACCATTTAAAAAAAAATAATAAATCATTTAAAGATGAAGGAACTAATTTCTTGGGCTCAATTTTTATTTTATTATATTTCATTTTTCATCATCAAGAGTTTTTTACTTTTATTTTTATTGAAGCAAAGAAAAATTTGTGGGATTTAAAACTTGGGTGCTGGAATATTATCTTTTATTGAAACAAGGTGAAAGAATATTCCGTACTGTATTTTGCTCTGTCATGTATTATTTATTTATTTGTTTAGCAAATGATCCATCGTTCTTGTTCTTTTTTAGATTATGGTTCAGAATACGCAATAAACTACGAGATTTGATAAATTTTATTCTTTTAGAATAGTATTTGCATTGTCTAAGAAGTAAAATTATCAAGTCACAAATATAGTTATAGGATGGTTCCTATATAACTTTCACCGGTTCATGTGACCACTACAGAATGGAAATTCGAAGAAATATGAATGCGCTCTACCGTTTGTCATGTCTATAAAGCTTTAGCGTAAAGAAATTTAATTATATGTGATTCTGTAATTTGTTATGTGGTCATGAAAGAATTGGTCTAATGAGAGGCACCAATCTGCGTTGTTTGCTAGTTAGACTTTTAATTTTATTACTTGGTTTCATTATGGATATTGAAGATGGTTTGTGGTTTATTATGCGTATATTTTTTTTTTGAAAGGTATTATGCGTATATTTTAATGTTTAAATTCTTTTGAATCTTTATTTCTTGAGCACTCGAGATTTGTGCCTCTCCTCATGAAGATAAAATGTTTTCGTTCTAGATTGAACCTTTTTAGACATTCGGTGTTTGTTAATTACGTGGGTGAAGATTTATTAAACGCCTGGTTCCTCGGTGTCACGGGCTGCAGGTTTGCTTAAGCCCCGTGTTGTAAATATTTATTTAATTTGTAAAATAGTTAGAAAATAGAAAAGAAAAAGTATGATTCTAGAGCCAAATGATGTCTTTTGTTCCGAAATCTATTATAGGGGGTATTGGTCTTTCAAACATTTTCAAGCTTACTAGTGTTTTCCCCCTGCACTAGCCATTGTAATTTCCTGCTTTCGTCTATTGTAATTTTCAGCTTTCTAGCAATCAATGAAGATGTTATTTCCATTGTGTTCAATTTCATGTTGCAAGCTTTCTTAAAATTGTAATCAAATTTACTTTCGTCCCGACATGACCGAGAAAAGGCGGAAGGTAGTCTAGCAGAGCAGACTACTGCCGCACGATATCCCTTTCTGTGCTAAGAAGAAAGGCGTGAAAGTTGTATCAGAGCTGAAGCTCGAGATCTCGTTAAGAAAGCTATGGAAATTGACCTAAATTCCTCAAACACCACGGAGGTGGTAGATGTTCAAAAGAGGAACACCCGACAGCGTTTGGAGGCGCTTGAGGTGACAAACACTAGGTTGTGTTTTGCCATGGAGAACCTCGGGGATAAAGCCGAGGCGGCACATACGGAAAATCGGGAATTATGCATCCGACTGGATGAATGTCAATAGGCATACGCAGCTATGACTGATGCTGTTGCTATCATACCTGAGTTGCAGGATGAGATGGGAGCGTTGAGAACTCAGTTACTAGTTCTTCAACACGCGATTGGTAACGGACAAGCCATCGCACATGAGCTGGTGCATAGGCTCAGAATTCCAGAACCGTGTACCTACGGAGGTGCACGCGATGCTAAAGAAGTTGAGAACTTCTTGTTCGATATGGAACAATACTTTCTTGCGGCTTCGATCAAGGACGAAGCGAGAAAGGTCGCAATAGCTACCATGTATTTAGGTGGAGATGCAAAGCTATGGTGGCGAACGAAGTACGTGGATATTCAGGCCAACAGGGTCCGAATTGATTCTTGGGATCTTCTCAAGGAAGCTATCAGATTTCAGTTTTTCTAGAGAATGTGGAATAAGAGGCACGTCGGGCCTTACGAGAATTGAAACACACAAGCTCCATCAGGGAATATGTGAAGGCCTTCTCGGGACATATGCGGAATATCAGAGATATGTCAGAGAAGGATAAGCTATTCACCTTCATGGAAGGGTTGAAACCATGGATGCGCACAGAACTTTAGAGACAGAAGGTCACTGATTTGAGCGCGGCTATGGGAGCTGCCGAATGTGCAAGTGACTATCAACCCGAGTCGAGAGAGGATCGACCTTCCGGAAATAGTCAATCTGTTGAAGGTGGAAGGAGACCTTACAGACCCAACTCGAACTCAAATGGGGAAGAGCGTTACTCTCAGAATAGGGGAGGACCCTATCAAGGCAACCGCCAGAGTAATTCGCAGGGAAACTATTAAAACAGCCGTTAAGGAAACTATAACGGCAGTTCTAGTAATGACTGGAATCATGGAAAGGCGAAGGAGGGCAGATCTGATGTCGCTCCTAGATTGAAATGCTTTCTATGTGAAGGACCTCATCGGGTGGCGGAGTGTCCTCAGAAACGGATGGTGAATGCATACTGTCAACTAGCAACTGGGGGCTCAAGTTCGAAGCAAAATACCCCACAATCTAGCTGTTGAGGTGACGCCGACTCCGAAGGGGACGAGGATGTAATTGGTGCATTCTCGTATTGGTGCAATACATTATCGCACCGAACTACTAAAAGGGATAGAGTTCCCTTGAAAGGGTCGAAGATCGAAGAAACAAGGCTAAAGGCCTAATGTACATTGACGTGAGGATCAATGGAAAGCCCATCAGGGCTATGGTGGACACCGGTGTCACGCACAACTACCTCTCAAGTTTCGAAGTAGAGCGGCTCGGACTTGTTCTGGAGAGAGGTAATGGGAAAGTCAAAGCGATCAACTCCGCTGCTCAACTAATAGCGGGAATAGCACAATCTGTGCCGATCAAAGTAAGTCCATTCGAAGGAAGGACAAATTTGTCGGTAGTTCAGATGGATGATTTCAAGCTGACTCTCGGATTGGAATATCTTCGGGATACAAAGATAGCGGTGTTGCCGCATTCTGACACATTAATAATGATGGAGAACAAACCATTCATTATTCCCACATAGGTTGGGAAAATTGGCGAGAAAGGTGTCTCGCCCATGCAATATAGTAAGGGTTTCAAGAGGAATGAACCCTCATGCCGAATGTGTTACCGAGGAAATTGCCAACAAGGAGGGCAATTGATCGCGGGATTGCACTTGTTTTGGATCCAAACCTCCCACCAAGGCACCATACCGTATGACTCAGCCGGAGCTTGAAGAGCTTCGGAAGCAAGAGAGAGAAGTGTTGGGAAGTGGCACTATCATGGAGCGCACTTCCGCACTACCACAGCATGTAGGCTCACTGGAGCCCCTTTCCATCTTGAATGAATTAGTCGAGAGTCGATTGATGAACTACATTAGTGGATTGCCAAAAGTTGGAGACTTTTGCACTATCATCATTGGGATGGACTGTTTATCCAAAGATTCAACATTCAGCACAGCACCCAAGTATGTATTAGCCGAAGAGGCAGCTCAACTCTTCTTCAAGCCTATTGTCAAATACTGGGGATCGCCTTTCGTCAATGATCGAGATTCTCGATTTATTGGCGGCATATTTTGGACCGAGTTGTTCAAACTTCTTGGTTCAACTTTGAGCATGAATTCTAGTATTCACCGAAGATCAGACGGACAGACAGAGCAGTTCAATTCTATGCTGAGAGACTATTTTCAGCACTTTACCTCTGCTTCACATGAAATTCGGGTGAAACTTTCGGATGTGGCTCAGACGTGTTCTAATGTTCAAAAGAGCTCTTCTCTCAACGAGAGTCCTTTTGAAATTACTATTAGCCAGCAACCGTTACTCCTCCATACTGCAGATACCGATCAGAAACAGTACAAGAAGCTTGCAGATTTGAAACAACCAGTTCTTAAAGCGAAACGATCATAAATGAAGGTTGCCGAAAAGATTCTTGACTATCAAACTACTTGAGCTTCTAGGAAACATCTTCAAGAGTACTTGGTCAAATGGAGCGGATGCAACAGCGAGAAGAATACTCAATGGCTCCGAGGACATCGCCAAAACAAATAGGGGAGAATGTCACGGGCTGCAATTTTGCTTAAATCCCGTGTTGTAAATATTTATTTAATTCGTAAAATAGTTAGAAAATAGAAAAGAAAATGTATGATTCTAGAGCCAAATGATGTCTACTCCCGTCATTTGAGTTTTTGTTCCGAAGTCTATTATAGGGGGTATTGGTCTTTCAAACATTTTCAAGCTTACTAGTGTTTTCCCCCTGCATTAGCCATTGTAATTTCCTGCTTTCGTCTATTGTAATTTTCAGCTTTCTAGCAATCAATAAAAATGTTATTTCCATTGTGTTCAATTTCATGTTGCAAGCTTTCTTAAAATTGTAATCAAATTTACTTTCGTCCCGACATGACCGAGAAAAGGCGGAAGGTAGTCTAGCGGAGCAGACTACTGCCGCACGATGTCCCTTTCTGTGCTAAGAAGAAAGGTAACCCGTGAAACTCGGACATGTTGGAAATCAATTTATCTTTCACCATAACTTAGTTTTTGCCAAGAGATTCTAATCCTATTGATGTAGTTGATAATGATATTTTTGTCATAGTTTTGGCCAAATCAATCTACTCAAAAGCATTTTGTCTAATTTCTTTGGCCTTTTTCTGAAGTTGTTCTTCCAAGTGATGAGCTTTTATTTTTTGTTTTGTTTCTCGTGTCTACAATCGAGATTGAATTATTTTTCTTGCATTGGATTTGGGTTGCTTATTTTCACATTTTTGCCCTTTAACTATCAGCAATGACATTTTGCTAGGTGACCAAGGCAAACTTTTTGTTTGTTGATGTTATTGAAATAGTCGATAGCTCTGCAACTTAGTCGATCGCTTTCAAAAAATTGTAGTTTTTAAAAAATTTCATGAATTTCCTAAAAGAAAGTTTGGTTTTCTCTTCAACCACATTAATTTCTATTACATTTGTATGCCATAAATTGTTTGGATTATATTATGCTAGTGTATTCCTTCATATTTAAGCAGAGTGGTCGTTCAACCTATAGACCTTATGGTAATATTACCGACACGGTTTGTCCTACTTAAGCTCCTATTTTGATGCAAGGACACTCTTATTAGGGCAACGTGTCCGTGTTGTATAACACTCTTCGGATATTTATCTAACAAGCCGTATGCCCTTGTCCTACTTTTTATATATTTTTTTAGGAATAATATTATCTAGCACTAGTGGTGCTTGAGCATTAGTCTATGTGATATTACGTGATATGTTTAATTAAATGTGAAATTATGTGATTCATTTAATTGTACCTTTTATCTAATGACGTTAGTGCCACCTAAACCTAAGTCCCTGAAGGGGGTTTTTAATACTAAGAGAACTTGTAAAAAATATCACTCCAAATTGATAAAAAACTCCTAATAGATAAAACTACTAAAATCTAGATTAACTTAATGTTGATCATCCAGGCTTTTGCCTTAAGTAGACTTTTACTTGTTTATCGTCAATTCTCCCTTCGTAGAAATAATGTGACTCCAATAAGCTATGCCCTATGTAGAAGTCTAGCAATTTTAAATCGAGACCTTGGAACTTTTCTTCGGTGATCTATGTATCTTCAGTGGCAATTGATCTTGCCATCCAACCAAAAATCTACGGTGGCCACCATCCTTAGATGCAATAATCTGATCATTGATAACCTCAACAATGACATCTTTCTATGAAGGGAAGTGTTGAAGATTTAGTTTTTCTTGTTTTATTTGATCCTAGATAAGATAAAGTTTTTATTTGTTTACTTAATAAGAGATTTAGAGCATGTTTGAGCCCAATTTTTATTTTTTATTTTTTGTTTTTACCCAAAATGCATTTTGGAATAGTATTTTAATGAAGAATGAGTAGTTAAAAAATATGAAAAAGTTTTAGGTTTTTGTGTAATATTATTTTATTCATGAATATGTGGTTTAAAATAAGAGAGAAAAATGCATTGTGGAAATAATGGGGGACCAAACAAGGGCTTAATCTAATTCCTTTTCTTTATATAGGAAGATTATCGTGGGTTGTTAACCTTCCTTTTTAATGGTTATTTGTACAAAAAGAGAGATGTACAAATTCACTATTCCTCTTTGTTTTTCTTTATCAATCTCTTTTACTCTACAATTCCATAGTTATTATGCTTAGTTTTGTATCACAAGCTAAGGACAAAGATGATGGAAGAAATGCCAAAATATGAGATAAATTAATTAAACCACGATTGACCATTTTAAAGTGTATAAACCATTACCTCCTACAAGTCATGCCATAAATAAACATGCTGCTCCATCACAATACTTGTATGATGTATCCACTAACACTAAACAAATAACCTACCATGAAGAGATGGGCAAGCATCCTTGTTATAATATTGATGCAATGAATGAATATATCTTCTGTTATTGGGTAAATAACTACTTAGTGTCAAAAGTTTTTTCAGGATTGAATTAAAAAGGGTGATACATGAGAAAGAACCTGTTAAAGGAGCATCAGGAAGGTTGCTATAAGTACTATGTGAGATGGAGCAAGTGGTGTATGGCTTGAGTCGTGACAATGCTACCTGGCTCCTTTCTTATTTTGCAGACCCAAGTATACAAGTAATGCTCCCTCGTCATGAATTGACATTTAAGAAAGGATAAGATGATAATAATATTTGCTTGATAGACATGAATACATAAAAAAGTTATGGAGTGAATTTAGAATGATATAGAATCTCTTTATAACTAGGCAGTAAAAAATGAAATCTTCTATAATGCAGATAGTAGCTAGAAACACATAGTAGATTGATGATTTGTCCAACAATGAAACTTTTATGGGAAAACCTATGAAGTGGTAAAGGTTGTAAATATAGCAAGGAGTCAGAAAAAATTATTCGCAAGATGACTTATCTGAAAATTACATGTCTATTTAGTTGACAAGCTGGAGCAAGAACTATTTCACTCAAAAGTTGTTCGTTAACTTTCGTAGGAATTGATATGCAATTCAATCTTCAAGAGCTACACCTTTCTAGAGCAGGGTGAAAATCAAGAAAGTCGATGAAAAATGCAGGATTAGCTATTAAGTTCTATTGGGGTTAAGAATAACTTGTTAGCACTAGTCATATCAAAATATACAAAACAGTGCATAAATTTAAGTTTGAGACAGAAAATAACCATCTAATGAAGTGAGAGAGCATTGGAACCTCAAACATCTCCATCTACCTACTTCGATGTTCATTAACTCGAGAAGCATATTGATCGTGATGATATTTCCATATTAGCATAAGTCAGCTCAAATATCGTTTCATCGCTCCAAGGTGATGGACAAGAACAGGTGCCAGAGATGTGAGCAAATGTAAAGGGGATAAACATTTTCCGAAAATGATACACTCCCCTTAGCAATATTCTTTTCTGTTTTCACATCTTTAATTAGCAGATGAAATAGTTTAATATCTTAACGAATTTACTAAATCTTGAGTATCTAGTTAAGAAATCTAGTAATGTAGAGAAATGATGACAAATACTAAAAGGAATTAACTTGTTAATAGCAAGAGAGCCATCTCCACTGGGTATGATGTAGGATATTGCAGCTATTAGAGATACTAAATGTGCATGTCAAATTGTCAGTAGAACCACGCCCAAGAATTAAGTCATAATTTTCGTCAATATTTGTGATCTTCGTCAATCTCCATGATGTCTATCGATCTCATTGACATAGGTGATATTATTTAGATGGATTCTTGTTAAATAATTGAAGCACAAGAATCATAAATGCACCCATGGATTTTACATATACAGACATGTTGACATTTGGAGCTCTACTTCTTTTGCTTCTGTGGACACTGCCTGACCAAATTTCTGAACCCATTCTTTGTTTTATTTAAGTCATCAGAGTAGATGGTAATCAGGAGGTGGATTCAACCAATTCCTTTCATAAATTTTTGACACCCTTCTTTTTTCTTCTCATTTCCCATTTGTTAATCTTCACTAAAGTGAAACATAATTTTTCTGTATTGCTTGAGTCATGATAAACACGTGAAGTTTAAACTATATATATGTAGGATGACGTGGAAGTGGATTAGGCCCTCGTGATTTCTCTTTTCTAATTTTATTTCTTGTTATATGGGTAATCAGATATTTGATCCTTTTGAGTTACATTCTTCTACTTTTAGACATTTCCGGTGCAGATTGAATTCCGTGTTGCTGATAGTTCTTTCTATTTTCATAAATAGTGCCCTACTCATTGGTTATCATGCTTCAAATTACAGAATAGAAACATAAACAAAGTTTACTTCTTTGAGCTTCCGCGGTATTTATTGGTCTTATTTTATCTCATTCGTACAAGTATTCTCAATGCAGTTGTCTTGTTACAATTTGTATCCGGTTCTTTCATTTTGTGAGTTCGACGAAGATTTCTGACTATTTTTGTTCTTTTATATGTCAGTTAAATATCATATGGGGCGAGGCAAGGGATAGCGATGATCACATTGTTCCATATACTGATCAAATTGAGGAGAAACCTCCAATTTTATTTGGAGATTACACTAAGAAGGAATTAAATCAAGAGATTTCAGATGCTACTCCTGTTGAACAGAAGAAACCCACTAATATTACGACTGAACATGGGAATGAACTAGAATGCAGTTTGAAGTATGGCACTGGTGACCCCGCAACAGGATTTGACCCGCCATTATTGAATGCTAGAAAGACCGATCATGATTCTCTGGGACCTCCTACGTCCAACAAAATGACTGAAATTTCAAAGAGTTGCTCTGCAAAAGGTGATCAGTTTTTTCTTAGGCTAAAATTTTTTCTGTTGCCAGTGATAATTTTCATGTCCTAATCTTTTACATCTTTTGGCAGATGAAATGGTTCAATATGACAAAGAATGTGAAATGTTTCAGAGTCGGACAGAGGGCAAAGAAGAAGGTGATTTTGTTGACTACGGCTGGGAAAATATTGGAAGTTTTGATGATCTGGATAGGATATTTAGGTAATTCTAAATTCTTATCTTTATGCTTCATTAGCATCCATTTCTATTAGCTGCTTTTCCCTATGTATTTTGTTATGAAATTCTATTATAGCATCTTAGTGTACCTTTCCATGAGAAACATACTATCAGCAGATTCAATAGCAACTTTGAATTTTATAAGATTCAGTTTCAGTGGGTTTGGATTTCAACTTATTTGGATTTGACAGAAGTTGGTTTCAATAAATTTGGATTTGATTTTCCTTGTTGATTAGTGAGCAACATTTGGGGATTGTGCCTAAGGCTTCGTCCTTACTCATCTTTATAGGGTAATTGCTTGTTCTCATCTCCAGTTTTACGAAGTCAATTTTAGGCTACTGAGGTACTTGTATAAGTAGCTTGTAACCCTATCGACTCATAACATACAATTCACAATTCAATTTCTCAGACTCTTACCTGGTATCAGAACTTATTAGGGCTGTGGAGAATATCTCTTTTTGTAGCTTTTAATTTCATTGCTACTAGTTCCTTTTCCTTACTTTCAAAGTCATTTGTACAAATCACAGCCACTGTTTTTCCCCATTCTTATACTGAGATTGCAGTGATTTTCTGAATGCTTGGAATTACCAGCCAATGTACAGTGAGAGCCACCAATCAAACCCATAAACAAGTTTTCCTTTCTATCCAAATATCCAAACCTCCATATTCCCATATCTTATTCAATGCCTGCTAGGATGATACAATCAATGTACACAGGCATGATAATAACTTTTCCTTAGCTGAATGCTTTCATAACTCAATGCGATTTGCTTGTCCTTGATTATGAAGTGCCTTGAATTAATCTAGAAAATCGATCGTACCAGGCCCAATGTGATTCTGCACTTCAATAATTATGTTCACTTCACATCCAAGAGGTAATTGCGTAATAATCTCTTCCCTAAGCTTCTTGTTTAAGAAGACATTTTTTTTACATCTAATTGATGAAGAAACCATCTGAAATTTGCGGTAAGGGAAGAACTCATCTTGCTACATGAGCGATGATCTCATGATAAATTATATGTTTGCATGTATCCTTTTGAAATGAACGTATCTACCGACTACCATCCTATCATCTCTATACTTAACACACCAGATTGTTGTTTTCCCTGTTGCTGACTCCATCAAAGTCTGTGTCCCATTTTCTTTCCAATGCTTTCATCTCCTCTTAAGTAGCAACCTTTCACACCGGATTTTTTAAAGCTTCTTTCACAGGTTTTGAGATCTCTTTACTAGCTATATTATAGATAAAAACTTTATAGGAATGTGATAATCTATCATAGGAGTGAAAGAGTGGAAGTTCAGGTTCCTTTTCTAAAGCAATTGGAAGATCAAGGTTACTTTGCTAATCAGGACTAGGAATGGATCCTAATTCAAGAGAGAACTATTGTAAAAGGAGGCAGGTCTAGGCTTGAGGAAAAATCCTATATAATGGGAAGGCATAAAAATGGTGCTCAATTCTATGTTGAACTCCTAAAGGAGGGAAAAGGTAGGGCCCAGGCGCCAAAAGGCATGCATATTTTACCTTTTTTTTTTTTATAAATATTTTGTCCATTTTTTTAATTTTTTCAAGGTTAAGTAAACTAATTAAATGGAAGGAAGAGCTTATAAATAGAAAATTAAAGTGTAGAAACTCAAGATTCACAACACATAATTTAAAAAAAGTGATTTTGTAGCATAAGGGAGCCCGGGGAAAATGATTTTGAATTGGATGACACGGAAGATGAGTTAAATGAAGAAGGGGAGATTGAATTGAAGCCCGATAAAGAGTTTGACAAGAGTTATGACTACAGTGCTATCTAAATTGTCTACTTATAAGAATTATTAAGTAATTGTAGCATTTATAATTTTTTTTAAGACTTTTTTCAGTTTGGAAAAGTAGGTTTGAAGTTCTTATGAATTTATTACGATTAGTTGTTTGCTAACTTATTTTAATTGAATGCACTAGAGTGATAGACTTAAATAGATTTTATCTTTCAAGTTATACACTGTTTTATTTATTTAATGGTCTAAGAATAATTAAAAGAACATTAAAAATCAGGAAACGCCTTATTACGCCTAAGCTCATATGGCATGAACCTTGCCGCCTTGTACGTCTTTCACCTTTTATAACCTTGCAAAAGAGCTATCCCCATTGCCTATTTAATCCATTTCTTCAAAATTCGGATAAAGTCAAGAGCTTGAGTTCATATTAAAGTTAAAAGCTTAGTTGATGTAGAGTTTCCTCACCATGTGTTTGAGTTCCAATTATCGGTATAGAGATTTGAAGGGTTCTCATTTAGGCAAAACAAAGGGAGAAATCTATATATATTTGGAAAAATATGACTTAAATGGGTCCCAAACATGATCTTCTTGAAAATGACTTTCCATTTGAATAAAGATTTTGTTGGCAACAGATATGGTGTCAAAAAATAACGTCATAACTTAAATTTTCAAGACGAGCAGACATCGCACTTTTAACCTTTTTCTTTGTTGGGTATCCTAAAAACAGATGCTTGATAGTTTTAAGGTCTAATATACTTTTTAAACTTTGTATAAACAAATTCTGTGCAACTTATAATTTTTAAGAGGAAGAATCTTAAAGAGTTTGGCTTGAGGATATTCTTGTGTAAAAAATCGCTAAAGGGCTTTGAATGTTTAAATTTTACTAGGTAAGCCATTGATTAAATATGATGCTGTAAGGATCACTTCTCCCAAAAATTATTTGGAACTTGATTTGTAAACGTAATGGGCAACTTCAACCTAATGCCTATTTTCCTTTCACCAATCCCATTTTGTTAGGGGGGGGGGGGGGGGGGGGGGGTGTCAATTGTTCTTTCATTTTTCATTTAATTTATATGTTATTTCTTGTTTCTATTTTGTTCTTTGTCATATATACTTGTAGTTATGTTTTATTTTGCTTTTTCCTTATTCTTTTTCAATTTTTGACAAGCTATCTACTTGAAAAATAGAAAAAGTTATTAACGTAATATAACTTAACTAAGATTGAAATTGTGGGAGATGAACCTTAAAATATGCTGAGTCGGAATAGAATTGTAAGAGTGTAATACCCCAAATTTTCATAAACCTTGGAGTGTTACCATAAAATCCACTTTTTTTTACATTAAATACGGAACGATAAAAATGAGATTCTTTAATAATAATAATAAAAAAAAATTGGAACTTTCATAAATTTAAATTAAATCATGGAAATTGTATCTTTAAACATAATCAACTAACAATTAAATATACATATCCTTGAATGTAAATGAAAACTAATTAATCAATTGAAAGATAGAAACTTAATGCTTTCTTTTTCGAATCCTCTTGGCATTCCACATCCCCATCTAGCTTCAATTCCAATCGACTTGAATTATTCTGTAAATTATTGTAAGTATTTAAAAAAAATATCTAGTAAGATATGTGCAGTTAGCATAGATAATTATATAACAAAAAAAGACACTTCATACCACATTTCTTATGTAGTATATCAATGACCAAACGAGATACCCATCAGTAGTATTTTGAATTCTTGAAGGATTTCACATTTGGGTTATAAAGAACCCAATAGAGTTCACATTTCGTTAGGTCGAATCCAAATGTCTACTGACAATTTCTACATAAATTATTAAATATAAAAGTATACGGAAACAAACCACTTATAGAAACGTATCTTACATCGTTAGATCAAATGAATTTTTGAAAGAAATATGAATTCATGTTCCAAATCCTTCTCCTAAATCTCTCTGCCACCGCGTTCAATTTGTGGTGAATAATGGGACCTCTTGCATGGTATTTATAGTTGAAAATAATTGAGTTTTGAAACAATTGAAATAGGGGAGCCGTGATCCATTAAAATTGGACAGAATAGGTTTCAATGTGTAGGTAAAGTTTAACTATCAAACCATAATTATCAATTTGAGTTAAAAGGCTACTTAGGATACACACGTGGACCAATTTGTTAATTGGTTTCATTGAATTGGAATATTAATATAAGAATTGAAAGAATGAAAAGTAGTGTTTAATTAAATTAGGATTACCATTAAACTTTATCCAAATCAATGTAGGATTACAATTAACCGTTAACCCTTATCTTACATGAATCATGGCTCTCATAAAAAATTTAAATCATAAACCAATTTTAAAGAAATTACCAATCAAAATAACTTCTTTGGACATCAATATCTTATGCCCAACTTATCTGAATTAACTTTTTCTCAAGCTTAAAATTCATGATTTAAGATGATCTATCCAATAAGTCCAATATTGATATGCTAAATCTCATTCTAACAAAATCTAATTATTTGACCCAAAAATAATAAGAATATAAAACATATTTCACTTCAGTCCCCACAACTTTCAAAATATAAAAATATAGTATAGAGAACAAATAATTTCTTTTTTTTTTTTTAAATTTTAAATTTTTTTTTTTAAATTTCGGGTCGTTACAAAGAGTCTTGAAGAGAAGTCCATTCGCAATATATAGGCTTCAGAAGTTTCGGTCAGAGATGGTGGCTGACACAGATATGGAAAGCATAAAGTGGCTGGTGTCATTGATGTAGTGAAACTACAGAAGGGATTGAGCTTGTGTTGCTATGCAACAGAGATTGCGGCGTCAGTCCATTTTTTGGCAACTATGAAGGGAGTTGATGGTATAGACTTCTATAGTAGCATCATGGGAGCCCAACAATATTGGCGATGTTAAATGATTGACAAGCAGCGAGTCAATCACGGCAACTTAGGCAATAAGGGTGGACTATGCTGGTCTGTGGGCCGGATGAAGAGTTGGTTCTTGGTTTTCTTTTGTTGTTAGTGAGTTGGGCTTGGGTTAACTAGCTTACTTGTTTTGGGTTATGAGCAAGATAATTGTTGGGTTAGAGTTTGTGAAGAATATTATAAATTGTATATATAATAAACTTGTTTTTATTACAAAGTAAAAGACCCTATTTATAGGGTTACAAATAACTGTAAAAGGAAATAAATATAAAAGGAAATATCATGCAATCTACTACTAAGGAAAGTAATCATACACTAAAAGGAAATATTATAATTGCAATCTTTGACGATCTTTGGAATCTTATTCAATATCCTTGACATCCCCCCTCAAATTGATGCTGGTAAAATCATCAATTTGTAATCATGAATTGACGACGATGACAATACTTGTGCCCACGAAGAAGAAATCCAAATCAAAGCAACCAACGACGAAAAGTACTGACGACGAGAGACCAAGAACAACAAAGAACCACTCCAAAACCACTTCAAGAACACTCCAAAGAAACAACGAGAACCAAAAACAAACCAAATTTTCAATCCCATCAACTGGGCCAAACTGCAAACTAAATTTCCAAATGAACTAAACCAAATTCCAGATGAACTGGACATATACTAAACCAAATTCAAATTTCAGATGAACTGGACATATACTAAACCAAATTCCAGATGAACTGGACATACTAAACCAAATTCCAGATGAACTGGACATACTAAACCAAATTTCAGATGAACTGAACCAAATTCCAGATGAACTGGACATAATAAACCAAATTCCAGATGAACTGGACCAAATTCCAGATGAACTGGACATACTAAACCAAATTCCAGATGAACTGGACCAAATTCCAGATGAACTGGACATACTAAACCAAATTCCAAATAAACTGGATCAAGTTCCAGATTACCAAAAGCTGAAGAAACTTTAAACAAACTGCAGATTACCAAAAGTCGAAGAAACTCCAAACAAACTGCAGAAAATGAGTTGTGGCCACCGGAATGTGATGCGACTTTGTAGTGATACATCCGAAAAGAAAATAAAAAAGAAAAACAACATTGGTAGCCGGACGAGCGACTCAAGGCCGCTCGCCGGAAACGAAATTCAAAGGTTAATTTGTTTAGGATTGAAACTGCTCTGATACCATGTGAAGAATATTATAAATTGTATATATAATAAACTTGTTTTTATTACAAAGTAAAAGACCCTATTTATAGGGTTACAAATAACTGTAAAAGGAAATAAATATAAAAGGAAATATCATGCAATCTAGTACTAAGGAAAGTAATCATACACTAAAAGGAAATATTATAATTGCAATCTTTGACGATCTTTGGAATCTTATTCAATATCCTTGACAGAGTTAAAAGTGATAATGATGGGCATATTGGTAGAAATGAGTAAATCAAGCTTGGATTTTGTAAATGGACTGGAGATTTAAGGCTTTTGTTTGAGCTGGCTGTTGGCTTTCTGGGATTCTTCTATGTAGATGGGTCTAATTTCAGTTACTTGGGTTGTATTTATGTTTAGGCAATTTTCCTGTCTGATCTTTTTTAGCTAGGTTCTGGGAATCGTCGGTAGTGTATGGCAAATAACTTTTCTGACTGCATTGGAACTTCAATTGGATAGCTTTGATAACACTGCTTTGAAATCACTTGTTTGTGGCAATTCGGCCTTGAGCCATCAATAGATTAACCTGCAGACACATACCTCTCTCTCTCTCGTATTTCACTTCACATTTTTGACTTTAGTCTCTTATTTTGAACTCCTTTTCCTTTTTGGACTTTTTTCTTCTCTCACTTTTGGACTCTTTTTTCTTTTTCTTGTCATTTTACTCGTTGTTTAGGAAAATCTTTTGAGGCTTACACATCTAGTGAGGTTTTCATTTAACACCTTAAATGCCATTTGTGAAGCTTAGGCTTTATTATGAGCATATTTTCTTATTTTAATTATTTTGAATTATATTGCTGATTTGTCTTGAGGTTTACGTGTAGTGCCATAGAGTTTAAATGCCTTGGTACCCGATTTAGCCTTTTTTTAAAAAAATTCGTTTCTTTCTTTCTTCCTTCCTTACAGATAATAGCTGTAATGAAACAATAACGTGACAACACTTTTTATGTTGTGGCAAACAATAACAATAACGAAAGAGTAGTAAGACATCTTTTTTACTTTGGCACTAACAACTTTTCTTTGATGAATGAACAAACAATAAACAGATTTAACTAATCAACAAACACAAATTGCAGCATTTTGTTTCTTTTGACGAAAAACTCTATAATTTGTACTCTTTGTCTTCTTGATAACACATTGAATTTTAATTTTTTATGAGATTTGATTGGAGAAGCAAACTGAGCTCTAACACCCATTGAAGCAGCACAATAGGTAAATGAAGGAGGAATGTAGAAAAGAATAGAGGGAAGAAGAGAGAAGAAGTGGGAGAGAGAGAGAAAAAGACAGAAAAGTGACCAATGAGAGAAGATTTGCACAAGGAAATTTGTTGCATTTTAATTGATACCCTCTGTAGCACGAACACTTCAATTAGGGTAGCGTGTCCGTGTCCTACCGACACTTCTCGGACACTCTACCGTAATCATTTTTCTTTTTATATTAAAAATATTATATATTGTTAATTCAAAGTTATTAGCAATTAACAAATATGTACTCATGTTTAAAGGATTTCAACAAAAAAAATTAATAACAAGTATAAAACTAAATTTATATTATATAAATGAAGAATTTTTAAGAATTTAATCAACGTGGCGATAACATGTCGTGTTTCTAATTTTTTTAAAAATCGCGTGTCGGCGTATCCGACACGTATCGTGTCGGACACACGTGTTCGTGTCGGTGCATCATAGTTGATACCCCTTCCATAAACAAGGAAAGCTACCAAATTCTGAAATTAGCAGAATGGAAAATTACCTAAATCCTCGATCAATTGCTTCCTAGTCCTTTTTCCCTTTTTATCTATCTTCATACATTTTTTTATTTTTTATGCCATCAAAATATTGTCAAGCAGGTCAATATCATTGTTCACTGATTTTGCTTGGGACTAATTTCTAGCCAAAAATTGGAAGTTTATGAATTGCATCTTTGCAGATGATGTATAGAAATAGCAGTACCTTATGGAGTATGTCTGACCAAAAAACAAAACTTGACCAACAATTAATTTTCCACATGATCTGCATTCTAAGTTAAGTTCTGCTCAGTTGTGATAATGCCATGTTGAATTCATGTGCCAATTTCCTACTCTTATATTCTTTTTCACAATCTATTATCTAAAAAGAAAACTAGGCTACAATGGATTAGATGGTAAACTGTTCCTTGTAATTCAACTTAACCTTTCATTTTGAGCTCCATTGATGTTTAATTTCACACACGTCAGTCTTTCCTGACTGTATCTATCTGGCTCAATATCAATGCAAGTGATTTTGCAGCAACAGTGACCCAATTTTCGGAGATCCAGCCGTTGGTAGTGCAGATGAGCTGTGGTCATCTTCCAAAGAAGTAAATAACAGCACCATGAGAGCTTCTCTTTTTTCGGGGGATTCTTCTGATTTGGAACTTGGAGTAATTAGGAACCCATCAGAGAGATTTGAGACTGAATATTTAGATTCAAGCCAGTCCTTTCTTCCTGAGTATCAAAATTTGAACGAGATCACAACTGATCCTCAGGATTTACAGGCAAGCTTAGATACTTTTGAACATTCTGGAGGTAAAAGTGAG
The DNA here is from genome assembly GCA_019097785.1 of Fraxinus excelsior. Classification (NCBI taxonomy): domain Eukaryota; kingdom Viridiplantae; phylum Streptophyta; class Magnoliopsida; order Lamiales; family Oleaceae; genus Fraxinus; species Fraxinus excelsior. The sequence continues at coordinate 21,993,289 of CM032633.1, read as the reverse complement.
TTATTAACAGATGAAAAGGTACAAAGGACTAATGTGTATATTTTAGCTTAATGGTTCATTTTTATTCTTTTCCCAGAGAATTGAGGGGCGGGATTGGTTCAAATTGGCCACCATGTTATATATTATATTATTACATACAATATGAACATAATTTCATTCTGTTGCTCATTTTAGCGGACAAATTTTGATATGGGTGGAAAGAGCCAAGTATCCAGCGTGCAACTTAATGATGTAGCTGCTGCCACAGACAAGGTAACTTTGTCCTCTACTCTTTCGAGGAGTATCAGACATTCAAGAAACTTACTTTCGCTGTTTGATTTTTCAGTTGCTTTAGTATTTCAAACATTTGTTCTGTTATGAGCTGGCATTCTGGACGAGCTTCAAATGGATAAAACCTAAATAGTTGATAGAATTTTGATCTAGTTAGGCCATGTTCTAATTTGATAATAGCCTGTAGTGTTTATTCAATGTTTTGTATTTAAACAATTAGATATTATTTTCCAGTTGCATGTTTTATGAGCATTCTAGAACAATATTTTGTCAATTGATTATCTAAGGGTAACAACTGTTTCTAGTGCACAAGTTGCTTCAAAAAATTGCATGTTCCCAACTATTTCTTTTTCAGTGTCCTATTCTTTTATCATTTTTATATCCTTTATTTAAGAAATAGGTTTGATATAGAATTCGAACATTAATTGCATCAACATGCTAAAGCAAGTTCAATGAAACTGATTTTATGCACATTTTGCATGCATTTATGAGCAAAAATATCTGATGTAGGATAATCCTATTCCAAATAGGATTAGTTTTTCTTTTTCTTTGTTATTCATAATAGGATTTCTTTTTCTTTTATTTTTAGAATATGATTTTTAATCTTTATTGATTAGAATAGGATTTCTTCTTTCTTTTATGTTAGGATTTTAGTTTTATTTTCTTTTACTTTTAGGGAATAATTTTGCCAATACGAAGGCTTTGTGCACTTTTCAATATCAATTAAATCAATACAACAAAATTATTCCCGACATAGTTTCTAGTTTTTTTTTTTTTTTTTTTTTAAACTTTACCTTGTTTCAAGAATTTCAATTCCGCACCAAAATTGGTATTAGAGCAAGGTTTGTTAGCTGCTGAAGGCTACCTATGGTGGTAGTGGTACGCATCCTTGCAATGATGATCGGAGGATTGCAGAACCAACATTGGTCCAGAATCTGGAGTGAATGATGGATATGTTTGAAAACATAGCGCTGATAAGAATTTACAAACTTTAACTACCATGAATGTTGGTTGCTTCGACAAGCCTACAACACAACAAGTGGCTAGAAAGTTTACTTGAGTCTAGCTAAGTTTGAATACTCACAAGATATCAAAAATATTCCTTGAAAATCTATTAGGGGGTGACATGAAGTTAGAACGCGATGCACCATCGATAACAAAGTATGCAATGTGATACTAGATCACGATGTCAATCAGGACAAGATATAACTTTTGCTATAATTAAGGAGCCTATTTATGGCATGATTGTATAGCATGTATACAATTTTGCAGAGTTATAAGTCTTCCTAATTTACTAGCTTAGATGGAGGATAATTGCTGAAAATCAATGTTGTAATTAGCATGTAATGGGCTAAGAGCCTCTAGATATTTTGTGGAACTCTCATAATGAGAGGCATTCAAAATCTAAATCAATCAAATTGATATGGTATCAAAGCCACAAATATAATTTATAATTTGTTTCTAAGTTTCTAGGGTTTTCTTCGGTTCAAGAAACTCGTTGGATTTCCTTTGGTTTTGCATTTTTTGGGGGTCTTGGTTTTGAGAATTATTTGGGTACAAGGCAGTTACCTCTTTTGTGACTATCGATCTTGTCTATCGACGACATCTACTTCCTCTTCCGTGACTATTAGCCTCTTCTATTGCATCAGGGATCTAATCAGCAAACTTTTGCATCTTCCTTCGATGGCGCAACCGTCAATTTTAAGTTGCAATTGACGTTGCTTTGTTTGTGGGTATCGGTCAATCTAGTGGTTGTTGGAATCGTGGCACATTCTGAATTCTCCATTTGGAATTTCAGTCATAAATCGTGAGCATGAAATTGTATTGCGGGGTTGAGATTCTCCGCTACAGACTGCTTTCTTGTATTTGGCCTATTTATTATAATTACCATTCAGCTTTGCTGTCTTGGACTAGTATTTGGGCTTCTCACATTGGGTTGGTTTATTACCATAACTCTGGTAAGCTATTGTTGGGCTTCGCTTTCATGAACTTGGTATTTGGGCTTCATATATTGGGTCGATTTATTACCATAACTTTGTAATAAGTATTTGTTATGTTATGAGCATCATGTCAACCAACAATTCTGCTTCTTCTGGTTTGTGATGGAAGTGACTCAACTCCTACAAATGACTCTAAATTGGTTCAATGGAGAGTGAAAGATGCTAGAGTCATGACATGGATTTTAGTATTTGTTGATCCTATAATTGTCCTAAATCTAAGGCCATACAAGACTGCCGAAGGAATGTTGGAATATTTAAAGAAAGTTTATAATCAGGATCACATGGCCAGACACTTTCAGTGGGAATATGAAATTGCAAATCACACTCAGGTCAATCTCTCCATCTGGGATTATTTTTCTAGGTTTCAAAATTCATGGGGTGAATTTTTTGAATTGTTTATGATAAGGTACCGGTTGAATCTCTTGTTGCTATTCAAGAGGTTCATGAACAAAGTAAGCGAGATCAGTTTCTGATGAAGTTATGGCCGAAATTTGAGGCGACAGTATTCCAAATCCAGTAAAGGTAAAGTATGCCAACTAAAAGATCTTGTTATGGCTCTAAAGTATTCACCTAATGCCTGGTTTATATATGTTCCAAATGCAATTTGGAACTTCAAATTTTCATATAGCTAAGTTGGTCGTACTGTGTTATAGACACAATCAATAAGAGTAGGCTCACTATTCTGATAACGTAGGTAGAATACCTGTGGACTAGACACGGTATTTTTTTTTTTTTAAATGCAAGGCCGGTTGAATGATCTGTGGAAAGACTCATTGCAAAAGAGTACTCTTTAATATTGGTATAAGCTACCAAAATGGGCATGATTAGAGTTCTAGCAACCAATTTGGAATCGTCTCTGCACCCACTTGGTGTAGAGAATGCATTCCTCAGCAATGTTGAGAGGGTGTATGCATGAAACTAAAACAAGGTTTTGAGAAGGTTTGTGGAAAAGAAAAGTTGTTACAACTTAAAGATCTTTATATTGCCTGAATTGTCACCTATGACATGGATTGACAGTATTCCAAATCCAGTTTGAAGCTTAAGATATTCATAAAGTCAAGTTGATAACACTATGTTATACATACACCCTATCAGAATAAGCTCATTATTCTTATAATATATGTGGATGGCATTATCTTGACTGGAAATACTGAAGTATAAATAAGAGGACTTTAGAAACTACTCATTAGGAATTTGCTATGAAGGAAAGGAGCTTTGAGATTCTATCTACTGATGAAGGTGGCCTGGTTTAGTAAGTGAATTGCAGTTTCAGATAGAAAGTATACACAACTAAGGTGTAATCTCTGTATTGAGTGTTGCCAGCTATGATTTGATTAGCTTCAATTTCCTATTTTGGTTAGGATTGTTCTACGGAGTCCAAGTTCTCTACATTCATGTATTCTTTGTACACACTGTTGTATTCATTCAATAAAATTAAAATATTATTCCTCAAATTCTGTTTTCAAAAATATGTATGTATTGTGTGTACATTTGTGTATCTGTTGTCAATATGTCACAAAATGACATAATTGTTATATATTCAAGTGTTGCTCAACCTTGATTTGCTCTTTCTCTGCGGAAGCAGAAGAAATGGTGGAAAATGTAACTACCATTTTCTCTATGGTAAATTTTACAGGGTAAACTCTTCATTTTGTTGTTCTTTAGGTGGGCTAATGTGTAGATGTTGCTTCACATGCAATATAAGTTCACTTTTACTGTGTCAGCTTTATTGGGCATTTCCTTCTGAAAAACTTGAATTTATATGTTTATAGCATGTTAATTATACATAAATTTCAGAATAGTTTATACTGGAATAAAATCATTACAAAATCTTCCGTCTAAGAAATAACGTAAACAATTATATTTGGTACATAGAATAAGCACATGAGTTTTGACCAATAAAATATTATCAAGTGGAACTCAAGACATCGGGCTGATATGACAATATTGAACAGTAATAAAACAATAGTGAAAATCTTTTACACCATCTCACCCTAACTAATTCTTACAAGATTAAAAACTTCATAACAAAGTCTGTCTCATAACTGGATGGCTCTTCCCCCTCCCTTTTTTGGTCGTAGATCTTGGTACTTTATTTGTATCTTTCAATTTTCTTATTTTGAATATCAAAGTGACGCTCTAGATGTTTTCGATGTGTTCAGGGTTATAGGAAAAAGAGAGTGTTGAAGGGTCCGAATTCGGAGAAGAGTAAAGTCAGACAGCTGCATGATTTGTGCAGTACATGGTCATCTAGGAATCCATTACAACAATTCAACATGCAGTATGCACCATCAATGCTCAACCAACATCCAGCTTTGGTACCTAGTCAGCTTCAAAGGCCAGAACCTTTGAAGCACAAACATTCCTCTGGTCCAGTTTTGGCTTCTTCTGTGTATGGCAATAGGGTGAATCAGTGTCGAACCTTATCTGTTTTGCCTCAATTTCATCCAGGGGAAGGAAATTATAAACCAGTGTTCTCTGGCTATGAAGTTTCTCCTGGTAATGCAAATTCTTTAAAAAAGTCAGTGAATGCTGCAGTGAAACCTCCATCAATGACACCTCAGGAAAAAATTGAGAAGTTGAGGAGGCGGCAGCAAATGAGAGCAATAATTGCAATTCAGAAGCAGCAGCAGCAATTTGATAATAAGGTGTCAATAATAAAAAATTCTTCCATGGAAGGAGGGAACGTTGAAGTTGATGACAATATTAACACTTTTGCTTCACTCGATCCAAACTCACCCGTAGAACAGGATAATTCTAGTACGGTCAATAATGAAGTCATTGATGACTGTTCAGCGGAGGGCTCAATACTTCACCGGCTTCAAGAAACCATTGACAAAGTTAGTAACATATTTCCTGGTAGATATTTTCCTGACTCAAAATTGTTAATGCAGTTAGAACAATTTGTATCCAATAATTAAATTATTCGCAGTTGGACATCCAAATAAGACTTTGCATCCGGGATAGCTTATATCGGCTAGCTCAAAGTGCTAAACAAAGGCAATATTCTAGTGACACAAGCAGTTCCAACCTAAGCGGCAAGGATGATGTTCTCAGCAAAAACGAAGGAAATAATTCTGAGAGGTTAGTGAGCAATTTATAGTACTGAGGAGCCATATTCTTTTTCATATACCTCACTACCATGATGTATCAGCTCCAGAAATACACACTACTGAAATATTTGAATATGTAAACAGTAAATAACTGAAAAATTTGCATGGAAAATGATATGTTTACAATCTTTTGAATTTTCCAAACTACCTGTCCTTGATATTTGCTGATTGTTATAAGATTTGATGACAATGTTTCAGCAAATTACCACTGCTTGATTTACAAGTCTGCCTACCTCGCTTGACTTTCACACTCACCTGTTATGAGTGAAAATAATTTTATTTCTTTGAAGTTACTCATTTTGTAATTGGTTTGCTAAGTTATTTATAATCAACTGCTGTGAATTCCTTCTGCTTGCTGACATGTGGAAATCTGATATTTCTACTGTTATTATCTAGTACATTTGAATTTCAGTACTTTCTTAGATGAATGCATCAAGTTATGCCTTGAAAAATAATTGAAACTATAAAATCATTTTATCACACTGGTTAATCATGTTGGGTATTGTACCATATAGTTGAATTTGGATCTTGAAAGTTACATTTTTGCAGTTCCTTTGAAGTGTATATTTTGACTTGTTTGCTGTAACTCAACTAGACAAAACTGAGGATGAAGAGAGAGATGACACTGCATGTTACTTACCAAAAGAGGAATGTTCAATAAATGCTCTTATTTAGGTAGAGACTGAAGTCTGAAGCCAAAGTTTATGCTTAAATTTAATGACAATCATGGCCACTCTTTTATTCATGTTCTCTAAACCATAACCAAATGTTAGAGATTGAGTGCATGGTTAAACAGAAAAAATAGATTTAAAAAAAAAAAATCATAAATAGGATAATCAGCGGCTATATACGAGGGAATGCATTTATCAGTAGTCATATCTGTAAGTAACATATATCTGGGCCATCATGACATTGGGATCATTTCCAAACAATGATTATAGGAAGTATATAGTGCTGGTCTATGTTCTTCATTTTATTTTATTATTTTAACTGTTTTTAACACATCGACAAATAAAAATGTCATTTTACAGTTGATTTCTGTTGTGTTTCTTTTCTCTTCAGTTTTATTTTTTGTGAACTCGCCTGCAAGTGGTCAGGTGGAGTTTCAAGTCCCAAGTGGAGTTGGGGTTGGACGTGGATTGCTATTACAAATTTTGTAGTTCGACCAACAAAAGAGAAAGAAAAACCTTCTTTTGTATAGAAAAAGTACATGGCAATATATACTTTAAGCTGCCGGACTTGGGACTTCCTAGTACAATTTCATTCCTATTAGAACTAAGTATTGCACGCCACCTTAAATTTCTTCTAGTTTTTACTCTTCTTTGATTCTTTTGTATGAAGTTAACATATTTGCCCCTTACTGACTTATTTTATTTGAGGAGGAATATTGAATATAAAACTGAGCTCTTGCTTGATATCCATTTTTCTTAAAATACATTTTTCTCTTTTCTTTTCAACCACACATTTTTCAATAAAATAATATTACATGCAAATTCAAAATTTTTCCTTATTTTTTAACCATACATTCTCCATCAATCTATTTTTCCAAAATGCGTTCTTGCTATTTTATGGGAAACAAACAGGCTCATATTTGACTACCTTCAATGACTCGTATCTGACTCTGGCAGATTTGGCATTGAATGATTTTGGTATTACTGAATATGACAGGATCAAGAGGAAGCATAGATATGCTGGAAGTTTCAGAACTTTGAATGTGTGCCGAGACCATCATCCTTACGATTCTGTTCTCCAGTAACAAGTTCTCAATTAGTATGAAAAATAATGACCAAAAATGTCATCTGAATATTTGTTTGAACATGCTAAGGTAGAGAACCTGCTTTAGCTGATCAAACCATTAAAAGAAGATGACTAATCTTTATTTTTCTTCATTTAATGCATAAAATCGCACAGTGGAGCTACTTTCCATAGGTGCTAGTGTTGTGAGATGAATATAAAAGAGAGATCTGCAGCCTCTGTAATGAAATATTTGCATCACCTGGTTACTTCTGTCATCTGAATTTCTGTCTCTATCAGCGGGAATTTCATGATGCTGCCCACTAAAATGAATAAATTTACTTTGAAAATTAGCCATTTTTTAACTTATAAGGAAATAGTTTTCTCTTGGATGCCAAAATTCAGATATTGTGACTTGAACTTGATATAAATGTGATCTCGAATGTGTGGGCTCAGATGGAAGGAAACTGAGGGAAAAGATAGATTTGTAGGAACAGCTGTGGAAGAGCTATTTCCCCCTTCCATTGAAGAACCAGACGTTGGCCTCCAAACTGAGAGACAAGCCTTTAGCAATGCACTGAAAGCCAGATTAGTTGCCTTCATGTGTAAATTATTTATGGTTGCTTTATTTGTCAATAGAAGTGCAGTATGACGGCACTCATTACATGGTTAATTCCAAATTAATAATCACCAAATTCAGGATTTGGAAGCCTGAGTTTGATAATAATTGACTGATTCTGACTCTTATTGTTTCTTGGAGTTGAAGTTGACGTTGAAGAGTAAGTTTACAACTTTGTTAAGGAACCATGTTTCTTATTCCTTCATTTCTTTAACAGGTTTACAAGAATGCCTGATGCAGAGACTGAGACTAATCCAATAGATCGTACTGTGGCTCATTTGCTTTTCCATAGGCCTCTGGACTTTTCAGGAAAACCTGCCGAGGCACCTGAATTGCCCGTATCTGCCAAGCTTCCATATGAAAGGAAGTCAACTTCGCTAACGGGGAACTTTCTCGAAAGCTCTGAGAATATGCAAATCACTTCTCCCCATGAATCAAAATCTCTTGGCATATTCTCTGAAGGGGATCAATCAAAAAACAGCCTGCGCTTAGACACTTCTGAGAATGCATCAAACGCTGAAGTTACAGATGAGAAAGTGAAAAAAATGAAAGCCTCCTAATGAAGAAAAATGCTGCCCTCAGATCTTTTTCTAGGTAATTTCTTCCTATATCTCTTTCATTAATCTTAATTTGCATCTTATGTTCATACTTTATTCGGATTCTCTGGTAATAGGACTTCCCGTTTCATTGTCAGCCAACCAGATCCTTTTTAAGCATGGTCGTGAATGATCCCCATTTAGCTATCTGAAGGAATCTACACATCATAATGCAAGAAATAAAGTCATAATCAATGTTTATGTTCTTCGTCAAGAAACTCTGTACTCTTGTTGTCAGTGGTTTGATCATTTTCTAGTTTGCATATTTTGTTTGGAGGTCTTCCATGGTGAAGCTACTAAAACTTCAACTAAATAAAGCCTGCCTGATTATTTGAAAACAGCAGTATGACCCAGGTGCCTGAATCTTTCTGACTCTATTTTTGAAAACCTTAATAGCCATTCCTGTACTTGTGTGTATCCTGTGGGTGTAGTAACTTTCCTACATGCAGTGAATTAAAAAGGTAAAATTGATGACTAGTTAGTGATTCACCTGTAACTGTTTCTTGTTTCAATTATTTTCGTTGGGCAAACTAGACAAGACCAGACAAGAGTATTGATGTATGAAAAGAAGTTAAAATCTTGTTTATTACATGTGTAGTTATGTTAGCGAATTAAAATGATGCGAAGTGTAGGTTAGTTAACTACTGAGTCAACTGTAGAATTGATAGGATGAAGCATGGTAGTGAAAACATTTCAAAATTATATGCTTATCTTATTTTATTTTTTATTTTATTTAAAAAAAAAAGAAGAAATATAATGAGATTTATTTTGATGGGTTTTTGGGTATGTGATTAATTTCTTTTTTCATAATAATTAGGTTAAAATTTAAAACTTTCCAGTCTTGTTGGAACTCAAATTTCAATTCCAATCCAAATACTATAATTCAATTAGTCGGGGGCATATTTATATCCATTGAAAGTGCTGGTTTTAGTATTTTATTATATATAAAATAATATGCATTGTTAATATATTTTTCACTCCTAAATGCTTATATTTATTCAACCAATACAAATTCGGGGTGAACACGGTTCGATTTTGAAGGGTTGCGATAAATTTTCAAACCAAATCACTTAAAATTGTTTGGAATTTTTTCAAACCAAATTAAACAATTTCAATATTTAAACCAATCAATCAAAATCCAATTCAATTCACCTTTTTGGGTTTGGTTCAATTTATAATCACGATTTAGTAAAGAAAAATATAAAAAATATAAAATAAGTCAACTCATTAATATTAGTTTAAAATTTTACATTAAAACATAAATAATATTATTAAAAGTATTACAAATTAATTAAAGTTCTATAATTCTAATAATTATAATGCAAAAAATGCTATAAATATTTAAACTTCTTACTCTATACTAATTGGCGTAACATTTGTATACAACACATGATTCATTCTCTATAAAATAAAAAATATAGTCATGAATTCATTTTATAATTAAATGAAATAAAATAAATAATAAAAGAAAATAAATAGAAAATTTTAAAATGATAATACATTTTATAACATTTTTGTGAATCATGCAATGATTTTACCTCATCTAAATAGTGACGAATTTCTATAGGTTTCTTCTTACTATTCTACCAATTTTTAGGGCAAATCACAACCTCATACCATAATTTCACTAAGCAACAATAGTTGTTCAACGCTTCACCCAATTTGAAGGTTTTGCATTCACAATTGCGATGATTGATGGGTATTTGAATATGATTTAATTATTTAATTAATTAGGATAAATAATTATCTATTTGTGTATTGAGTTTAATTGGGTTACGTTATGTGGATGTATTTTTTAATTGAGATATTTAACTATAATTGAGTCAGATAAAATTTTATGTTCATTTTTTTTGGTAAGCAGTTTAACGATTTTAAATAGTTTGCAAAGATTGAAATTTAAGCCAAACCACTTTAAAGCAGTTTGATTCAGTTCAAAATTAAAATGTTGACGAATTCACGCGGATCCAAATCAACAGTTTTAAAAAAATGGTTTCAATTTGATTTTGCGGTTTGACAGTATCACTAGTCAATCGTAATACAAATACAATCACAATGGTTATTTATACACTTTTTAAAAATCGTTCAAAATCTCATAAAATTCTCGATTTTCCAACTCATTTATTAGTTTAAAACTTTGTAGTTATCCATTTTTCCTAATTCAATAGAGTGCAATGACACTTGTACATCATACCCGACATCATTATTGTTGGCAATATTTGATTTGTGAAAGAAATTATTTTTTTAAAAAAACTGTTCAATAGTGTATTGTCACATTGCAAGATATAAAAAATAATGTGAAAGATGGTATGTGACTTTGTTTATTTCTATTTTGTTGACAGAATGACTTTTTTAAGTGGCAATATGAACATGCTGTATTTATAGACTATTGATGTCAGTTGGCAAGATTTTATTGGATTTTGAATAAAAAATAAAGTTAAAATAACCAATTAAATTCTATCATCTCATCATAAATCTATCTCTTACAAAAAATAAAAAAATTGGACAAGTAGTATTTTTTATTCCGACAACAAGTACGTGGAAACCACAACTTATAAATAGCTCATGTTTGGTTCAATTAAAAAATTAATTAAAATTATGTTAAAGTCAATAACTATTTCTAATTATATATTTTACGGAATTTATAATTTTTCAGTTATAATTTCATTAACTTTTATTAAAATTTGATTTTAATCTAAACAAAATAAAGGCTTATTTAAATTGTTAATTGTAACAAGCCGATTCAAGTGTTTTGAGTTAATAATAAATTATTTTATTTTTAATATTTGCATCTTCCACTATTTATAGATTGAAGACCCCTAAAATTTCAGTAACTTAAATTTTACTTAGGAGAGTTTACTATCGTGATTACGATTACTTTCATTTTTATAGATTATTGAAATTTTTGAATTTAGATTTCTTCACTTACAAATTGAAATCATAATTATGATTTTACAAAATTCATTTTATTCGGTAGACTATTGGATAAATGTCATTGATTGTGCAATTTAAAATTATCAAGGATTATAATCTGCTCGGTTTTTAGACACTCAAGCTCGGCTCAAGTTCAAATTTTAATATTAGCTCGATCCTTTGGCTCGTGGTCTCAGGGTGCGAAATGCCCACAAGCCGACTTTTTTTGTAAATAAATAATAAATTGACAAAATAAGTCCAAAGACAAGCAATTCTTTTAAGAAATTAATATAACAACCCCAAGAATGAGAAAAAAAAAAAAAGTCGACCTACAAGTTCAAATGAGTCGACTCATGCCCACGAGCCCAAACGAGTCTCATGAGGTCGACTCAACCCTATCCAAAGTTCGTCTTAAAACGAGCTTGATCCATCCATAGATCGAATCAAAATGAGCCAAGCCCACGAGTTGTTCAACCCGTTTTATAATCATGTACAGTTAATTAGTGCATCTTGTTTGTAATAATAGTTTTTGTCCAAAAAACCTCATTTCTCTAACATAATAAATAAAAAAAATAAAAATAAATTATTTGTCAATCAATCATTTTAAAGCATGCCAACAAAGAATAATGAATTTTTATGCAATTAGTTCATCACTTCATCTATATTCTATTTCTAACAATTTCTTCTTTTACTGTCCAATTAAATTTACGTACTACGTTTTTTTTCTACTACTTATTTCAATTTTACATTTTATTCAAATTCCAAACTGATCACACTAGTTATTTGGATGATAATGAATTTGAAGATATGTTTGGTATCGACTCACCACAAAGTGTAGCTCATGCTTCGTCTCGATGATGATATCAATGGTCTTAAATGATATTCCAATTTTAGCTTATTTGGATGATGAAGATATGTATGGAAGTATTGATCCAATTAATTTGAAGACATCGAGGAAGAATTGCATATAGTAGGCTCAATCGGTATACGAAGAATGAAACAAACTACTAAGTGTTGGGAATAGTTCAAATGGATGGTCACATGTCAAGTAGATGGAAAGTTAGATTACATAGCAATACGCAAGAATTCCAAAGTATAGTATGGTAAAAGTGTATCCAAATTATCCACCTAAACAAACATTACAAGAAATTTTTGATCAAAAGTGAAGGCATGGTCAAGTTCGTAGCAAGTGGTGAGAACCTGCTTAGCTTGGTGTATTGTCCACAATTCACTAAGTTCATACAAGATTATCTTCAACAAAGGAACATACAAATTAATAGAAACACTTTTCGTACTGCTTCTATTGCTTATTACCATTAAAAAAAAAAAAAAAAAAAAATTGTCATTACGTGATTTACATAAATATGGTGGTGTTATATTTTACGTCTAACATGTGGGAGGATATTAATAAAAAAAGGTTACATAACTGTAATTACTCACTATATAGACCAATTATGGATAATGCATAAAAAAAGGTTGATTTTAAACAACTGAATTTTCTCATAATGTTAATAATGTTTTCAATGCTTTAAATTGTATTATTAAAGAATTTCATTGTGAGATAATATATGTAGCTTTATGTTTGAAAATACAAGCAGTAATTGATAAATTATATCGATTTCTTATTCCCGGGGAAGACAACTATCGCCTATCGTGCTTTCACCGAGGAGGACACGATAGGCGTGCATTGTGGACCATGAATTGACTCTCATCGACACCCTGTTGTACAGTTTCATTGAGACGACATCATTCCGAGAGGAAAAACAACTCTTGCAGTGGAGATGAGTGAACCACCTCAAACTACCCTTAACTTCATGGAATTCTTGTTGGTAGATAACCGATCAGCCTACCATGAGGTGTTAGGAAGACCCGCCCTAAAAGATTGATGGGCCGTCACGTCTATTCACCATCTATGTATGAAGTTCCAAACTAAGCACGGGATAGCTACAAGTAGAGGTGATCAGATGGGAGCACATGAGTGCTACCTAAACTTAATAAGGAAAGTCGATGTCAACATGGTGCTAATGGACGTTGACATGATTGATGCTCCTAAAGGACAAACCCTTGAACAAGAAGACATCAAGATAACGAACACCCCTAAACAATTGGTCATGTTTGATGAGTTGGACCCTCATGCTATTGAGATTGACTCCAAAATAGCCCCAGTAGAAGAGCTAGAGTTTCTCGGTAGACCCTCAAAACCCCACCAAGGCGTTGCAGGAGAGAAAAGACCTAACACTTGAGACTAAGAAAGACCTTAAGATCTTCTTATGCAAAGACCTCGATGTCTTTGCTTGGAGGCAAGAGGACATTGTCGGCATTGACCTAAGCGTCAATTGCCACCACTTGAAAATTAATCTTAAGGTTACCCTTGCATAGGCAGAAAATGAGGGCCCTCAACTCGGAGAAGTATGAGGCCTTAAAGGAAGAAGTACAGAGATTGATAAAAAATGACTTCATCCAGGACCCCATTTACCCGAAATGGATCTCTAATCCGATCTTGATGAAGAAGCACAATGGTAAATGGAAGGTATGCATTGACTTATCCAACCTCAATCAGGTTTGTCCCAAGGATGATTTTCCTCTTCCGAGGATAGACCAGCTCGTGGACGCTACCATGGGGCACGAATTGTTGAGTTTCATGGATACCTATTCAGGCTATAATTAAATTATCATGCACTTAGCAGACGAATAAAATACCTCTTTCATTATCGATAGAGATTGTGGCAACCACACCGAAGGACTCGCATTGGCACAAAAAGTACTAGGACAAAGGTACTATTGGAATACGTTAAAAAAGATGTGATCTATTTTTATGGAAGTGTGATAAGTGCCAACATTTCTCTCTCATCTAGAGGCCGTTTGCCAAATAGAGAATTGACATCATAGGCCCTCTACACAAGGGTAGGGGTAGTGTAAGTTTTTCTATCATTGTCATAGACTATTTCGCTAAATAGGTTGAACCCGAACCTATGGCTAAAATTACAGAAGTCAACATTTCCAAATTCTTCTGTAAGAAAATTATATACCAATTCAGATTTCCCAATTCCATTGTATCAGACAATGGGCGTTTGATAAGAAAAAGGCCAGGGACCTCTGCGAGGAACTGGGGATTAAAAAGTACTTTTCTACAATTCACTACCCTAAGCGAATGGTCAGTAGATGCCGTTAACAAAACCATAAAGTACACCTTGAAAAGGAAGCTCAATGCCTCTAAGGAAGTGTGGGTCGACAAGTTTCCTTAAGTACTATGGGCAATCCGGACCAAAAGTCGAATCGCCATCGGGGAAATCCCCTTCTCTATGGTCCACGACGCCGAAGCTATGAATTCAATGGAGGTTGGGTTACCCTCTACCCCTCGGTTGCACTTCAATGAAATGTCCAACGACAAGTTGAGAAAATGTGAGCTCAATTTTCTCGAAGAAATGAGAGATGAATCTTAAGAGAAATTGGCCATCTATCAGAGGAAGATGATCCATTATTACAATACAAGGGTTAAGAAGAGGTATTTCCATATAAATGACCCAGTGCTTCGGAGAGTCTTCATTTCCTTGAAAAAAACCAGGAATAGGTACATTGGGTCCCAATTGGGAAGGCTCATATTGCATTAAGGAAAATAGAGCACCTGACATTTATAGAATAGAAAACCTAGGTGGGAACGCACAACCTCTTCCGTTAAACTTAGAACACCTCAGAATATACTACCCATGAACTAACTAATATCTGGAAGATTTTTCCCAGCCTATGTAAATATTTCTAGTGATTTAATATAAACACATTCCGTTAAGAAAGCTCTCAAATCACATATCTCCCATGACGAAGCTGAACATCATAGGAGATTCCCTTACCTAGATGAACAATTCACCATATAAGGAAGCGTAAGTGCCTCAGAGAAAATCGAATCACAAAGAGGACGACCTCAGGAGTTCTCCAAAGCGTACAATACATATCTCCCATGAAAGAACTGAACGTCATGGAAAAAGTCCATACATGGATGAATCATCCACCTTGTAAGAAAGTTCCAAAAAAATTGAAATAATTTACATGAGATGGTTTGTCCACACTAAAGTATCAATTCCAACAGAACTGTTATTATACATCAACCTAGCAATTCAAGTTGAGCAGAAGGTCTAATCAGTATGGGGGTCCATTTATGTTTTCAAAACTCATTGTTTACTTCAATTTAGCTTGGAGGTTCAATTGTGTACTAGGCAAAGTCCCTACTCTTAAATAAATTCAAAACAGTACGAAACAAATATAGAAAAATATATTTCATTAATAAATATTAATGTACATGGGAAGGCCTCAGCCATTACAATGAGAAATTTAAAGCCTATACTATGTTGTAGGTGGTTAGGAGTCTGACACCTCAGTCGTAGGAGCTTCAGTAATAGGAGCTTCAACCGTAAGCTTCTGATAGATTATTTAAAGTCTCCATCTTTTTTGGTTAAGAAAGCCATTTCTCACTAAGACTCATTGACCTCTTTCTTTAGAGCTTCGATCTCAGCTAAGGCAGAATCCAACTTAGCTGCCTCTTCAGCACGCTCGACCCTCAACTCCTCAGCTTTAGCTTTGACCATTTTGGCCTCCTCCTCCGCCTTGGTCAATTTTTCAACCGACTCCCAATTGCGCGCCCTAGCACTTGGCTTACTAAGGTCATCAATAGATCCATCGTATCACAAATAGAGACATAGTTCTACCACCCGTCGTCTAAAATTTATAGAAGTTAGCAGTGGCAGGTTGGACTTCTGGTGGCAATAGGTTCAAAACTGTAGAGGTAATCTCCTCATCTTGCTCCCGTCAAAACCTCCCTGACTTCCAGCCCAAGGGGTTCTCACCGTCGACATTTTCTCCACCGACTCAGAGGTCTACTCTACCTCATTCGTAGCTTACTTGGCCTTTTATGCCTTTACAACAGAAAAAGAAGACTACATCAGCTTGACAAGTGGTTGGGGTGGAGGCAACTGAGCCACCGAGGTACCCGAAGTACCAAACTTCCTAGCAGCAGAGCTGGTCCTATGGGAAAACTTCCTCTTCTTCTGAAGCACCTCTCTCATCTTTCCATTCCCTTTATCATTTCCTTCTCCTATGGCACTTCTTCGTTGCTTTTCTCAACATGCTCTTTGCTGAGTCATTCAAACTTCTCCCTAAAATGCTTAGCAACACTAGATGAAGGATTCAAGGCCCTATAATTGACAATGGATGTGGCTCTCAAAATAGAAGCCATGTCAGGGATAGGATATTTCTTCTTTTCAAAATTCTCTATAACAACAAAAATACAATGTTAACTATGCTAGTATGAAAATAATAAATCTCGGGAACTTGGCATTTACTTATAGAAGCCATTAATTCGAAGTCCAGGCAGGGGTGAATCCAGGAATTCAACCCAGCACGGGCGGAGACCGTTGACCGTTGACCGTTGCCCGATGACCGTAGACAATCAACTATCGTAATAGCCGAAAATATAATTCGATACATATATAAATGCACTAAAACATAAAAAGTGTATACATATGAAAATTTGTTTCAATACAACCCAGAATACTAAAAAAAAAAAAAAATACAACCCTACTCTGTAACTGCAAACTTAGACAACTGCATTTTTCGGGGTCTCATATTTTGAAAACGTTGCAATATTGTTTCATTCTCAAGTTTTAAAAAAATATCTTTCTCCACGTAAACTGTCAAATTGTCATTCAACCATTCATCTCCCATTTTGTTACGCAAGTCGCTCTTGATTAGATTCATAGCAGAAAATACCCTTTCAACACTTGCAGTTGCCACAGGTAATATCAAAACCAAGGTGATCAACCTATAAACCAACGAAAAATAACAGTAACTTCCAGTTTCAACCAACTTCCGAGCTACACAAGATATGCTATTGAGGTTAAAGAAAGCTGCATTCATTCTCACCAACAGAAGAAACTTGTCAAGTTGAGGTCTAAGTAATAAAAGCTCTTCACTATTGAAGTCCAAAGGATATAACTGAGCAAGACGCATCAATTTACCCTGATCAAAAGCCGCAAATGAATTTTTTGGATTTAAACATGCAATGCAAGTAAAGAGCTCGGTAGTTGTTTCTGAAAAACGATCATTCAACTCTTGCAAGATTGAGTCAATCACATGACAATACAAATCAACATAAAAGCGATGATAATAAGTCACTTGCTCAGCTGCACGCCTAGGTCGACCTTTTACTACTACAACATCATCCAAATTAGGCACTAAAATATGTCTATCAACACAAAACCCAATCACCCTGCGCAACAGAGTTTCCCAACCATTGTCTCTCATGTTCTGCAATGCACACTTACACAAATTCAATAACATCATAGCATTCTGAATATCCTGATCTTTTTTCTGTAAAGCTTGTGAAAGGTCATTTGTAGTTGTAAGAATTTCAAACATAAAGTGGAGACTAAACACAAACTGAAAATCTTGCATAGTGTCCATTTGTCTTATGGCCATTGATTTTTGATCTGAATTTACTCCATCTTCTGATATATTCTCAAGAACATCTATGATAGCATTAAACATATCAATGAAACAAGTAACTGTCATTAGATGCGAGCCCCATCTAGTATCACCTGGGCGAGTCAAACCCATTTCTTAAAATTGACCAGTTCCACTAGATAGTTCCCCAATATGAAGCTTCTCCAGAATATTAGAATGGTAACTTGATCGAAGAGCATCTACACGCTTACATGATGCACCAACCAAATTCACAATAATAGCAAGCATGTTAAAAAAATCACCAAGCATAGAATTCCTACGTGCCATGGAAACAACTGATAACTGAAGTTGATGAGCAAAGCAATGAACATACATGGCATGTGGGTTCTCTATTAGAATTAAAGCTTTCAAACCATTAAACTCACCTGACATATTTCTTGCTCTATCATAACCTTGACCTCTCAGGCTAGATATGCTCAATCCATATGTAGAAAACATTGTATCAATGACATTTTTCAGTGATTGGGCACAAGTATCAGTAACATGGGAGATGCCCAAAAAACGCTCCTTCACTTGCCCACTTTTGTCAACAAATCTCAAAACAACTTCCATTTGTTCTTTTATAGAGTTATCACGAGCCTCATCAACCAAAATCGAAAATAAAGAATCACCTATCTCATTGATAATAGCCCTTGTCGTCTCCACTGCACAACAATTAATCAAATCCTTTTGGATGTTTGGCGAAGTCATTTGGTCATTTGCAGGAGCATTACTAAATAGTACTTCTTTAACTTCCTGACAACAATCTCCATACCATTTTAGTAGCTCAACTAGATTTCCTCTATTCAGAGACTCTTTCGATTCATCATGACCACGAAATGACAATCCTTGCATCAAGAGGAATCTAGTACAATGTAGCACCGCTGTCAATCTCATCCTATAGTTTTGTTGTTGATTACTACTTTGGCTAGAAATAACATAGGAGATGCTCTGCTTTTGATTCATCAAGTTTCGTACACTTTGCAAAAGATTGATTATGAGCACTATCAAAGAGACCGACATGATCTTTCAATGTCTTTTTGTGCTTCCAATCCCTAAAGCCGATTTGAGTGAATACATGTCCACCTCCTTGACCCCCTCTATCGGGTTTGAACAAGTAACAATGCAAACAATACGCAGCATCATTTTTTATACTGTACTCCAACCAATGAAATTCAGAGAACCACTCTTTTCGAAAACACCTATTATCATTCCCTATTCGTCTTCTTGGAAAGTCATGTCCATATGGTTGACAAGGACCTTTCTTCAAGTATGCCATCCTCACATCATCTCTGATATTAGGATCGTATGATTCGATAGAGGGACGTTTTCCTGGATCAGATTCAAGATTATCCACATTGAATTGATGCTGAGATTTCTTTGCATTATTTACTAACTCTTGTGCTCGGCTAGAATCAGTGGCGGGACTAGATGCACAACTAGAGAATGAAGAACTATGTATGGACTTTCGTTTCGGTTGAAAAAATCGCTCCATAATCTGCAAAATGCCCCAAATTATTTTTCAATTCAAAATTGATTAAAAACAGTGTACACATGGACATGGTTAATGGTTTAATTGAGCCAAACATCTTCACGCCGAAGACTCTTCACTTATCCTTAAATCCTACTTTCCTAAAAGGCTAAAACCCTAAGTCCCAAATCACAATTCAAAATTCAAAATTATACGTCGTAACTCGTAGTTAATATAAATTCTCATTTCCCATAAATTCACAAAATAGAAATATGCAGTCCAGGGGCTGCACCCATCACTTCAATTTTCATTTATCATAATTCATAATTCATTAATAGCAAATAACAAATGAACAAAAATTGAAAAAAAAAAGGAATATAACAACACAAATATACAATCCAGGGGCTGCACCCATCACTTAAATTCACATTTATCATAAATTCATAATTCATTAATAGCAAATAACAAATTAACAAAAGCTAAAAATACAAAAACACAAATATACAGTCCAGGGGCTGCACCCATCACTTAAATTCTCATAATCTCATTTATCATAAATTCATAATACATTAATAGCAATTAGCAGATAACAAATTCACAAAAACTAATAAATAAATAAAAAACACAAATATACAGTCCAAGGGCTGCACCCATCACTTAAATTCTCATTTATCATAAATTTATGATTCATTAATAATATTGAATAATAATAGCAATTAAATTTGCAACTAACAAATTAACAAAAACAGAAAAAATAAATAAATAAATTAGTCGTATTATACCTTCCTCCAGCAGCCCCTGCCCAGCCCAGCTCCAGTCCACAGTCCACAGCCCAACCCAGCTGCCCAAAGCCCAAAAGTCCACAGATTCCAGCTCCATTCCAAGCTCCAGCAGAAAGCTCTCCTCAGTCCGCCAGTCTCGCGGAATCGAGCCTCCAGACTCCAGTCGGCAGACGGCACTCAGACTCAGTCACGGTCTCTCTCTCACGAATCCACTCCGTCTCCACCGCGGCACCGCGGCACCGCCGCAGGCCCACAGGCCACAGCCCAAGCCCCAAGTCTACCGGACGGTCGGTCGGTCCTCCTCAATCCTCACCTCCATAGTTAGACCCCCAAATTAATTTCACCAAGCTACTGCCCTAAGTTCCTAACCCCGTCGCCCATTGCTCAGAAGTACCCCCAAATTGATTGTTAAATGGATTGGATTCTATTGTTAAACAGATGGGTATGGATTCATCCAATTGGGTATTTGTTAAAACTTAAATGGGCCTTTTATTTTTTTAAAATCAGGCCCAACATTTGTATTTTTTCTCCAGCCCAACCCCACGATAGCCTTCTTCCTCCTCCTGGCTCCTGCTTCCTTCCCGGCGAAACTGTAACTTCGAAGAATTTCCGGCGAACCCAGCACGGGCGGCTGCAGGGGCTGGCCAAGTGCTGGGTCCGCCACTGAGTCCAGGAATAATTTATTAAGTTCAAGTAGGCGATCAGAGTGGCGCAACCTCTAATGACATCTTTATATGTCTTCAATAATGTCCTACTTAGCCTGGGATAGCTCGAATCGGTATCCTGAAAAGCAAGATTGACATAAAAGTCAAAATTCAAGGACTAAAACATGCAAGATCAAAGTTAAGGGACCAGATGCACAAATGAGGAAGGACCATATCTGCAAAATGGAAGTAATGAGGTAGCCAAAAACTTGGGTGCCGTATTTTTAATTGCTTGAAATTTTGGGGACTTTTGGCTACAATTACTGAATAGGGTTTAATACAACACGGACATTACTTAGGAGTTGAGACTGTTATGTTCCTTCTTTTGTCTTTCCATCTTTTCTTTCTTTCTTTTCCTTTCATTCTCTTTCCTTTTCATTTTCATTTTCTTGGCATTTTAGGGGCAAAACATAAGGCATAAAAAAGAGAATACATTTTAGGATTTGAAGAAATATTTGGGAAAAATCAAAATCAAACCATCACCTTCTTCACAAAATCCAACAAAAAGGGTTTTATCTTCACTCTTGTATTTTAATCCAATACTTTCCTTCAAGTTTGCAATGTATTGTATGCAACATTCTCCCTTTCATTATTTGTACTGAGATTTATGGTAGTAACTTGACCCAACTTTAATAAATTTTATACTTTGCTCAGTTGCTCTTTGATATTAAAATTACTTATGTTAACGTGTATTTACTATTTATTTTCATACTATTCATTTATTTGACCTATAGATGATTATGTTTAGTAATTTATATATCGTTTGAGAAAAGATTAATTGTACATTTTAGACCAAATAGTAGAAACCTTAGATTTTTGTAGGGGAATAGAGATATACTCGTAATTCTAAGTGATCCATTGAGCTATTTTCACAAAGATTTAATATGATTATTTGGTTTTAATTGACATAGTGATATAGTATGTTAAACCAATCAATTAGAGTTAATTTCGCACGAGAGATGTAATTAGCTAAACTTAAAAAATTGGATCTAACATTGTAAATTAGTGATTTTTCAATTAACTTGTGGAAATATTAATCAAGTCTCAATTAAGCGAAACGATGAAGCACAACCATGTTTTTTTCTCGAAATTTTCAAGTGTTATTTTTCTTATTTTGTTGATTTTTTTGTTACTTTTCCTTATTTTTTAAAATCAAATCTTATTGTGTGTTTGTTTTTATTGTTAAAATTAAATTGATTAAAGTAGTGTAATTGAGATTAAATATTTCTTGAGAGATCGACAACTCGAATTCAAGAAATGCACTTTACTATTTAAACGCGACATGTGCACTTGTGGTTTGAACTTTCATAGCGAACAATCACTTTTAAAATTTGTATATAAAAGAATTAAAATAATTAAATCAAAAGAAAAAAGGAGAAGGGAAAAAAAGTTATTCTTCTTCTTTCACAACCCACATCCACCCACCTCAGCCTCCACTCTTTTAAACTCACTTTCCACCGCCTTCGCCTTCTAGCCCCACAAATTTATGGCTTGTTATCTATATTCACCAAATTGTAACCAGCAACAATTTTTACTTATCTCCTTCAACATTCGTCTCATATAACAAATCTAAAGTTACTTCTCTCTCTTTCATTCAACCATCTCAAATTTGATTTAATTATTTAATTCTTTTATATGAAAAAACTTAAGTCACCCTTTTATCCCGTAAAGAATGAGTCAAAAATTGGTTTAAAAAGTCAACAAACAGATGAACTAATTTTTTCTATCATTTTGTCCTCGAATTGAAAATATTTCAAAGGTTTGTGACCTTGGGCACAAACCAGATGTTTGAATAAAGTTTACAAAAAACGAAAAAAGGTTTAAAATTGTGACTGCAATTGTCCCTTAAATAAATTATGAATACATTGGTAGTTATGCATCCATGGGGAATGATAAGTGTGATTTTACACACTTAATAGAGCCATTAAATGGAAGAAGCATTGATTAATTGAGCGAATTTCTACTCATAATTGTGATTATTTTATCTTATATAGGCGAACCCCGCATTGAAAGGAAAACAAGCAAAATGAAAGAGATTGTAGCTTAATTGAAAAGCCAACTTTGAAGTTCATCATCAAAATGAAGGAATCAAAAAGTTGAGGACCAAAATGTCACTTATCAAAGTTGAGGCAATAACTATGCAAATTATCCTGAGGACCTCATGTGCAATTTTTTATTTCACCAAAAGTGTGTACCCCGTGCACTTTTAGTGCGTAGGTGCTCACTTTACATCTGGGAAAATCGTGCGCACCAGCACACCCGTGCGTTGAAAATTGTCAAAAATTAGAATTTTGAGGGCATTTTGGGCATTTTTTTCCGCTATGTTTTTTGGGAGTATTTAAGGGCCCAATCTCATGACTCAAAGGAGATTTTCTCATTTTCCAAAAATCCTTGGTTCAACAAAGAGAAGATGAAGAAGATGAGAAAAACAATAAAAGTGGAGATTTTGGGTGAAAATAATACTTCAAGAATTTCATTCAAGGGATGGGTTCCTTTTTTTACCTTGAATTTTAATCTTTGATTTGTTCACTTTGTAATGTACTACTTTAAATTTCACCATTTTTACTCTTTTTATACAATGAGCTAAACTTATTGAGGTTGAGATGATTGATGTAGCTTAACCTAATTTGATTAATTTCAATGTTTGCCTTTTAAGTTAAAGTTCCTTATTTTCATGTGTGTTTGCTATTGTATCGATTTCCTTTCATTTACTTGGCCATTAAATGATTGTGTTGAGTGAAGTGTATAATAATCGAGAGATATTATGCATTTTAGACCAAATAGCAAATACCTTATGTTCTTAACCTAGTAGGAGATAGAGATATACTTCTAATTCTAGGTGACCCTTTGAGATATTTTCACAATAAATTAATGCAATTCATTGGGATTTAATCAACATAGAGATATAGTAGATTAACTCAATTAATTAGGGCTAATTTGATGCTCGAGAGAGGTAATTAGGTAAAATAAGAGAATCGGGTCTAACATAGGAAATAAGTAGTTTGCTAATTTGCTTATTGGAAATTGATTAAATGATGGTTAAGTGAATCATGAATCCCAACCATTTCTGATGCAAACCTGGGTATGTGATCAATGTGGAAATTGTGGAATTAGTCTGAAACATCGGAAAATCCCAAATTCAGGTTGTAGATGATAGAATCCTGACCTGAGCCTCACGAACCAAGAACCTAAGGTATATTAAACCATAGACCCGTTGATACGCGAAAACAAGAACCATGATTTTGCGAACGCCACAAAGAGTGTCTAGTCCTTTTATAAGTTCTAAGGGTTGAACGCCACAAATGTATTAATATATCTGATAAGTTCGGTAGTTCATTCAAGAGCCAAAGGATAACAAATCTCGTTAATTCATTATCAAAAGTTTTGATCTTACAATGAAATAAAGATCTTATCTATATGAAACCTAAAAAAAAAACCCTAATCGCACGAAAATATAATTCTAATATTGTAAAAGATGCTAAAAATATGGAATTGTAATTAAACTAGGAAACTGCCAAAAATGGTCAAATTCGCGTCCAACTTAATTCCATATTTCTATGCAACCGCAAGTCCAAAAGTACCATGCGCTAGCGTAGCATTGTGTAGAATTTCGTGACAATTCCGAATTGTACTCATGGGTGAAAATTCGACAACCAAGCTGAAAGTTATGCCCATTTTAATCCACGACACTCGTTTTCTTTCCAAATATCTTCCAAACCTTGAATACAACTCGTTTAAGCTCCTGAACCCTTCACAAAGCTTCAATCTTGGCTTGTCAACTTCTTAAATTTGGACTCCAAAATTCGACCAAGTAATTGTCTATCCCGGATCATATCATCCTTCTTTCTTCGAAATGATTCGTCCTCGAATCCGTACCTTGTGATCGCGTAGGGGATAACTAACCCGCTACTCAACTCATCACTGCACCACCTGGATCAAATAGAAAATCTTTCCTTCCATGACATAGGATCAATACACTGTACCCATTCATTTTGCGAGTATGGATGTACTGCAGCACAAATTCAATTAGCCATAAATGTTGTTATATGAACTCCTGTGCACAATGATCAACCTGGAATAAAGAAATAAGCAAAACATGGTTGAATTTTTTAGCTTCCCCCTCAATAAGTATAGGTCCTCGTACTCATAATACATCATTTACACCATGTCATGCTTAACAATGGAACTCTTCTCTTCATTCCCTATAATATTTTCAACCATTTGATCAACACTTTCTGCCATTATTTTTCCACTCACTTGCTGAACCATATCTACAATTTTTGTATCAGTCTGCTCGTGCTTTGACTCATTAATTGGATCAATCCTTTGATAAGTTCTAAGGGTTGAACGTCACAAATATATCAATATACTTGATAAGTTCGGTAGTTCATTCAAGAACCAAGAGAGATAAAATCTCGTTAATTCTATCAAAAGTCTCGATCTTACATTGAAATAAAAATCCTAATTATATGAAACCTCAAAAAAACCCTAATTGCACGAAAATATAATTCTAATATTGTAAAAAATGCTAAAAATATGAAATTCTAATTAAACTAGGAAACTATCAAAAATTACCAAATCTGCGTCCAACTTTATGCCATGTTTCTGTGTGATTGCAAGCCCAAAAGTACCATACGCCTATGTAGCCTTGTGTAGAATTTTGTGACGATTCTTAATTGTATTTATTGCTGAAAATATGACAACCGAGCTGAAAGTTATGTCCATTTTAATCAATGACGCTCGTTCTCTTTTCGAATATCTTCCAAACCTTGAATCCAACTTGTTTCGGCTCCCGAACCCTTCACGGAGCTTGAACCTTGGCTTGTCCTTCAATTTGGACTCCAAAACTTGACCAAGCGATAACCTATCCCGGATCATATCAATTTCAACCTCCCAACTCTTCTCAAATTTGAACCCTGTTTATTTTAAGTTAACTTTGTTATCTTTAGTTATTTTTATATATATATTGTTTACTCTTATTTTAAAAACTCAAAAAGAATTGTATATGTCTCTATTGCTAGAAATAGTTCAACTATTGTACAATTAAATAGTCATTCCTCGAGGAATCGATATCTAAAGTCCACTTTATTACTTGTAAACGACCCGTGCACATGCGGTATCTTTTTAAGCGAACAAGTTTTTGGCGCCATTACCAGGGAATGATTTATTTTGATTACTACTTTAGTTGATATTAGTTTTAACATTTTATTTTATTTCTTTTTTATTATTTTGTTTTGGAAGTTGAATTTCTCATTTGTGTTGTGCTAGGTCTTTAATCGTGTATGCGTTGTTCGAAAAGTCTTGATCTAGTTGATTTTGATCCGGACATTGAAGGAACTTTTCAAAGAAGACTAATAGAACAACAAGAAGCAAGAAGACAACTTCAAGTTGAGATAGCTAATCATGGGAGAAATGTTAATCCTATCGCTCCTCCGGGCGAAATTCCACCAGGTGTTATTCCTCAAGCACAAGGAGTTCAAGAACCCATGGTGAGAGAAGAGGACATGAATATTGGAGACTTCATGAATCCTCCTATTGTGGCAAATAAATCAAGTATTGTGTACCCATCATACACTCATCCAAACTTTTAACTTCGACCAAATGTGATAAACTTGTTTTCCAATAGGAATTCATTCTATAGGAGAATTGAGGAAAATCCACACTCTCATGTGGTATGATTTTTGGAAGTTTGTAGCAACTTCAAATATGAAGGTATAAATGATGAGGCTATTCGGATGAGATTATTTGTGCATACATTGAAAGATAAAGCAAGGGAATGACTTGACACTTTACCTCTAGGAAGCATTACTAGTTGGGCAGAGTTTGTTCAAAAATTTACTTTCCACCATTTAGAGTTGCTAAGCTCAAGCACGACATCACTACTTTTCAACTATATGAGTCGGAGAGCTTTCATGAGGCATGGGAAAGATTCAAAGACATGCTTAAAAAATGTCCAAACCATAGAATCTCAATAGGGCAACAAGTCAACCATTTCTATGATGGCTTGACTCTCTCATACCGTTCTAATGTTGACACAAGATCATTCAAGAAACTTATGACCTATTTGAGATTATGAGCGAGCAAAGTCCAATATGGCCAGATAGAGGTTCACAAAGAAAAGCAAGTCGAGTGCACAATGTTGATGCTTATGCACTTGTTCTATCTAAGATTGATTCTCTATCAAAGAAGGTTGAAGGCCTTTCTACTTCCACTTCCACTTCTCATTCCATGAATATGATGGAATCTTCTCCACCAGTATGTGACATGTGGAACAAATCACCAAAGCTTGGATTGTCCATTGGTAACTTATGGTATGGCTTCTCCTGAACAAGTAGCTTATGCTCAAAATCTCAACCATCAACAAGAGAATCTCTACTCCAATACATATCATCCGGGGTTGAGAAATCATCCAAATCTCTCTGGTCTAATAATCAAAACCATTTGAAGCCGTCGGGTTTTCATCAACCTCCACCACCTCAAGAGAAGAAACCAACATTAGAGGAATTGATGATACAACATATGAGCAAAATTGACACTATCCACCAAAATCAAGCAGCTACAATCAAGAATCTTGAGACCCAAATGGTAAGAGCAATGAGTGATAGGAAACAAGGAGCTTTACCTAGCAATATCGAAGTTCAAGCTATCACTACAAGGAGTTGAGTGCAATTACCCGAGATCACGATGAAACACCTAATGGATCGAACAGATAAATGACCCGCAACAGAAGATGAACTAACTCAAAAGTCCGATGAAATTGGTGAAGTGGCTAAAAAAAGTGAACCAGAGTCATCATCCTCAAAAGCTTCTACTTCGGTCAAAGCTTATGTACCTCCAATCCATTTCTCTTAAAGGCTCAAGAAGAACAAATACAAAGCTAAATTCGACAAATTCTTGGAGTTACTCAATAAGATCCGCATCAACATCTCGTTTATTGATGCTTTGATTGAAATGCCAAATTATGCTAAGTTCACGAAGGACATAGTTTCTAATAAGAAGAAACTTGGAGAGCATGAGACGTAATACTAACTGAGGAATGTAGCATCGTCTTGCAAAACAAGCTAGCTCCAAACGTTAAAGATCCAGAAATTTTTACCATTCAATGTACTATTGGTGAATTAA
This sequence comes from Fraxinus excelsior, assembly GCA_019097785.1. NCBI lineage: Eukaryota > Viridiplantae > Streptophyta > Magnoliopsida > Lamiales > Oleaceae > Fraxinus > Fraxinus excelsior. The sequence goes on along the minus strand of CM032633.1, from coordinate 21,965,476 downwards.
ATTTTAGTAAAGCCTTATGTGATCTTAGTGTTAGCATTAACTTGATGCCTTTATCTATTTTCAGGAAATTGGGCTCGGGAGAGGCTAAACAACTACAATATCTTTACAATTAGCCGATAGATCCATCAAGTATCCACGTGGTATCATTGAAGATATTCTTGTCAAGTTGGATAAATTCATCTTCCTGGCCAACTTTGTGATTCTCGATATGGAGGAGGATTATGACATTCCAATTATCTTGGGAAGGCCTTTTCTCACTACCGAACAAGCTCTTATTGATGTATATGAAGGAAAATTGATATAGAGGGTCCATGATAAGCACTTTCAATTGTTCGAGAATCAAGTATCCTTCCGGGTTCGATTCATGCTTTCGGGTAGATATTATCAATCAAATGGTGGTAAATTCTTTCACACATGGGTTTTCTAAAGACCCTCTTGAATCTTGAATTACACATTCTTTCAGTGTTAAAGAAGAGGATCCCGATGTTGAGAAAATGACCTACTATTTGGAGGCTAATCATTATTATCTCTACAAAAAGACTTGGGAAAGGGCTCTCCACTACCACTACATTCTATTCAACAAGCTCCAACTTTTGAGCTAAAAGCTCTTCCATCTCATTTGAGGTACTCCTATTTGGGTGAGGCTTCTATACTCCCGGCTATCACCGCTAACTTCTTGAATAATTTGGAGAAAGAGAAATTTCTTCGAGTACTTAGGAAACACAAGACGGTTATTGGATGGACTATCTCGGATATTTGGGGGATTAGTCCTTCAATTTGTATGCATAAAATTCTCATGGAAGATGATTTTAAGCCTTCGGTTGAACATCAACGCTGGTTGAATCCAAATAAGAAAGAGGTAGTAAGAATCGGAGTGTTGAAGTGGTTGGATGTGGGGATTATATATCCGATCTCTGATAGTACATGGGTAAGCCCCGTTCAAGTGGTGCCAAAGAAAGGAGGTGTCATGGTGATCGAAAATGAAAATAATGAACTCATTCATACAAGACCGGTGACCGGGTAGAGAGTGTGTATTGACTACCGGAAGCTCAATAATGCTACTCGAAAGGACTACTTTTCCCTTCCATTCATTGATTAAATTCTTGAAAGATTGGCGGGTTATTCTCATTATTACTTCTTAGATGGGTATTTGGGCTATAATCAAATTCCAATAGCTCCGAAAGATCAAGAGAAAATAACTTTTACATGCCCATATTGTACTTTTGCATATAGGAGAATGCATTTTGGTTTTTGCAACGTACCCGCCACTTTTCAATGGTGCATGGTGGCTATTCTTTTCGACATGGTAGAGAAATTTATAGAGGTATTCATAGATGACTTATTGATATTCGGAGATTCTTTTGATGAATGTTTGAAAAATCTGGGTATGGTGTTAAAAGGATGTGAAGAAACCAACTTAGTGTTCAATTGGGAAAAGTGTCATTTATGGTCCAAGAAGGTATTGTACTTGGGCATCGAATCTCTCAACAAGGTATTGATGTCGATAAAGCAAAGATTCAAGTCATTGAGAAATTACTCATCCGACCTCAATAAAAGGTGTTAGAAGCTTCTTAGGGCATACTGGGTTCTATAGACGTTTTATCAAGGATTTCTCAAAAATCACAAAGTCATTTTGCTCCTTGATTGAAAAAAATACTCCATTTGATTTCTCTCAAGATTGTCTCCGATCTTTCAACACTCTTAAGGAGAAACTCATTACGGCTCCTATTATTGTAGCTTTGGATTGGAATTTGCCGTTTGAGCTCATATGTGATGATAGTGACCATGCCGTTGGAGCGGTTTTGGGGCAACGAAAGGAAAGTGTATTGCATGTCATCTATTATACAAGCCGGACTTTGACCGATGCTCAATTGAACTATGCTACTATCGAAAAGAAGATGTTAGCGATGGTTTTTGCCTTTGATAAATTTCGGTCCTATCTTATTGGTTCTAAGGTGATTGTCTAAACTGACCATTCAGCCCTCAAATATTTGTTTACCAAGAAAGATGCCAAGCCGAGGTTAATTAGATGGTTCTAGTTCTACAAGAATTTAACTTGGAGATTGGTGACAAGAAAGGGGTTGAGAATCTTGTAGCCGATCATCTATTTAGACTAGAGCAAACTGAAGAGGTGGAGAGTGGATAGATAAATGAAGTGTATCCAGATGAACACATTTTACAAATCTTACACATCTTTTACAAGTCTCTAACGTGCCATGGTATGCGGATCATGTAAACTTTCTTGTAAATGGTATCATTCCACTGGATCTCTCTTATCTACAAAAGAAGAAATTCTTTGTCGATATCAAGCACTATTTTTGGGAAGATCTCTGGCTATTTAGAAGAGGACCGAATCAAATCATTAGGAGGTGTATACCGGAGGAGGAAATGGAGAATATTCTTGAGCAATCCCACTCTTCACCATATGGGCGTCATTTTGGTGCGCTGAAAATCGCATCAAAGATTCTTCAATCGAGATTCTATTGGCCCACTCTATTCAACGATACTCATACACTTATCTCCAAGTGTGATCGATTCCAATGATGTGGAAATATCTCCAATCAAAATGAAATGCCTTTAAGTTTTATCCTGGAAGTGGAGATCTTTGATGTTTGAGGGATTGATTTTATGGGTCTATTTCCATCCTCATTCTCAAATCAATACATTTAGTGGTAGTGAATTATGTCTCCAAGTGGGTGGAGACGGTAGCATTACCCACTAACGATGCTCGAATGGTAGTGAACTTTCTAAAGAAAAATGTTTTCTCTCGCTTTGGTACCCCTTGAGCTATCATTAGTGATGGACTCAAACATTTTTTCAATAGCCTCCTCGATTCACTTTTGGCAAAGTATGGAGTGAAGTACTTTGTTGCCACTCCCTATCATCCTCAAACAAGTGGACAAGTGGAGATATCAAATTGGGAGCTTAAAAGAATTCTTGAAATGACGGTGAATGCTTCAAGAAAAGATTGGACAAAGAAGTTAGATGATGCATTATGGGCATATTGCACCGCTTCCAAGACATCTATTGGCATGCTCCATATCGACTTGTGTTTGGAAAAGCGTGTCACCTTCCGATTGAGCTCGAGCATCGGGCCTATTGGGCAATAAAGGCATTGAACTTTGATGAGAAATTGGCCATTGAGAAAAGATTTGTAATACCCCTAGACCACGAAAGCTTAAGAGATTTGATAGGTACTACTTATACCCCAAGGTGTACCTTCTTTTCCGAAAGTCCATCATTAGAAACTCCACAGTTAAGCGTGCTTGGCTTGGAGCAATTCCATAGTGGTGACCCCCTGTGAAGTTTTCTCGGGGAGCGTGCGAGTGAGGACAAAGCATGCTGAAAAGACTCATGTTGGTACAGTGGAGACAGTACGCCGTCGATCTAACGATCATGACAGCCCGTTAAGTGGGACCCAGGTCATTACAAATGGTATCAGAGCGCGGTTGCCAGCCGAAAATCGGGAGCCAATTGCTATGTGGGATAAAGTGCTACGCCATAGGTCGGGAGCTACCTCTTGAACCCGTATGAGCCACCTCTAGAATCCCAATGCTTGGCAATGGATCCTCATATGGATCAAGCGTGACGAGGACACCGCGAGTCAAACGAGGGGTGATTGTAATACCCCTAGACCATGAAAGCTTAAGAGATTTGATAGGTACTACTCATACCAACAAGGTGCACCTTCTTTTTCGGAAGTCCATCGTTAGAAACTACACAGTTAAGCGTGCTTGGCTTGGAGCAATTCTATGATGGGTGACCCCTTGAGAAGTTTTCTTAGGGAGCGTACGAGTGATGACAAAGTATGCTGAAAAGATCCATGTTGGTACAGTGGGGACAGTACGTCATCGATTTAACGATCGAGACAGCCCGTTAAATGGGACCCGGGTCGTTACAGGATTATTCCAACTTAATGAGCTTGATGAACTCTACATTGACTCTTGTGAAAACGCCCGAATTTACAAAGAAAAGACAAAGAAATGGCATGATAAACACATTTGAAGCAGAAATTTCAAGTTGGGTAACAAGTTCTCCTCTACAATTCTCGACTACGATTATTTCACTGTAAATTACACTCTAAGTGGTTGGGACCCTTCACTATTGCTAAAATCTTCCCACATGGAGCGGTCGAGTTGTATCATGAGGAAAAATGAAATTTCAAAGTCAATGGGAAAAGGTTAAAACCCTACTTGGGAGGTGATTTTTCAAAAGAGAAGTCATCCATTCTTCTTTCCAACCCGGAATGATCATGTCTCAAAGTCTATCCAATGACTTTAAAGAAGCGCTTATTAGGAATCAACCCAATTTCTTTTCCTTAGCTATATATGTTGCTATCTATAATATTTGTGTTGTTTTTTTTGTGAAGTCATAATCCCCGTGCATATTGTGCCTCTATCATATCTCATTTTCATGTCATGTGTAGAGTCTAATAATCCATCTTTTATAATGCTTTAACATTGATGAGTGGGAGAAATCAAGGATAGAGTATAAATTGGATTGAAATTGCTCATTTTGTGTAATTTTTGTTTTATATTCCATAGCCAATTTTCATGATTTTTCTTGGAATGCATGTTGTTCTATGTGTATATTTTGAGCATGTAAAATTCGGTAAAATTTTTGTTTAGAAACGCATGAAGATAGTAGTCAAGCACGCGACTGCACTAGAAAAATGCACACTTGCACTAATGGAGGCAGTGATTGACTGCGCAACTACGCTAATGAAGCGCACACCTACGCTAGCTGAACAACACCACATTGCGCAGCTGCGTAAATAAAGTGCGCACCCGCGTACTTCCGCGGGTTTTAAATGACCTGTCCCTTCCCCTTTTCATTTCATTTCAATTTTCTTCCACTTCATCTCCCCAACTAGGTGATTTTGTCATTCCTCTCTCATTACTCTCAAACTCCCTCAAGTTTAGGGCTCATAATACTTAACAATTAAGCAAATCATAGTTTCAAGTACAATTTTCTTGAGGTATGTTTTTGAACACTATGAATTTATGGTTTTTCTTCATTGGTTGATTTTTTTAGTTTATGGAAGAGTTTGGGTAACTTAAGAATAGAGTAATGTGTAGTTTAGATTGTTGAACTATTTGCTTAATTTTTGGGATTACACGAACCCTAAATCTTGTGATGGTAGTTGAATGTCACTTATACCTTCAAAGTGTTTGTGAAAAGTCCTCAATGAAACTTTTGTACACCAACCTTAGGCCATATTTGAGCACTATTTTCCACTAAGTTTGGGGGTCTTGTGTGCATCATTATTCACTTCCATGCCCAAGTTTCATTTGTATTACATGTATATCTTTCATTTATGCTGCATTTGATTGTTTTCTATGTTTTCTTTATAGATCTTTTGCCACAAACAATGACGATGACAAGTCAATCATCCAAGAGTGCTAGGGAAAGGGCATAGTGGTGGATGAACCAAGTCAAAAGTGGGCAAAAACAAATTTCAAACAATTTCAAACAAATGTTGAAGAGCAATGATATGCCAATGAATTAGGCATAATGCAGCTTGTTTATGAGCGTGATGTTACCATGAGGGATTTTCGTGATATACTCATGCACAAGGTCGTTCAAAGGCACAAATGGGATGAGGTAGTAGCCGAACCACATGTGGTAATACCCAGTTAGTGCGAGGACTCTATGCAAATTTTAACTGGGACATCAATGACAACACAACACCTCACTATCACCAAACATAGGTTAGGGAAAAATGGATAAAGTTCTCTCCCGACATCGTCAACAAGTACTATGGGCTGGATCCAAAGAAGGGCAAAGAAACCTTCCTAAAGACATAGATTTGGATCATGTTGCTACCCTCATGTACGGGAGATCGACACAATGGCCTACTGGGAAGGGAAGAAAAGTGTTGCAGTATAGCAAGTTTACAAAGGAGAATAGAGTGTTAGCTTGTGTGATATGCACTAATATTCACCATGTTTCCACGTAGGTCAAAGTTTGGGTTGGATATTTGGCTGCATTTCATTCTGAAAGATATTTCCTAAATTTGGAAAGATTGGCAATCAAATTAATCTTTGGGGCTATTACATCACCTTCTAAACTTAGGCTTCTTTTCCCAAGCCTCATTACTTGAATATGTGAGGAAGTCGAGATTCCATTTGGGCCTATGGATGTGGCTACAAAAAGTCTAGGAACGTACAACGAAAACTTTTTTGATGGAGACTTTGTAGATGAGGATTCTGATGAAGATGTTATACACGAGTCAAATGAAGATATTCCACAGGATCGTGACCCAGAAGACCACATTATATTATCACAGTCAGGACTAGCGCCTACTCCTTCCATCTCTAGGCCGATAACAAGACAAGAAATAGATAAGCTAGTAGATCTCCAGCGGATTTAGGATCATAGTTTTGAAGACTATAAGAAGATTCAAGACCAGAGGCACATCGAGTACAAAGGTTATTTCCCTATCTCGATCAGCAAATTATAAGCACTCAGACTGAGTGTGCAAAGTTAAGCGAGGACTATACAACCGGACAACAGGAGTTGATGGCATACCAGAGAGAAATGGAAAATATTGAAGATGCTAGATACGCTAACATGATGGCCCATTTCGGGCAACTCTTTCCACCACAAGCACCCCAATGACTATTGCCATGGGAAGTATCGTAACTCTCTTCCCTCTTTTCTTCTACTGTTTTGTACTACATTGAGGACAATGTGTTTTCTTAGTTTGGGGGTGAAATATTTTGCGTGTCTTGTGTGGTGGTCATCTTTATTTTTGAATCTAGCATGGTCTTGATTATTTTTAGCCTATGTTATATGCTAATGGTACCTTTTTTGTGTGAAAATTGTTAGATAACTTTGCCGACTTTGGACGAATTAATATTTAGAATTGTGGTTGATTCACAATTTATGACCAAAATTCGCTACTTACTCGTATTTGAAAAATTGCTTATTCGTGTAAAATCGTATTCTTTTCTCGAACACAATTGTCATGATTAATCATTATTTAAGTTTGGATGTTGTTATGAAATGGACTAATTTCTTGTTGCCTTAGGAATGTATTACCTTGTCACAAATTCTGCTTGACTCCTTTTATCCTATCTTAAACTCACTCACCATATTTTCTGGGATTAGTTGATAGCTTTGTACCTATAAGGTAGACTATTTAGGAATGTATTGATTTCGTGCTTGTTGAAATATTGTATGGTTTTTTTACTTTCAATTGGAAACTAGGTAACTACCATACTTCCTTTATTGAAAGAAATTTTTGTTACCCACTTTTCACTTCTACTTTTGACAGTTCTCTTTTCCTTGATATTACTGTATTTGAAAGTCCATGGAGTTGGTATTTTTGGGATGACAATTTTGCTCTCTAGAGAAATGATAATGAGGCGTTCTTGAATTGTTTGAGCCGAAAAAGCCTACCTTATGAAGTGTTTATCCCTAGTGCAATATTTAAAAAAAATAAAAATAAAAATAAGAGGGAAGGGAGGATATGAGTAAGCATTGAAGTTGAGAAATTGAAAATTGTGCACAAACTATAGTTAGTGCACCCAAAAAGAAGTTGAGGAAATATTTGAAAGAATGAGAACCAAAAAAATATATTTTGCCTCCAATCTCTATTTTTCTCAATCATATCTTGTTATCTCCTTATCCCGTTCTTTGTTTGGCCTTGACCTTAGCCTACATTACAACCGAATAAAAGTCCTCTTGATTTTTAGAGAGCAATAGTTTGTACTCAATACTTGCACTATGGACTGTAAGATGCTTTGTGTTGAATTACATACTATCACGTTCTATTTCTGAACCCCGGAAACTGTTCTTTCACCATTATATCTTGGTGGTGGGTGTGAAATACCATTCTTATTTGATGTCACCCATTTTATCAATAATTTTTGTGAACCATAACACAAATTGGGTTAGTTTCTTCTGAGAGTATCATTCCTACCCATACCCATACATTGTGAGATTTGGGGCTCCATATTGCTTCTTTGTTTGAATTACCGAGGGGACTTTTGACGGTCGAAACACTAAAAAAAATAAAAATTGGAAAATCAATACATTACTTGATAGTTGAATCTACCAGTTGAATATAACCAAACTTGTGATGTGCTTTGACACAAACCTGAGATGGGCACCTTGGGAAAGACTTGTAATAGTTTTATTTTAGGGATGTTAATTTCATGAGTGGGGAAGGAAGAATTTAACCATCATGGGTCGGGATTTAACAATTTTGAATTTTTTTCCTTTTCATCAACTTTTTCTAGACCTAAATGATAATTAAGAGTGACTATACGCACACACGCACCAAAACATTGGATAAGCAAGCTTGTTTTTTGTAGCTTGATTTTGATGCATATTTGTGAATTGATTATACAATTTTGAATTGGTGGCAAGCATGGCAGAGTTATCTACATTGTTGATCCTTATTTCGTGTTGTCTTTTGTTTGAATAGATAATCTTGATTGGGACAAACAAGAGCTTAAGTTTGGGGTGTGATAAGTGTGACTTTACACACTTAATAGAGCCGTTAAATGGAAGAAGCATTGATTAATTGAGCGAATTTCTACTCATAATTGTGATTATTTTGTCTTATATAGGTGAGCCCTGCATTGAAAGGAAAATAAGTAAAATGAAAGAGATTGGAGCTAAATTGAAAAGCCAACTTTGAAGTTCATCATCAAAATGAAGGAATCAAAAAGTTGAGGACCAAAATGTCACTTCTCAAAGTTGGGGGAATAACTATACAAATTATCCTGAGGACCTCCTGTACAATTTTTTATTTTACCAAAAGTGTGCACCTGCGTACTTTACCTTTGGGAAAATTGTGCGCACCCGCTAGGGGTGGGCGCGGGTCGATTCGGTTCGATTTTTTTCGATTTCAGAAATTTTCAGGTATTTAGTAAATGGAACCGTCGGTTCCAAATATAATTTTGGAACCGTTCGGGTTCGGGTTCGGTTTGGTTCCTACTATAATTAATTTTTTTAACATTTATAATAACACTATATAAATATATTTAGAAAATTTTGTCAATGTGTCTTGAATAATTAATCCATAACATGTTAGAAAGTTTTTCACAAAATGCTAACACTTCAGTACTAGACAATATAGATCACAATTTTTTTTGCTGCTTCCCTCAAACAATTACTGCTCCACTGCTTACCCACTAAAGGGTAACATATAAAAACATCTAACTATGTTCTCCATTCTGAGAAGTGGTACCAAAATCATTCATGTTTTTTGAAAACATTGCGAGAAGTGAGGCAATCCCAGCGTGCTCAATACTTTCACCGAGTGAATCTGTAGGTGAATATTGACCAGGTTCAATCTTAGCTTTTACAAATGAACGTAATATTTTAAAGTATTAAAAATACTTACCAACTATGTAATGTAATCATCGGTTGCTTGACTTGCCATACTAGTTATTAGGAAACTCTACAAGAAAAAATGAAAAATAAAACACAATTAACAAACATAAATAAACTATAAATTGTTCTAATAAAATTTAATAAGAAAAAAATATAATATATATTTTATTACCCGTCTCAATGCCCTCATAGAATTCTGTCTCTTCAATGCAAATTATATGTTTGTAAACTCTCAAAAGTCTAGATTCTTCCTTTAACCAGTTTTGTGTACAAATCAATGCCTCAATTGTTTGAGGAGTTAAAGAACTCATAAATGAATCTAGAATACGCCCTCCAGTACTAAATGTTGACTCAGAAGAAACTGTAGATACGGGAATAGCAAGAACATCCCTTGCAACCTCAGATAAATATTCAATCTTGATTTATTGACCTTCCACCAATTTAAAATGTCAAAATTTCCATCACTGACATCTTCACTGGGTTCTTGCAAATATCGTTGTACCTCGTCTTTTCTAGAAAAATCCATTTTTGTAGTTTTCAATTTCTTTTACCCAAAATCAAAATTACAGTCATCCCAATCATCATCATCATTCGAACCCTCCAACAAAGTGACTCCATCATTAGATTCATCACCCCCACTTCTACTTCCACTTCCACTAGCATCCTTTTTTGAACGATGTCATCCCTTGTATTGGTTATATAAAGCATACAATAATTTCATGATCTCATTTTTTGTAGCTTCAACCTTAACACGGTCATACAAGATACAAATACAATGTACAACAAACTCCAACTTATACCTAGGATCAAGCACAACTACTACAATCAAAATCTTGTTCATTTTATCAACTTTACCCCAATACTTATCAAAAATAAATTCGGTTGTTATTTAGTTCTTCGGTTCTTGATCTAGAACCGAGAACCGAACCAAACCCATAGATTTTCAATTCGGATACCTGTTCGGGTTTTTAATTTAAGAAAACTCATTCGGTTCGGACATTTTGCCCAGCCCTAGCACCCGCGCACCTGTGCGTTGAAAATTGTCAAAATTTAGAAATTTGAGGGCATTTGTCCATGCTAGGTTTTTGGGAGTATTTAAGGGCTCAATCTCTTGACTTAAAGGAGATTTTTTCATTTTCCAAAAATCTTTGGTTCAACAAAGAGGAGAAGAAGAAGAAGAGAAAAACAAGAAAGTGGAGATTTTGGGTGAAAATCAAGAGCAACACTTCAAGAATTCCATTCAACGGACGTGTTCCTTTCTTTACCTTGAATTTTAATCTTTGGTTTGTTCACTTTGTAATGTACTCTTCTAGATTTCACCATTTTCACTCTTTTTATACAATTAGCTAAACTTATTGAGGTTGGGATGATTGATGTAGCTTAACCTAATTTGGTTAATTTCAATGTTTGCCTTTTGGGTTAAAGTTGCTTATTTTTCATGTGTGTTTGCTATTGTATTGATTTCCTTTAATTTATTTGGCCATTAAATAATTGTATTGAGTGAAGTGTATAATAATCGAGAGGTATTATGCATTTTAGACCAATAACAAATGCCCTAGGTTCCTATAGGAGATAGATATATACTCCTAATCCTAGGTGACCATTTGAGATATTTTCACAGTGAATTAATACAATTCATTGGGCTTTAATCGACATAGAGATATAGTAGATTAACTCAATTAATTATGGCTAATTTGACGCTTGAGAGAGGTAATTGGATAAAATATGAGAATTGGGTCTAACAAAGGAAATAAGTAGTTTGCTAATTTGCTTATTGGAAATTGATTAAATGATGGTTAAGTGAAATCGTGAATACCAACCATTTCAACATCCCAACTCTTCTCAAATTTGAACCCTGTTTATTTTAAGTTAACTTTTTTATCTTTAGTTATTTTTACATATAGATCATTTACTTTTATTTTAAAAAACTCAAAAATGAATTGTGTGTGTTTCTATTGCTAGAAATAGTTCAACTCTTGTACAATTAAACAGTCATTCCTCGAAAGATCGATATCTCGGACTCTAAAAGTTCACTTTATTACTTGTACGCGACCCGTGCAGTTACGGTGTATTTTCAAGTGAACCGGGAAATGAGAGATATTTTATTTCACCACAAAAAAATATTTGATTATTGTCTTTCAACAATAAGAATATTGGAAATTACATGAACTGAGTGTTTTTAAGATATCAATTCAAATTTAAGAGTTACAAGTTTTTCTTTCAAAAACCAGATATAATTAAAATTGTAAATATTAATAATAATATTATAAAAATTATTTTACATATCTACCCCACTACCATCTATCCTATCAAACCCTAATTATTTATCAATCTCTCCTTTCTCTCTCCATATTTAGAAGCCGTCCTATCTCCCTTCTCTATTCTATATCGTACCCCTTCTCCGATAAAACATCAACTCCGGCGACATGGAGTTGCACAAAGCAATATTGCACTCGTTGCGCCATGCCTCTACAAGTGACGCTGATGGTGTCCTTGGAGGTGCAGCCACCTTATCGTGCAATTGAAGTGTCGTGATGCGCCTCTATGAGCGGATGCACAGTGCAAGCGAATAGAGCCTTTGTGAGCGGAGTTGAGGCACAATGTAGTGGTTTTAGGTTTAGGTATTGAGCGTTGCATTTGCTTGGCATCTGCAGTAGGATCATAGTGGCAATTTCCAATGGTCTTCTAAACTTTTCTCTGTTGGTTTGCTGTGGTTTTCTGTGAGGATTTTGCGGCATGTTTTGTGTTGATTGCTGATGTGGTGGTAGTGTGCGGCTATGGTGGCGGCGACGGGTTTGTGGATTTTTTGATGGGGGTGGCGGTTGTGGTGTGGTGTAGATGGAAATGGAAATGGAGGTAAATGAGATGGTGGTGGTAGTCGTGGTGACGATGGAGATGGCAATGGTTGTGGATAGGTGATGATGGTGCTAGTGGTGACCGTAGTAGTGTAAGTGGTGGTTCCAATGCTGGTGGTGGGGCTACTGTTGGGTTTGGTTTGGGTTGGATTGGATTGGGAGTGTTTGTTATCAATTATCTGAGTGTTGCGATTAATAAGTTGTTAATTTGTGACCAATTATTAATATGTGACCTAGAAGAATGTGTGATTGTGACTAACATTGTAATTGTTACTCAAATTTTGGTAATTTGTGACTAATAAATAAGGTGTGATATAAAAATTTATTAAATTGTGACCAATAATTTGATGACTAAAATTTAAAGTAAAATACAACATAAACTAAGATAGGAATGGCAAAAAAGCCGACAACCTGATACCTGTGGGGTCCTGTCCCGAACGAGAGGGATTACCCGCTTATTCGGGTATTCGGGTCGGGGACGAGGCATGTATCTTTGCCACGGGGTGGGGATGGATAACGGGTGCCCTGTCTCGTTTAATTTTTCTCTTTTTAAAATTCACGAAATTTCATTAATTCTAATAGAAAAAAACAACTAAAATTATCTAAAAAATATGACAAACAATAAAAGCCTTAATTTACCAAATATATTTGAATAATTTAACTTTTAAAAATAAGTAAATATTAAAAAATATATTATTGTCTCAGTCTATTAAATATGGCAATAAAATGAATTAGAAAAAACTTTTAAAAAAAATTAAACGGGTAACGGGGTGCTGGGGAGGTTGCCCTGACCCCGCCCCGTTGCCATCCCTAAACTAAGACAATTATTTTGGGGTTTGTATGATGTAAATTTTTTGAGAATAAGTTTTATGAAATTTAGTCTTTTTAAGAAAATGCATGGTTAAAAAGAAGAAAAACTATGTATTCACGTGCAAAGTTATTTTGTTAGAAAAATGTGTCATTAAAGACAAATTCAAAAAACAATGATTTTTGAAGAATCTGAAATAAACAAGGGTTTAATATTCTAATATATCACTGAAAAACTAGATGTAATTTGAAGTTCTTAACCATCTTGTTGAGCTCTTGGTAGTAATAGAACGTGTGATTTAATAATTTATTTTAAAATTTAGTTACTGTGAATTATAAATAAAGAACGAAAGAAAGGAAATATATATATATATATATATATATATATATATATATATATATATATATATATATATTTTTTTTTTATTTTTTATTTTTTTTATTTTTTATTTTTGATGTAATATTCAATGAATGGATGGAAATGATTAAGCTTCTCATCGGTGGAAATTAAAATTATATTTTTAGTATATTTGGATAAAAGTTAGCGAAATATGTGGTTAAAAAATTATGAATCCCATGAAATATATAGTTAAACTTAATTATTGATTTTAATCTCATGACCATAGTTATAAAACCCGGCCCGGGTCGACCAGTCGAACCGAAAAATCGACTGTTCGGACCATTGATCGGGTGGAGCCGATTAATTTGATAGAGATGTATTTGACTCGATCAAAATCGAACTTTGACCGAGTTAACCGGCGATTCACCCGGCCGGTTGACTGGTTTAATTGGGTTTTGAACCTTTCACAAAATTTTTGGATCAAAAGGAATTGAACTTTGGACATCTAAGAAGAATAATGAATTTCTCACCACTTGAACATAAAATGCTTTGTGTGCAGTAACTTATGTCTATCTAATGAATCATTTACAAAAATATTCTTTTAAAAAAATTTGGTCCAATATTTTACTTTATTTTATAGACCTAAATAATTAGTAAAAAATATATTAAAAATTTTAATTTTGCTCCTAAAAAAATTTATACTTCATATTGTTTTGTAGGTTTTTATACAATGACCTGCCGGTTGAACCACTGGATTACCGGTTGAACCACTAACCCATTGACTCGATGCATTGTCCGGATCTGTGTTCGGACCGAGTTTGACAACTGTGCTCGTGACTATATGCCCATGTTTGGTTTTTATTACTTCCAAAATACATTTTTCTATCTCTTATTTTTAATCATATATTTTTTAATAAAATAATATTAAAGCAAATTCAAAACTTTCCTTATTTTTTAACCATATATTCTCCATCAAAATATTATTCCAAAATATATTTTTAGCAAAAAATGGATTTCAAACCGATGCCAAATAAGAGGTAAAAATTATATTATTTTAATGTAAAAACTGCACCATTTTAAAGAAATGAATCAAAGGAAGAGATCGAAGAGGAAATACAAAAAGTCATCCACCTTGATCATTTAATTTCTAAATTAGTTAAATCAATAATGAGCTAGGTTAGGATGTTAGGTCAAGATTGAGAGTTGTGCCACTGATATTAGATTGAACCTCTTTTCGAGTGTGTAGAAAAAATATATTATAATATTATTCTTCATTATATATTATAATGAAACCTTGTAAGCATAACAATCATATTCAAAAGCAATTCAAACAACTTCGGAGTCTCATGCTAAAATATTTAATGGGGGTATTTTCAATAATTATAAAATAATATAATTATCACTAACGGAATCTCCAATGATCCTTAATGAAAATTATTAGGTGTAGGTGATTTGTACGGATTTGCCCACAACATTAGTGATTATCGATGCAATGTCTTCAGCCATTGCCAACAGCCCTCTGTCGTTGATTGTGAATGATGAAGCATTCTTCAACTTGTTTTTTAAAATATTTCTTTGGGATTAGTTGTTCCAAAATAAACCATTCAGGCAAACATTAAGTAGCAAATGATCGTTTTTGATACAGAGGTCGGATTTCGAAAATGTTCATTTTTGGCTTCGGTTATCTAAAACTTCGTACATATAAATGCAATTAGAATAAAGCAATTGTGAAGATGTATAAGATTGCGTTGTCAAGAATAAAAAAGCAATGATATGAAACCAAACTATAAATCTCAGAAAGAAAAACTGCAGTAAGAAAGCTTTAAGTGCACTTTTGGTACAGCCTACTGAAGTGAAGTTCTAACTTCGTTTTCTTTCTTAATACTAACCAATTCTCCTATGAACTTGCCATTAGAGGTCTAAAACCGATATTCATGAAGGCTTGTTTAAACTTTAAACATTTATCGACTACATGGACCCATATGAGAACTAAGAAATCCAGAGCTGCAATCAGGCATCAAGCTCAAACGAAAACTTTCATAAAGAAACCACAGTTTATGCTTATGCAAATATCAGGTCACAACACTCAAGGGAACAATGCCATCAGCTCGTTAAACAGAACTCTACCCTTCAAGTCTGGTGAAAACGAAAACATAGCATAGGGGATCACTTGCAATTTTCGAGATAGGCTTCCCATCCTTGAAGCCTATATTCCCGGGCTGCTTCTGCAGGATTTGTTGCTTTTATGATTCCACGGCCAACAATTATGATATCGCTGCCTCTTTCAGAAATGACCTGAAACCATATTGGGTTGTCATACGTATAGTAAAAATCAATACAAAGATAAATTACAGAGTATTGAATCAGCTTTTAAAACAGCCTTCTATTCTATTTCAAGAGACTTTAGGGGAACACAAAAAATAAACAAACAAATATAGTAATGACAAGTTCTATAAGAAAACATAGAACTCAATGCACACAAATTTTCGTTCCGAACCCAATGTCCATGAAGTTATCCTAATTGTAGATAGAACCTTTACTGTAACACAAGTGACATTTCTGTTAGCAAGAAGTCAGTTGACCAGATGATTCTTTTTCTGACTAATAATAAAAGTATTTAATTCAATAATTTCAGAAAAAGGCTACCACTCGTTTAAATGACTTGCGAGTGTGACTCCCTATCCACAAATTCCGTTATATTTGACAAAATAAAAGAAAAGCAAAACTAAACACAGATGTATTGCAGCTCATGTTTCCTGTTGACTTGGAATTTCGCAACTTCAACAAGCTCATTTTGCCGTATCTTTCTCCCAACATGTGACTAGAAAAGCGAGTAGCTAGATAATGAGAATGCAGCTTACAGAATATGGTGTGTTATATTGCTGTCCTAGAGCATCTCCACCTTTTACCATTTGAACGCCAGGGGTTGCATGAATAAGGGACGGATTTCCTGGACCACAAGGCCATGATGCAGGATTGACAGAGATGAAACCAATAACAAAATCAGAATGTTCTTCAGCAATTTTCACAGCTGCAGCAGTGTAATCACCCTTGGCAAGGTTACCAGATGAACTCATTTCAGCAAGCAGCAGCAGGCCACTACCACGTGATAAACCCTATACATAATTAGAGTTTAAAATTAGATATGGAGTAATCTCAAAGCCTCGTATGATCCATATCCAGCCAAAAGAACAGCAAATGCAAAAGCAACAAAACCTTTAATTTTAGCCCGTCCACAATTCCAGGACCTGAAATAATATGAGCATTTACTATATCTGCCCAGTCTAATATACGGAAGATGCCCCTGCATAAAACAAATTAAAACTCTCAAGGGAAGCAACAGAAGAATCTTGATACGAAATGCAGAGCAACTCCTCACCCTTCATACTGCATGGTGACTGTGTTACCAATGTCAGCAAACTTGCGATCTTCAAAGATTAAGAAATTATGTTTATCTGCAATCTTCACAAGTGGTAAGCGCAATTAGCTATAGTAAGCAATACTTTTATAATTGACAAATTTATCAATTATATGAGCAACATGCACCAATCTTCAAATAAGTAAGACAATCCTAATTTTATGGAATTACAGTTCACTCCATATGTTGCTTATTTCATCATGAAAAAACAATGAACACTTTTAAGTTTTAACAGTAACTCAAGAATCATGATTATCATTCCATTTTATAAATGTCATATCAAAGACAGACACAATTAACGAGGAACTCATATTCCTTTTCTTTTCTTTCTTTTTCCTTTTTCCCCTTTTATTAGTGAAGATGAAATTACATAAGTGTCAAAATCGAAAAGTGGTCCATGTTCAAGTGGAGCATAGAACCTAAAAGCATAATGAAGGAACTACTTATAGAAGCCAATTTTCATGTAGTATGGATAAAAGCTTATCTCACGCACAGATCTATCAGCCATTGAAAAGCAATACAACTCTATAGTGTTACTCAATAGGAGAAAAAAGAAGTTCGCAAGATAGAAATATACAGCTCGAAGTTTAGATCCAAAGTCCGGTGTGAAATCTGGAAATATATCCACGTGTGTTTTCAACATGCAGATTTCAGGTCCAACCTGCAGAAATTGACCGCTCTATTAGCCATTAATAACCCATAAAAAAAAACACCAAATTTCAGAAAATATGATAAACATTGTAAAAATAACCATACAAACAAGGGGTGCAATTGATAACAAATCTACGTCTGTTTCTTCCTCCTGGACAACTTCTCTAATTCCCCATAACAGCAAGAGAAAACAATCTACACATAAGATGAGTAAATTCTTGTCCTTTTACTTTTTCTTCTTTATCTTATTTGGATTTCTGGATTTATCCCTCATTTGTGCTCTCAGTTCTAGTTGTTCAACTACCAGCTAAACCTCTGATCGTTAAGTAATAACAGTTATCATCCACCTCCTCGAAAAATATAAATTCAGAAATAAATGGGACAAAAAGTTTATCTTAGGTGAAATTTATGTAAGGGATGGACTTATAAGGCTTGTTTTCCAGATACCGGGAACACCACCTCTAAGCATCCAGAAAGATTCAACTCTCAGTATTTCTGCATTTGTATGCTGACGGCTACTTCTATTAGTGCAGAACAGTAGAAGTCGTAGATAAGTAAAAAGTCCTCTTCATTCATGTTATGAATATTTATGAAGCTCAAATAATCATAAAATAAAAAGGATTTCGTTTTCTTTTGCCTACCTTGTCAGCAATGTCAAGCAGCTCAGCCACAGTGCCAACATCAGCAGCCAAACACAAGTTAGTCTCCTTTTGCACCATTATCTCAAACAATTTCTTCCCCGTCAAATTCTTTGACATCTTTGCCCTCTCTCCATACGGAATCCTGACTTTAACCTTCTCTTGAGCTGCTACTACGGGCACCGAAACCTTTCTATTATCCTCCAAGAATTTCAGAACCATCTTCTCCGTCTCCTCTGAAACTCTCCCCTTCTCCTTCAATATCCTCACCATATCGGTCAGCTTCACCATTGCATGTAGTGTGATACCATTTTCTGCCAAATTCTCCCTCCCTCCTTGTTCCCTGTCCCCATAAAAATTAATACGGAAAAATAATTTTTAAAAAGAAATTAAGACATATATATACAAACAAAGAAACTGCTAAAAAAACATTATGCAGCTGAATACTGGATAAAATATAATTTCAAACTCAGCAAACATTCAGGACGTAGAACTATGTATTATGCATGTAATTACACCTCAATCGACTGAAGAATATTGCTATTATATGGTTTATACACAATATCCTATTTATTTCCATTTAGCTAAGAACCAGAAGGAAAATCTCTCACATAAGAGCTTAGATCTATATTATATGGTAAAAACTTTGTACTATACAAAAATTTCAAAGATTGAACCCCATGCCTCAAGGCGTTTACTTTGCTGTAGAGTCATCAAAAGTACCTTGTTAAAAGAAACTATAATATGCTTTGGCAAGATAAAACAAGCTCACGTCTGCCATAAAAGAGTCAACTACAGAAGCAGAAAGTATAAAATTGAATTTCATTTAACGTGCTACAGAGTCAATACATTGTTATGGAGAGTTATTCGGCTCAAGGGGTATAACTCTTGTAGCATCAGGCACGCCTGTGCGTTTCGTTCTTAGGCATCAAACAATTGGGCCTTAAGCAACGGGACTCACTCCCACATGTATCATCTCTCTCCATATAATCAACAAAATCAAATGTAACCCATTAAGCAGGGTATACACATACATATAATTAACCATATTTACAAATCGAATGTAACATTAAGCAGGGTATACACATGCACATACATATCCTAAATAACTATATTTACAATTGAGGAATGTTTGTATTTTCACATTTACCGATCTATCAGTACGACAGCGTCATTGATTTTAAGTCCCGCAGCACGAAGTGGCGCTGCCGTCTCGAGAACGGAGGCGCCGCTAGTAACAAGATCCTCAATGATGAGACAAACTTGATTGGGCTCAAAAGCGCCTTCAATGGCCTTGGCGGTGCCATAGTCTTTAATCTCCTTACGGCGCATGAGCATGGGAATGTTAGAGGCAGTGGATATGCAGGTGGCAATGGGGAGGGCGGTGTAGGGTACCCCACAAACGACATCATACTTCGTGGAGGACGGGAGGATGGAAACGAGGGTTTGGGAAATTTGGCTGAGCAGGGAAGGGTAAGAGACGATGAGGCGGAGATCGATGTAGATTGGGGAGAAGATGCCGGACTTGAGCTTGAAGTTTCCGAACTTCACGGCGGCAATGTCGTGGAGTTGGAGGATTAAAGACTCCATTGTTTTAGGCGGCGACGGATGACTGTGAAGTGTACTCATTCCTATATTTATATCGAGGAATTAGTGGGTAATGACAGAATGGAGTTAATTGTTTCATTAGGCATTGAACTTTACTCGTAGTCACGGCTTATCCACTATACTTTACTATGCTTCCCTGTACTCATTGAACTTATTGTTTCATTAGGCATTGAACTTTACTCATAGTCACGGCTTATCCACTATACTTTACTATGCTTCCTTGTACCCATTGAACTTTTATCCGTCTCACCGGAATGGCCACCGAATGGATTCTGTCCGTGAACTTGCTTACGTGAAAGACAGAGTGCTGATTTGTCCGTTAAAAATGGTAACATTTCAGACACATGGATAACAGATCGGCCAAACGGCACACATGGATGACAAATCATCCAAACCTCATTAAAATTTTAACAGAAAATTCATAATAACTCCTCATTAATATTGACAGAATAAAAGTTACAAATGAAGTGCCAAAGCACAACATTTAATTCCTAAATGGGAGTACATCAAAACGGGAATCACAAGTATCACTTAGATTAGACAATGAAAATACAAAAAGGCAGTAGGCCAATCCCTTCGAAAATGTAGTATTCCAATCCCTTCAAAACGTCAGTTACAGCTTTGCATCAAAATGTAAATAATGAATCATCAAACTGGTGATATGGAAGCTTTGTACGAACCGCCATAGTACTCCAATCCCTTCAAAAAGGCAAAACCTAAGATGTTACCACAGTACTTCAATCCCTTCAAATCATCAAACTGGTGAAATGGGAATGCCGGTTTTCTTCAAAAATTGATTCTCCTTTCAGTTCTAAAATGATTTGGGGTTAGATGTAGGGATTGATGTTTGCAAATTTAAGGTCAATGGGATGGTGGAGGAGTTAATTTGTTGGAATCGATTTGGGGGCTAGGGCTACAGTTTCAAGAGGGATGAATGAGTAGGTATGTATATTCAAACCCAAAAATTCAGTTATTTTCTACAAACCCACCAACCGAAAGAGGACTTCTCTATAAGCTTGGATTTTAATCTAATTCAAGAACGGGCTAGAGAGGACGAGGAAGAAGGGAGTATAAGAATACATTTTAAACAAGAAAAAGTTCATTTTCATTCTAACGTGTTTAATGACTGTAGCTAAGGGCCTTTTGGGGGGGTTTTTTTAGCCACGTGTCTAAGATGTTACCATTTTTAAGGACAAATCAACATTTCGTCTTCCACGTAAGCAAGTACACGGACGGAATCCATCCGTGGTCATTCCGATGAGACGGATAAAAGTTCAATGGGTACTAGGAAGAATAGTAAGGTACAGTGGGTAAACAGTGACTATGAGTAAAGTTCGGTGGCCAATAAAACAATTAACTCCAGGATGATGAGATAATTAATAGGGTCACTATTCACTTAATTATTCAAATTTTTACCTAGATCACTTTTTAAATCTCATTATCCATAATTGATGAAAAACTTCGCCCGTGGGACGAAAAGCTAACATGGCGCTTAACGACGTTAATTTCTCCATGGCGCTTGACTAGAATGACAAATAAAAAACGCTACAGGTACAGGAAATGGCTACCGAAGTCATACATGAATTCAAAAGTTAATTACATGGCAAGGAACAGTGATTGGAAGCCGGTTTAACTCAAAGTGGACAAAAATCGGCCAGAAATTGCAAAACCGTCTACAAACTCCCATTTCCCCCAAATCAATTCATTCTATAGCCTCTCGTTCTCCCACCCGTAGCTAATCCGGCAGCCGCACCATTCTTAACCTGCTGGCTCAAACGATTTGCATACATCGCAAGCAATCGGCTCTTCCGTTATTTTTGCACCCCATTTTTCTCGAAATCGTAGCATCTCCTCCCCCCAACACTTCTTCACCTTCGGCTAAAGTTGTTTCTCTATTTTCGACAACACCATCCGCCACAAAGCAGTCATGGGTCCTTTCCGGACAAAGTTATTGTTACAAAAGCCCACCGAAACCTAACATCAAAATTGTTCCTGAAAAAAGGGTTGTCCTTGTAGATGGTGGACAAATGTATATTACTTCTTGGTTCTAAATTAGCCTCGTTGCAGATGAATTGGTTTATTACTTGAACTATACATAAATTGGTTTCTAGAGTTTACAATGTGTGATTCTCCTTAGTGAATAAAATAGTTTTCTCATTCGATTTATGTTCATTTGGGCATCTGATTATATATAGGTTAGCTGATACATTTTCAAATTTCGAGAAATATACATAAATTGGTTTCTAGATTTTACAATGTGCGATTTTCCATAAATTGGTTTCCAGATTTATGCATTATCATGTGAAGCATCAAATTAGATGATTCTCAATTTAGGATATTTTGAAGGTAAAAAAAATTCTCCTATAAAACAAAGAATGACGATCTTTGGAATCGGAGGTAACTTTGTTGGCTGAATTCATACTGAGAAAGCTGGAGAGAAATATCATTTGTGAGCATATGGATTTAGTTGTGTGACTTGCTAGGCCTAGTACTACGGAAGAGGCTGCAACCAACATCCATGAATCTCGAATATCGCAATGTTCTATGCCGACACCATTTTCATATTCACAACACCTAATGGTTGTTAGTATATTATGCTAATCCATTTAACTGGTTCGACGTGTTAAACATGATGTTCTTTCATGCATGGTGACAATTCTAATGAAGCCGTCCCAGAATACTTGCTGTATTCAACGTTCATAACACTCAAGGTAAGTACAAATATAGTTCATAATAATGTACAAATTGTCATTTAATTTAAGCATCTCCTAATTTTCATCTTGTGCATTAGGTCATGTGATGCCATACTACTATCAAGATTTTCTCGATCAAGGTGGCACATGCTAGTGATTATAGCTTGGAAGGTATTGTTGTACACATATATTGAATTGTAGTTTACTTCATCAAAGCTGCATAATTGTCTAGTTCACATGACCTATGTGATGGTTATTAGTCACTTTTCAGTTTACATGGCCTTTTTTTGTTTACTATAATATCATTAAAAGAAAAAACCATAAAGAATATTAATTTCACAAAATGAAGTATTTATATAGCCTCACGAATTGACAATATAAGATGCTGAAGTTTGCTATGATTTACGGCCATTGCAGAAATTCTGCATGGAAAAACCCATTTGCTTATCAGTACCAATATGATATCTCAGGAAAAAAAAATAATTGTGGACAGCTTAATACGTCATTTGAATTCAGTTATGTGTAGTCTCTTGATACTCTTTGTTGTTCTATCAACAACTACATGTTAGTGGCCCCACTATTGAAAGGGCTAGAAAGGCATCAGTAAATATCAGCATGATTGTACCAAGTTGAGAAATGCATCTCTGTGTTTGGGGACTGGAGGTTCCTATTGGTAACTACATTTTATTGTTAGCTTATCACACCCCACCTTCGCTAATGAAACTGAATAGATGTGCTTGCAGGTGCGTAATGGATGCTAGTACTAGAAACTCTAATAGCACAATTGTCCACAATCTGCTTGCTTTCCGGTTTAAATTGTGAATGTAATTTGTTGTTATTTGTCAGAATCTATTAGTTGAAACATGTGATTGATCTCTCGTGGAAGAGTCAATGATTGTATCATCTAAAGCTTCAGTTACACAACAAATGCTTGTGTCCTGCTTACTAATTTGTAGCCCCAAACTTTTGTTCTATGCTTCTGTTTCGTGAAGTTCAAGTTCTTGCCATTAAGTATAACATGTCTCTCTATCCTTTTTATTTTAAATTATGTAGGATTATTTTATTGATCTTGTGTATGCCACTGAGGTATTATGGTCTATAGATAAAAGAAGTACGTTTACAGAATGCTTTGGCAGATTTACTTTCCTAGTTTATCATGCCAAAGAAGTTCACCATGGGCAGGTTATGATCCTTACCCTTTAGTTTCTCAAGCTTTCTGAACTCAGATAGATGATGATCAATTGGTTCCATGGTTAAAATCATGTTTTTCAGTTGCTCCAATATTGGCACATTTGCCAGACTCGATGCATTTATACTTGCTAGAACATGTTAGAACGGCGAGAGGTATACCAGAACTTACAAGGATATTCCAGTAAATTGTAATTTTTTTCACATTTTGTTTTGAACTTTGTTATGTTCTATTTATTACAACAATTTGTTCGTTGAAAATACACCACAAGCGCGCATGTCGCATACAAGTAGTAAAATGGACCTTTTAAGTCTGAGTCACCTAAGGTATGTGTATATCTCTATATCACATAAACAAGTATAGTATACTATACAAACCTAGGGTATTAATTATTTTGGTCTAGTAAGTGTAACAATTTCTCAATAATTACCCAAACCACCTAACCATATCATCTATTGATCAAGTAAATGAAGTAAAATCAAACACAATTCCACAATAATTAATACACCATGATTTTGATAAAATAGACATCATTCAATACATATGTAGATATTAATGAAACTAGGTTAAGTTATATCATAAATTCCAACACAACACACTTAGCTCATTATACAAAGATGATAGAAAAGGAGATGTTGTATACAATACATTACAAACATTGGCAAATAATGGAGAGAATACAAAATTAAAGATATAACCCTCTTTTAGTGTGGCTTTAAATCCCTCAAATGGTTTCTCCCAAGTTTTCTTGATGATATCTTCTTGTTGATATATAATTTTCTTCCAAAATGAACTAAGAATTAGGGGTGGCAAAAAAGCTAGTGGACTTGCAAGGCTCGAGCTCGGCTTAGCTCGGAAAAAGCCCTAGCCAAGGCTCGGGCCGATCTAGGGCCGGCCCTGTGTCCGGCTCGGTTCATTAAAAAAAAATTAAATTTAAATTTGCTTGCTGGTCGTATCCAGCAGGCAGATTTCCAGCAAGGCAGATATCTACCTGCTACAACACAAATTTGCGTGCACACAAAAAAAAAAGAGTTTTTAAAAAACGGATATTTTTTTTCTCTATAAATATGAGAAAAATTTTACAAGTTCATAGACTCAATATGACTATCTCTGATTCTTTACACAATATTCTACTCTCCAATTGCTTAACTCTTATTTTCAATTTACACATTTGGCTGTATTCTTTACTACAATATTCTATATTCTACTCTCTAATTTCTTTTACTCTGTTATTCAATATTCTTTACTATAATACTTATACACGGATTTTACCAGTGATGAGATTAATCAGCTTAAAGATAGTTCAAGTACTCCACCAGGGTACGATGCATCTCAAAATGTTCCAATTAATTTGGAAGATATCGAAGAGGAGGAAGTAATCAAGGTTAAAAGGTTGATAAAAGAGTCTGCTGATTGTTGGCAACATAAGACTCGTAAAAAAGTTGGGGTTCAAAATGGAGTTGATATTTGGAAAGCATGTTGCAATTATTATGGTAAAGAACTTAGTTGGAAGCCCAGTTCGAGCACATCGCATTTAAATAGACACATTTTAAGAAATCGCAAAGCGAAACCAGTCGGTCTTGACTCGAAACAGACCGAACTAACATTTACCGATTCCGATTCCACTTTTGTATATTCACAGGAAATTTCGTGAAGGAATGGCCACATACATGGCTACAGCAGAGATGCCGCTAACGATGATTGAGTCAGAACATTTTACTCGTCTTGTGCAGAATTATCTCCAGGCCATGTATAATTCTTATTGTAGAAATACTCTTCGTTCGGATGCTATAAAATTATATAACAGAAGAAAACAAACTGCTATTGAAAGTCTAAAAACTTTTAATTGTGTTATATCATTTACCTCTAATTTATGGATCGGTGTTAATAAAAAATGTTATCTTGCTGCTATAGCTCATTACATTGATCACCCATGGATTATGTATAAAAGAATTATTGTATTCAGATGCGTAGAATATCCTCATAATGTGACTAACATATACATGATTTTAAAAGATATTATATAGGAATATGGTATGCAAGAAATTGTTTGAAGTTTTACTTTTGCTAATGCTAGTGTAAACAAAGTTGTTGTCGAAAAATTTATTCATAATTTGAACCCTACATTTGGAGATTTATTTTTTCATCAACGTTATGTATGCCACATTATTAATTTGATTGTAAAAGATGGATTTTAACATATAAAATCACATTTAGATAAAATTAGGCAAACCATTAATTTTATTATTATATCACCAGTAAGAAAGCAAACATTTAACAGTTTATGTGCAGAGTATGATTTAAAAGAGAAATCATTTGTCACTGATGTATCACATAGATGTAATTCTACATATCTTATGTTATACTCATGTGAAAGTTATGATAAAGTTATTTCAATGTATTTAATTGTAGACATACATATGGACCCGAACATAATTTAGAAGATTGGGAATGGTCTATTGCATTTGTTGTTAAAAAATTCTTAAAACCTTTTTTCGATACCACAAAATAATGTAGCGGTGTTTATTACCCTACATCTTCACTTGTTTTACAACACTTTTTCTATATTTCACAAGCATTTCAAAAAACATAGGAGTTTGTCAATTTTTGTTGATGTAATTTATTCTATGGAAGCAAAATTTCGTAAATATTGAAAAGAGATATCCTCTTTATTTTTATTAACTTCGGTGATAGACTCTCGACTTAATTTAACTGGCACAAAAGCTACCATAAAAAGGATCTCAAATTTCATGAATGTAGAATTATTACATGTGCATATAGAATCTATGTTATGTGAAATGTATAACTATTACGCTGAAAAAGATGGTCAGTGTAGTTCTACTACCCAAAATTCTTTTTCAAGAAATACTTCAACAAATGCAGAAAATATTTGGAATTTTTTAGAAACCAATACTAGTATTCCTTCATTTAGTTATAGTTCGTCAATATCTAGAGCAATAGTTATCAGTGGTACAAATCTTGAAATTCTCTCTGAGTTAGCTATGTATATGGGTGTGGACATTCGTAATATGTTACAACCACGAGAATTAGAGGAATTTTATCTTTTATCATGGTGGAGGTGTAACGAAAGGTAATATCCAATTGTATCAAAAATTGCTCGCGATCTACTAACACCTTCTATGTCTACGGTAGCATCGAATGCTGCATTCAGTTTAGGTGATCGAGTTTTATGTGACGAACGATCAAGACTAAAAGAAGATATATTTGAGGGTTTAATATGTTTGAAAGATTGGGAATGTGCAAAATTATGCTTCAAGAACAAGTTAACAGTATAATGGCCAAAGAGTTATAGCAAATCAAGCATATATGATATTGTAAGTTTTAAAATTGATTAGTTAAAAAAAACGTAATTTTTAAATTTTTTCTGTATCAAGAAAAATTGTACACAAAATATTCTATTCGTGTACATTTTTAACTCCGCCTATGATAATTGTAGCCGGTCCTAAGTGAAAGCCCAAAATTGGCTAACCAAGAGGGGGGGGGGATGAATTGGTTTTTAAATTTTTTTCGATAACAATACAATATTCAAAACAAAAGTTCACACAAATGATAATAAAACAATTCAAATGCAAATAGACACGTAGGTAATAAGATTACACAAAGTAATAGCGTTAAGTAAAGAGTTAGAGAGTGCAAACAATATGTTGATTGACTTGTGGTGTAATCCAACCCTTTACAAAGCTTCTGGTAACTTACAACCAAGGAGCACCGATCCTTTTACAATGTTGAGCTTTTCGGGACCTCAACACGACCCACAATTTCAAAATGAATATACAAATGATAACTTCTCTTCTTGATGAATGATAGAATCAAGATTGATAACAAGAAGAGAACATGCAAACACTTCAATAGATGACAATGAGTTTAGCTCAAAGTGTTAATATGAAAAACTTTTTGATGAACAAATGATTTTTGACAAATTAATCACTCAAAGGTTTTTCAAAGATTTAATGCCTTTAATCTCTTTAAAGATAGACAATAAGGTAGTTAAGATCAATAAAAGCCTCACTATAATGCTCAAGAATTGTTAATTCAAGTGAAGGAATAGTGAAGTATTTATAACTCTCAAACAGTTAGAAAATCTGTTTTACCGGACGCACTTTACCAAATGTCCGGTACAGTACCAGACGATCAAATAGCCGTTATTTTTGTCAGAAAATTGGACCGTTGGAAAAATGACCATTGTGGCAAAAAAAAGGAACATACTGGACGTCCGGTACGACCTCTTTGGTCCGGAACGTCCTTGTTTTTAGAATTCTTCAAACGTGAGTGCTAGAAGGACATTTTAAGATGTTTTTCAAAGTATTTGTTGTATTTAAAAATACTTGTTTCGAATTTTTTACCTTTGAAAACATATGTTTCGAATAAAAACATTTTTATCTTGAGTTTGTAGCGAATCAAAATCTTGTGCACCCATTGATCATTTTTCTTAATGATTTTCATTCTTTTAAGAGTAGTGGAACTAATAGTGTCAGAAGGACGAAGTTTGACAAAGGCCTCGTCATGAAGAGGAATGTCAAAATGTTTAAAAATCTTAGTTAAAAGCATGCCATAAGGAAGTGATTTGTAATGCGTGAGGAGTGAATGAGTTGCATAAGACCAAAGGCAATGGTTGGTAAGTCCACTCGCTGACCAATAAGAAATAAGTCGAGGAGAAAGAGGTCAAAGTTGTTTACTTCATCCCGATGCCCCTTTCGGGCTAAAATTACATTTGCGATGATGTTTTGAAGGACTTTACATTGGAGAGTGAGTTGATTTGTAGATATTTTCACAATCTTTTCTATGTTTCTACCCATCACATGTCGACAAGCATTAAGAGGGCTATAATCATATACGTGTGGGTGTGCTTTGTGTACAAAAGTTTGGATATCGCATTGTTCTAGCTTAAGGATAGTGCAAATGAGGGGTTTTGAAACAGTAATGCGAACATTTTTAAGAAATGATGTAATGTCGTCGCCTCATGAGGGAAAAGTCATGTTTTTGTAAAATTATTTCATGAGTCGAGGATATGCATGTTCTTCTAATGTGCAAACAGAACCCCACCCCTTATTCGTAAGGAATTATACAATTCTAAAAGCAGGAGCATCAAAAGTGAAAGAGGAAAAATCGACGTTTTTACCTATTAGAATGAGTATCTTCTCGAAAGGATTCGACGTTGGCTCGGAGTCGGTGTCGGTGTCGAGATCCATGTTTTCTTCTTTGGATGATGGAAATGGGGGACGACGTCTAACCATTTGTTTCAGCTGTTTCCCTCTACCACGTGAAGTAGACATAATGCTTAAAAAAATTGGAATTTTCGAAAATAAGGGCTTGAAGAAGGAGATGTTCAACTTGTGGGGTGAAGTAGGTGGATAAAATGGTGATAATCCCTAGAAATTTATGGGATGGTCGACTTAGAGGTTGATTAGGAGTAAGGTTGAAGGATTCAAATGGATTCGAAAGCTAGGGCTCAGTTTGGTGGAGAAATCGGTAAAACACCAAAAAACCGAATAGAAATGGATCATTTTTTTATGGAAAAACACGTTTAGGTGGAATGAGTAGAAGGATTATGGCCTAATTTGAGAGGGAGAGGAGAGGGGAGTGGTATGTTAGAGGAGATGGATGAGAGAAATAAAGAAGAAAGAGGGAAAAATCGCGACTCTTAAAATAGGAAAATCGTATACCGGACATCCGCTACCATACAGAAAGTCCGCTAAAGAAGAAGAAGACGAAGGGTAAAATGTTCTGTTCTACTGGACGCTGAATACCGGACGTCCGGTATTTTTTTTAATGTAATGTAAAGAGTATGTGTATAAAAGAAAGAGATAATTTTTGAAAATTACTTCGAGAAGAAATTTTGGAAATCATTTTAGTTTGATAAGTCCCAAGCTCCGTCTAATAGTTGAAAAACAATTGAGCGCAAGGGGTTTTGTGAACATATATGCTAGTTGGTGTTTGGTATCAACAAATTCAAGTGAAATATCACCGTTTTGAATATGGTCTCGTAGAAAATGATGTCTTATCTCAATAAGCTTTGTTCGAGAGTGTAAAACAGGATTTTTAGACAAATTGATGGCACTTGTGTTTTCGCACATAATAGGAATATGATAATAGGATAGATGATAGTCGTTAAAGGTTTGTTTCATCCAAAGTACTTGAGCACAACAACTAGCGGCCGAAATATATTCAGCCTCGGTGATAGACAAGGCAACAGAGTTTTGTTTCTTGCTAAACCATGAAACCAAGGCAAAACCAAGAAAGTGGCAAGTGCCGCTTGTGCTTTTCCTATCAATTTGACAACCGGCCCAATCGGCATCCGAGTAACTAAGTAAATCAAAGTGAGTTCGTTTATGATACCAAAGTCCTAAGTTTTGAGTCCCACTAAGATATCTAAAAATTCTTTTAACGACCTTAAGGTGGGATTCTTTAGGATTAAATAGAAAACGAGCACATAAGCATACACTAAACATAATATTGGGTCTACTTACGGTTAAATAGAGAAGGGATCCGATCATACCTCGATATTTAGTGATGTCGACGAAGGTTCCTTGTTCATCCTTGTCAAGCTCTATGGAAGTGCTTATTAGAGTATTCATTGGTTTGAAATCATTCATCTCGAACTTCTTTAGCATGTCCAAGATGTACTTACTTTGATTTTTAAAAATGGCATCACACGTTTGTTTGATTTGAAGTCCAAGAAAGAATTTAAGTTCACTCATCATGCTCATTTCAAATTCCGTGCTCATATTTTTAGAAAATTCTTCACAAAGTTTAATATTTTTTGCACCAAAAATAATCTCATCAACATAAATTTGAATAATGAGCATATCTTGTTTATGAGTTTTGATAAAGAGAGTGGTATCGACTTTTCCAATAGAGAAACCATTTGAAAGTAAAAATTTGCTCAAATGTTCATACCAAGCTCTAGGCGTTTGTTTGAGGCCGTAAAGAGCTTTTCTAAGTTTGAACACATGATTTGAAAATTTGTGGTTTGCAAAGCTAGGTGGTTGCTCAACGTAAACTTCTTCTTGAATAAATCCATTTAAAAATGCACTTTTAACATCCATTTGATAAAGAGTGAAATTTTTGTGACATACAAATGCAAGAAGCATGCGAATGGATTCTAATCGAGCTACCAGCGCAAAAGTTTCTTCATAGTCAATTCCTTCTTCTTGATTGTAACCTTGGGCCACTAATCTAGCATTGTTACACACAATGATTCTATTTTGATCTCTTTTATTTCGAAAAACCCATTTAGTGCCAATAACAGTTTGATTTGTTGGTCTAGTAACCAAGTCCCACACATGGTTTCTTTCAAATTGATTTAGTTCATCTTGCATTGTTAGAATCCAAAACTCATCAAACTCTGTTTCTTTGAAATTTTTGGGTTCAATTTGTGATATGAATGCACAACTACCTATATGATTTCTAAGAGAGGTTCTAGTAGTAATATCTTTTGATGGATTTCCGATGATTAGCTCTTTAGGGTGAGACAAGACAAACTTCCACTCTTTTGGTAGTGTGGAGTCACATTGAGCTTCGGTTGGTGTTTCTTTTCTTTCTTGATCATCGATTTCCTTTGATTTCTCCTCATTAGGTACTTCTTTATCTTGAATATTCATTTGTTCGAGAGGAGTTTTCAAACCTACATCATCATCAATACCTCTCTCTCTATCAAGTAGATTATTTTCATCAAAAGTAACATGCATTGATTCTTCAATGACTAGAGTTCTTTTGTTGAAAACTCTATATGCTTTATTAGTCGATGAATAACAGAGAAAAACTCCAATATCGGATTTTGAGTCAAAATTTTCCAAATTTTCTTTTGTATTTAAGATAAAACATTTGCAACCGAACACTTTGAAATAACTAATGTTGTGAATTCTATTTTTCCAAAGCTCATATGGAGTTTTAGTTTTCTTGCGACTAACCATAACTCTATTTATGATATAACATGCGATATTAATGGCTTCGGCCTAAAAGGATTTTGGTAAATTGTTTTCACTTAGCATGGTCCGAGCCATTTCTTATAATGTACGATTCTTCCTTTCTACTACACCATTTTGTTGAGGAGTTCTAGGAGCCGAAAAATTATGTTCATATCAATTATCATTACAAAAATCATCAAATGCAAGATTGTCAAATTCTCTACCATGATCACTTTTAATAGTAGTAATAGTGTGACATTTTTCATTTTCCACTTTCTTACAAAAATGTTTGAAAGTCTTTAAGGCTTAATCTTTTGAGCTTAAAAATATTACCCATGTGAATCTAGAAAAATCATCAACGATAACAAAAGCATAGTGTTTACACCTAGGCTAGCCGTTCTTCACGGTCCAAAGAGATCTATATGGAGAAGTTGCAATGACTTTGTTGTTGATGAAAATACTTTAGGTTTAAAAGAGCTTTTGACTTGTTTTCCAAGTTGACATGTATCACACATTTTGTCCTTTTCAAATTTCAAGTTTGGTAATCCTTTAACAAAATAATTTTTTGAAATTTTTGAAATAAATTCCATGTTTACATGACTAAGTCTTCTATGCCAAAGCCAAGTTTCATCTTTAAGACCAAGTAATGTTCATAATTATCATACTCAATATTAATGATATAAACATCCTTCTTTCAGCTTCCTATGAAAATCACATATTTCGATGTAGCATCCTTAATTAGGTATTTGTAGGAATCGAATTTTATATTGTAACCTTTATCACACAATTGACTAATAATTAGTAAATTATGTTTGAGGTTATCGACTAATAAAACATTTTCAGTAGAGGGGGATAGGTGATTACCAATGTTACCAATGCCAATTATCTTCCCCTTTGCATTGTCTCCAAAAGTTACATGACCTCCATCTTTATCTATGAAATTTGAGAGTAGTGATCGATCCCCGGTCATGTGCTTTGAACATCTACTATCTAAAAATCATTTGCTTTTTATTTTACTTGGTACCTACAAAGACAATTTAATTTTTGACTTTTGGTACCCATACAAACTTAGGTCCTTGGAAGTTAGTTCTTGATGATTCTTTGATCCACTTGTTTTTGTTTTCAAAATATATTTTCTTTTTGGTTAAGCAATTAAAAGAGATATGCCCAATTTTGTTGCAAAAAGTACAAGTAGTATTAGATGCTTTAACAAACATATTTTTAAGATATTTTTGTTTTAAAGAGGGTTTGAAACCTATCCCCTTTTATCAAAAACACATTTTTGATTTCCGAGCATCAAGTCAAAAATTTTCTTTCTTTCGGTGAATTTATGCACTATTTTTGTCAAATCCTCAACCTTTCTTTTAGAGAAATATTTTCTTTAGCTAAAAGCTCATAATCAAGATGTTCTTTTGATTTCTCCAAGGATTTCTTTAATTTATCTTTTAATAGAAATTTTTTCTTTTTGAGAATGGAATGACTTAAGGCAAGTTTTTCAAAATTTTCAAGTAATTCATCATAAGAATTAAGCAATTCATCGTAAGAGGATTCTTTTATACTTACATATTCTTCGATGGCCATAAAGCACATGTTGGCAACTTCGTTTTGATCGTCGCTTTCATTTTGTTCTTCATCATCACAATCATTCCAAGTAGGTTGAAATGCCTTTTTCTTGAAGCTCTTTCTTTTGTTTGGGCACTCCGTTCTTTTGTGACCGGGTTTGTCATAATCATAGCAAATGATTTTCTTGTTTTTCTCTTCTCCTTTGTCATCTTTTCTTTGAAACTTTTTGTTATTTCGGAGCCTCTACATTTCTTGATAAGAAGAACTAGATCATCAAACTCTTCATCCCTCATGTTGCTCGTTGATGGTTCATCATCCTTTGTCGATTTTAGAGCAATTTGTCTTTTGGGAGCTTCTTTTGATTCCTTTCTACTTTTCCTTGATTTCGGCATTGTTGAGCTCATAGGTCATCAATGTCCCATATAGTTCTTCTAAAAGACATGAGTTAACATCCTTTGTATTTTCAATGAGCATCCGTATATGGGTCCATTCCTTTGAAAGAGATGCTCACAAGTTCACCGTTAGTATATTTTCGATCAAAACCTTTTAGGCCATCCACAATATCGGTAAAGCGGGTAATCATATCAACAATGGGCTCATTTCGTTTTTTAAAGAAGTTTTCAAAATCTTTAACTAACATATTTATTTTTGTTTCTTTAACTTTGTTGGTTCCAACATGAGTTACTTCAAAAGCACGCCAAATTTCATGAGCCGAATCACATGTACTAATTCTATTGAATTCATTTTTATCTAGAGCACAATAAAGCAAGTACTTGGCTTTAGCATTTAATGATAATTTTCTCCTATCTTCTTCGTCATAGTCTTCTCTAGATTTTGGAATACTTTGATCGGCCATCAATTTTAATAGTTTTTGTGGGCACAAATGAACCAAATTCAATGGTTTCCTAAACATTATAGTCAATAGATTGAACATAGATCATCATTCTAGCATTTCAATAATTATAGTTTGTGCCATCAAAGAAAGGGGGTCAGTTTGTAGAGTATTCCCCAAGATTTTGAAAACCAATGTTAGCCATGACTCAAGATTGTGAAATCTTAAAAGAGTGAGTATCGAGCTCTGATACCAATTGAAAGTCCAAGATTGGCTAACCAAGAGGGGAGGGTGAATTGGTTTTGAAAACTTTTTCGATAATAATACAAAATTTAAAACAAAAGTCACACAAATGATAATAAAATAATTCAAATGTCAATAGACAAGTAGACAATAAGATTGCACAAAGTAATAGCGTTAAGTAAAGTGTTAGAGAGTGCAAACGATATAGTATGGAGGTTCGATCCAACGCAATGATCTACGTCCCCCGTTACCAAGCTCTCCATCACGAGCAAGGTCTTTTTTACTTTGTTGATTGACTTGTGGTGCAATCCAACCCTTTACAAAGCTTCCGGTGACTTATAACCAAGGAAAACCAATCTTTTTATAATGTTGAGCTTTCCGAAACCTCAACACGACCCACAATTTCAAAATGAATATACAAGTGATAACTTTTCTTCTTGATGAATGATAGAATCAAGATTGATAACAAGAAGAGAAGAGGCAAACACTTCAATAGATGTCAATGAGTTTAGCTCAAAGTGTTGATATGAAAAAAAATTTGATGAAAAAAGGATTTTTGACAAATTAATCACTCAAAAAATTTTCAAAGATTTAATGCCTTTAATCTCTTTAAAGATAGACAATAAGGTAGTTGAGATCAATAAAAGCCTCACTTTAATGTTCAAGAATTGTTAATTCAAGTGAAGTATTTATAGCTCTCAAACGGTCAGAAAATCTGTTTTATTGGACGCACTTTATTGAACGTCCGGTATAGTACCAGACGATCAAATAGCAGTTACTTTTATCAGAAAATTGGACCGTTGAAAAAATGACCGTTGTGGCCAAAAAAAGAACATACCAGACGTCCGGTATGACCTCTTTGGCCCGGAACGTCCTTGTTTTTAGAATTCTTCAAATGTGAGTGCTAGAAGGACGTTTTAAGATGTTTTTCAAAGTATTTGTTGTATTTAAAAATACTTGTTTCAAATTTTTTACCTTTGAAAACATATGTTTCAAATAAAAACATTTTTATCGTGAGTTTGTAGCGAATCAAAATTTTGAAATATATTACCTTTACACATAATCATGGAAATGTCTAATTACTTAGTTTAAATCTCTTGACGCGTAAAGCTCGATCGGTATTTCGGCTTGTATCTCTATATTCGTGTAGGCAATTTTTGCGGGATTTGCAACATCTTTCTTCAAGGCCTCGATTGTTAGAAGCTTGTTTTCATTTGGGCTTGTGTGCAAATTGCTTGATCTCGAACTTTGTGCTATCGAATACATTCAAGTACAATAATTGCTATGACCACTTAAAATCAATTTGTTAGTAATAAACATGATTTGTTTGTGATAATCAAAACGAGACGTCAACTATAGGTTAACACCAAGACCTGATAAAGGATAAGGGTTTACATTTTTATAATTTATTTAATTTATAACACATATAAACTGTGCAAAATTTAAAATTTTGAAGTAAAAAATGTGGACTTAAAAAAAAATCGAGCCGCTCGGCCCACAAAGGCTAGGGCCGAGCCTCATTTTTTTGGCTGGGCTTGGCTCGACTCTGCTCGGGCCCAAAAAATCTTGGGCTCTGCTTGAGTTTTTTTTCGGCTTGGGCTCTGTTCGACTCAGCTCATTGACAAAGCTACCAAGAACAAAAGCAAAAATAAGAAAAATGGAAGAAAGGAAAAAATAGGGGGGGTGACGTGTGTGAGGGAGAGAAATAGATATTTTAGATGGAAGTGAGAGTAAAGGATATATGAGAGGCAATAATAAAATATCCCAAAATATCTACTAATTAACTAATCATCAAAATTAATGCAAAAGTTACAACTTAACTAAGAAGTAAGCTCAGTTAAGTATATAAAAATACAAGAAAAATCTAGCTTTGACCCAAGAGAGATAAATTTCACTCCAAGTCCTCCAACTTTTTGTATTGTGCACTTTGGTCCCCAGCTTTACAAATTTGTACTCTTTTAGTCCATTTTCTTCTCATTTCGCCTTGTTCACTTCTTGTCGGGGTCTTTAGCCTACAAAAGTAACAATTAACAATTATAAATAGAAATCTACTCAATTTTATCAATAATAAATTCCAAAAAAATGTCAAATAAGTGTATAAAAACACACTTATCACGGTGAAGTTGTAATTCTATTACTATGGTGAGTGATTTTTTGGTGAAAAATACTTTAAATATGTCAATTTATTGCAGCCTTTTATTTGAAGTCATCATCTGAAACATAATCCATGAATTGCTGAAATTGATGTTAATAAATTTTCGATTTTGTTTGTACAAGTGGCTTATTTGAACTCAATTTTGTTAAACATAGATGCAAACTAGAACAAGATATGTCAACGTAGTAAGAAAAATATGTTCGAACCGTCAATATATTAAAATGATTAGCATAATAGTGAACCTATGTCCAACGCTCAACCGACCTTAACAAAATTAACCATGTTAATTAAAGCGTACTATGACCAACAAATTTGTACATTACAACAAACCATATAGAAAATACAAAATGATGTCATAGTACTCTGTCTACCACAAACTTAACTCTTATCACCCGTTCAAGTCGGTCCATTTCCTTTCCCATCACATTCGGCAATTCGTTTTCCCTTGCGAAATATTATGCGCATTGATATGTCGACATCTTGTTTCTCGGTTATTCGAGCTAGACTGCCAAATATTCTTGGCAAGTCTCCATCTTTCTCGTTGGGATCATGATTCACCGCTTCATTAACGGTACTTGATTCCCCGTTTAAATCTTCTTTTTTCATCCAGTCGAAATATCCACAGTCATTACTACACATGAAGAATAATCGCCATTTGTTTACAGTATCCTGTTTGACCTCAAAGTATTTTCGAAATTCATGTTTACACGAAGGGCATCTACGTATTGTTTGGCATTGTGAAAAGTTGTGAGTGTTATTTCTACAACTATGACAAACTCCAAAGTTCATTCCTCTCATTCTAATCAACAACTGTTGATGAAACAAATAAACCCACATGAATGCTATTGAAATATGAAGTCCCACGTTGCAGAAAGCAAATAAGTACATTTTTTTATCTTATTCATACTATAATAATAATTGCGAAAAATGTTCGAGATTATAACTTCCAATTATTTTTCCCCCAAATTAAAAGAAACGATACAAAATGAAACGCAAATCGAAATGATCACATACGTTTGTAGACATGAAATTGGGGTTTTAATTTTTGATGAAATTCCCAATTTCCAAACAAAATTCAAACAATGGCTATATTCAATCCCTAAAATTTACATACCTAGTTGGCTAGTTCAATAAATTCACAAATCATAAATCATATATTCAAATTTGCTCTAGGCAACTCCATTCCCTAACATTTGCATACCTAGTTCCACAAATTCTCAGAAATTCCCAAATCACAAATCATATATTTAGATTACAATTTTCACCATAACTAATTGTTTAGAGATCGTGATAAAATCAACACACAAAATAATTTAAAGACTTAAGTTTGTACTAACCTTGGGGGAAGTGGACGGATTTGGCAACGGACAATGGTGGCAACTGTTAACAATGGATGCTGATGGCTAAATCGACAGCAGCATCAATCGCAAAAGCTCCCCATTTCTCATCTCGACTGAATTGGCTGCTGAAGAAGTGTTGGGAGGAGATACTACGATTTCGGGGAAAATGGGGAGCGAAAACAATGGGAGAGCCGATTGCATGCAATGTATGCAAATCGTTTGAGCCGACGGGTGGTAAGAATGGTACGACTGCCAGATTAGCTACGGGTGGGAGAACGAGAGGCTGTAGAATGAATTGATTTGGGGGAAATGGGAGTTTGTAGACGGTTTTGCAATTTCTGGCCAGTGTTGGTCCACTTTGAGTTAAACCGGCTTCCAATCACTGTTCCTTACCATGTAATTAACTTTTGAATTCCTGTATGACTTCGGTAACCATTTCCTATACTTGTAGCGTTTTTTATGACAGATTTATGAAGAAGAGTATTCCAAATCATTATAAAGTGATCTATATTATCGTCTTTATTTGACATGATATTTATCTCTTAACATGTAAAATGGTGACTCATTTGGGTAAATCAATCTTGGAAATTCGCATGTTTTTTTAATAGATTTTTATGAGAATGTGAAATTAAAAAGTAGGAAAAATCTTGAATTTATTTGTAAAATATTTTATTGAGTAAATATGTGATTGAAAATGAGTACAAAGAGAAGTTTTGAAATAATGGTAATGGCTTAATCCACTTACGCCTTACGAAACACAGTTCTTTCTGCACCATTAAGGGTATGTTTGAACCACATTATTTTGAAAGAATGTTTTTTGGAATAGTAGATTGATGAAGAATGTAAGATTGAAAAAGAAGGAAAAATTATTGATGTGATGAAAAATACTATTTTATTGAAGAATGTGTGATTGAAAATGAGTAGAAGAATGAAAATGAAAATTTTAATGTGGCTCAGGGACTAAATAAAAAACAAAGAATCTCCCAAATCTCCAAAGATAAACCCCTAATAATTCAATAATGAGTTTTTCCATTTTCTATGTTTAATTGGCAGATTCTGTATTATTTTGCAGCTGTCAATTTTCTGCTTTGATTTTAAACAGAAAGAAAATTTACGAAATGATTTGTTGCATTTATTTCGGCCATTTGGAAATGATAAAATATAGCAAGACACACTAGGATTTGTTTGTTCGGCGAAGAGCAGTATAGTAAGTTCAAGAATTTGCTTCAAATTCAATGGCGGATTTGGCAATGTTTGCAATAAAAGTTTTGGCTCTGCCGCTGTTTCTGTCTTTTCTTACAATTCCATTTCCCCCAAGAAGAACAAGCATATACTCTTTTCTATTCCATTCTCTGAGTGTACTTTTCTGATTGACTCTCGAGGAGGCTTCTTATTGCTGCTATCACGCATCAGTCAACAGGTAAAATTGCTTTCCGATTTTCTCTATATGTGTACGTAAGCAAAAACGAGGAAGCCACCGCTCCATCTACCTCTTTCCTTGCTGCAACAAAACCAGTAATGAAGAAAAACGAATCTGACCTTCCCTCCACTGTTTACAAAAACTTATGAAAGAAGAAAGAAGAGAAACACTCCGTATATTCTCTCTCGTTTAAGAAAATTTATGAAAGTTCAAATTTATCAAAAATTTAGACTCAACATGCGAAATCATACGATTAAAAGTAGCAAGTCACTTTTTAATTGTTTATAGATGATTAGATCAACCAAGTTAATTTTATCATAAATTTGAATATCACAGTTTGTAAATAAAAAACTGTAAATAACATCGATATGATCACGGAGAAAACCTTTCTTAAATGATCAAAAACCCAGGGCACTTTTGTAGTCAACAATACATTATAAATGATGAGACTTACACCGTGGTCCAAACCCGACTAACTCTTAGTCCTATTTG
This sequence comes from Fraxinus excelsior, assembly GCA_019097785.1. NCBI lineage: Eukaryota > Viridiplantae > Streptophyta > Magnoliopsida > Lamiales > Oleaceae > Fraxinus > Fraxinus excelsior. Next base: position 21,925,956 of record CM032633.1, on the reverse strand, counting down.
ACCTTCTTCTTGTATCAACATGTCCCTTGTGAATAGCGTGCTCCTCACACTAGCTCTCAATCCTTGGTACCGTTTATCTCCTATGGACTGCCAAGAACGAACCTCTTTCTTTAGCGTCGAAACATCAAACTCCTTTTCCCAAAACTCCAGCACCTCTAAAGGCTAATTGACGAAGGTAGGTTTGGTGTTTGATCAATGATTATTCTATATTTTGATCTTGTAAGCTGATGTAAGAAATATTGGAATATATTTTTCACTTTCAAAGAACAAACTCTTGACTTACAACAATACTCTACTAATTGAATCAGTAAATGGGTTGATTAATGAACAATAATATTATGGTTGAATCAAGGAATCAATGAAAGGATGTTTGGATTTTCAAAGAATGATCTCTATAATCAAAATATTGTTCAACCACACTTTTGGACATCTCATATGGTGTATATTTATAATGGGTAGTGCTTGACATAAAAAGAAACTCAAAATCAGCTTGAAAATCAAATATTACCATTCATCGGATTAAGGTGATTCAAAGTGCGTTAGAAAGATAACTCAAAAGACTGCAATTCTTTTAGAAATAGTTTTATCAAAATTTCATTGCTTTGCAACTTGTGGCTGAGATTTGGAGCATGATTTGTTCAACATTTTAACCCTTATTTGACTTCTAATTGTATTTCAATGACCATATGTGATCTTTTTTGATATCTTGGATTCCTTCAATATCTATACTACCAATCCTAACTCTTCTAACTTTAATTAGGACTCAATAACTCATATTTTGATTTGATTACAATTTTATAAACTCCTAATACAATTCAATTAGGTCATATGTGATTTTGATTAAGAAAATGGTTAATTACAAATTTGAAAATTGTTAATTTTGCTAATTATAAAATTGAACCTAATAATCTCCCACTTTGATATTCCGTGACAAAATCATTTATTTTAAAGTCAAATAAAAAAAATACGACTTAATGCCCAAAATTTACTTCAACCATCTTGTCAACATGTTTCCGAAACACATGGAAACAACAATACCACGTGAAAATCAAGATGAAATTGACAATTAAAAATATATATAACTAAGTTATATAGAACAACATAAGTAAAACATGTGTAACACCAAAACATGCCATATTACATGAATTACTAATTTAGAAATAAAGTATAGCATATCAATATTAATATTGACAAAACACAAAACATAATATCAATATTATAATTCCAACAAAAATTAACCATGAACTCCCCCCTGAGTCAAATATCAATAAAAAAATTCAAAAATTTTCAAATTTCTCCCCTTTACTCATATACTCAAATCCCTGAAATAAATGCTAATATCTTCCGCATTTTGTTACAAATAGCAAAAGAAAAAACATGTAATAATCATGAAGAACATATAGAGTAATGAGTAAAAAAAAAGTGCACACATGTACAATTATGCAAAACTATGCAAAATATGTGATGGGAAATATATATATATTTTTGAGATAACTATTTTTATTTTTCATGAATTTTTAAATGTATCATCATAAACAGTTATTTGTTTACTTATACATGTATAATTCATAAATAGTAAAAATTTTCCACATAACTTATTTTAAACATATATTGAGTAAATTATATAAACTACCCATGTATGAGAAGTATCACTAAACTCATGTAACTAGGTCTCAAAACTTTAAATTAATGAGAAAGGATATTCAAAAAAATCACTAGTAAATGAATGTATATTTTTCAAATCATGAAAGCCAAACCTAGTGTTACTAGGATATATTAAATTAAAAGCTCATATTTGATTTTGTATATATGTTTCTTTCTCTTTCTATTTCTAAGCACATATATATTTTTATTTTTTATGTGCAAACTTCTCTTTATTAAGCTTTCTATATGACTCAACGAGCTTTAAGTCGATGACTATAGGGCAACAGGTTTTAGGATACCCTAACATGCTTAATTGTTCAAGTTATTAAGGCTGCAAAGAAAAGTATAAGATATAACTCACATTTGTTATATAATAAATTTTTTCTTTTCAGACTCAATAATGGTTTTCTTTATAGGGAAATCCACAAAGGTTTAGGTCAATTAGTTTAAAGTTCATAATATTTAAAGTCAACACACTACACAATTGACCACAATTCTCAATCTCACACACCGTGCAGAATGTACATGAAATAATATATACCAAGTACTCCAAGTAAGTTCTAAATAAAGTTAATGAAAACTTTATTCACTGTCATTAATTATATAAGTACTTGATCACAAATTAACATGTCCAAAAATATTATTACAAAAAAAATGTTTTTCCTTTTTCGATTTTTTTTTAAATTTTATTTTCCATGATAATAAATAAAATGCAAAACAAACTTTAAAAAAAAAAATTAGAGTGCATGCATGAATATGTAGATACTATGAATAATCCAGATGCATACAACTAACTATCTACTCAATGAGATACATAAACGCTTTTACCATGAAGAGCAATGTGAGCAATACTGCAATGTAAATCATCACTTTGATACAGTGAGTTAACTCTTTTTTACCCATTTTTTTTAAAAAATAAGATGTAATCTTAGTCAATTGATCCATCAACTCAGTTAAGTAACTCACTTGATTAGTCAAGAATCTAACATGATTAATTAGATCTTGTTTATGTTTCCTAATCAAGGATTTATGGCATTTAGGTCTAATGTAACTCCATTCACCACATTTATGACATGTGGGAATAAATTTATGAGTAATCCTAGATTTTAAGTTATGAACCTTAGGTTGGGGAAACCTATTTTAAATAGTTGATCTATGCCTTTGGACTCGTACGTTTTTAGTCTCATTCCTACTTAAGAGTTGGCGACATTTAGGTCTTATGTATCTTAATTTACGACAATGGTGATACATGGGGATGAATTTAGGACCCACTCTAGGTTTCAAGTTTTGAACCCTATGATTGATTGGGAGAGATACAAAAACTTAGTTTTAGAAGAGAAAGCGACATTGAAATTTGTTTTATTAAAGCATACTCCTCCTCTATCCCTAGTTAGTTTGTTCAGACCAATCATATTATCAATTTTTTGAGATCCTTTAAAAAAAAATATTGGAGTTGTGTATTTGATTTTTCCAGATCACTCATAAGAGATTTAATCTTAACATCTAAGGACTCTTTCTCAACCCTTAACTCATTAAAACTTCTAGTGGATTCCTCAAATTTGTCCACAATGCTCTATGAGTAATTTGTTTTTTTTTTCAACTTAAGGCACTCCTCAAAAAATTGGCCATAAGCCTCTCGCATATCCATTTCATTCCTCATATTCCAAATCATACAATGATTGACTCATCTAGATATAATTTTATTGTAGGTTGGCTCGCAATAAGCGTTTTTTTTTATAATTTTTAGCTCGACTTTGGCAATTGACTCATAGACATTTAAAGAAGACTTTGGATGCCCTTCCCATTTTCCTTCGTTTGACTTTGTTCCACTTTTCAATGGATCTCCAAAACCTAACGTTGTCCCTTTCCACATAATAGGACTTACATATTCCATCCAATTCAAATTTAACTATGAAGACTACTACTTCATGATTGGGCATAATCACAAAATTAATATCTTGGCAATCGACTAAGTCGAAATAATTTAAGTTAATCTCTCATCATTGATTGCCACATTCACGTTTAGCTCCATTATGATTAAATTTTCACCCATTTTAGGATCTTCTTTGATTAAACTATCATTGGGTTGAATGATTGGTCTGCAATCAAATTACACGGGCAATGACAAGTCTTTCCTATTAACTCTGTTGAGTGGATTATACCCCAACTTTTGAAATCATCCCAATATTCATAATCTCCCACAAGCATGTCATCTACATTCAACTTGGCAAGTTCATAGTAATACTTTACAAGCGCCTTATCGTTCAAATATGGAAGACAATATCCCGAAAATTTGATGTCCTCATCCCACTCATCAGACATATAATCTCACGTGAGCATGTAATTATCATCGAAATTGTCCAGTTCTTGTTTTCTACATTTCAATTGTCTAAACCAAAGAAATTTCGACATCAAGGCATTGATACACAAATACAAGCATTAGCATGTACAATGCATCGCTTGACAAATTTTACATGTGGACTTCCAAGCATAAATTCGTAGTCATTGTAGAGATTAGATATTGCAAAAATTTAGTTACTTTATCAGGATCGGAATAATGCAACTATACCTGAAAAGCACAAGGCGAGATACCAACACAAGATATATTGACAATATAGGGGTTAACCAAAATATACAAAAATAAAAGCACTTGAAAATAAATAAATAAGTTGTTAAAAAAATTAACGAAAGGGGTAATCAAAGTAAAAACATTCCCTGAAATCGGTGCTAACAACTTGCTCGCTATGAAAGTGCAAACCGCAAGTGCACGAGATTCATGGTTTCCCTTGACAGTCGCCGAATTAATTTTTCTACAACCTAATTAACAAATTATTCATTTAGGATTTTAGATCTGATTTTTCAAGTTTAGCTAATTACCTCTCTTGAGCAAAATTAATCCTAATTGATTGGTTTAACCTACTATATCTCTATATCGATTAAAGCTAAACTAAATTAATTTTTTTGAAAAATAGTTCAATGGGTCACCTAGGCTAGGGATATATCTCAATCCCTTACAAGAACCTATGGTTTCTACTATTTGATCTAAAATGCATGATTTTCTCTTGAACGATGTATAAATCACTAAATATAATCATCTATTGACCACATAAATGAAAATGCAAAAAATACAATAGTAGATGCACATGGAAATAAGCATTTTAACATTAAGAAGCAAATATTTAATTTAGTTAAGGCTAGGTTAAATTTCAACCACAAATCCCAACACAAATATTTATAATTATACATTACAAGTTTGGCAAAATAATGGAGAAAATACAAGATTGTAGAAAAACCCTTTTGGTTGGATTTGTGAAAATGAAAATGTCTAGCTCTTGATTTTTCCAATATTTCTCCAACTTCTTAATTGTTTTTCCTTGTACTCTTGGTTTTGCTCCAAAAATGCCAAGAAAATCAAAAGAAAAGGAAAAAAAAAAGATGTAAGTAGGGCTGGACATAGTCCGGTTCGGTTCTCTTCAGAACCGAATCGAATCAAAATTTTCGGATATTTAATAAATAGAATCGTTTGGGTTCGGTTCCGTACCATAATTAATTTTTTTAACATCTACAGTAACACTACATAAATACAATTAATGACATATTCATTCGTAGCTTCGATGGACAGTTGGAGAGGGAAAGTCGGACTTGGCAGTCGGCGGCTTTGATTTGGCATGTAGATGTAGGTTTTCAATTTATTAAATAATTTGTGGTTAGTAGAGTATTAAACACTAAATTAGTTAATTTGCTAATTTGTGTAGAAAAAATTAAAAAATTATTTAAATTTAGTTCTTAATCGGGTATTGGTCTAGAATCGAGAATCGAATCAAACCCATCGGTTCTCGATTCAAATACCTGTTTGAGTATTTAACATATGAAGAACCGCTCGGTTCGATTCAATTTGGTTCGGGTTCGATTCAAGAGTTTTGTCCAGCCTAGATGAAAGGAAAAAAGAAAGAAAAGATGAAAAGAAAAAGGAAAGAAGAAAGAGGAAGAAGGAGATTAAAGAGAGAAAAGAGAATAATGAAAAGTGGCTGAAAATGGCTTATAAAAGCCCTAAAAACGTACCCTGGAAATTGCCTAAAAAGCCCTCGAAATCTGGTAAAAATAGCAAAAACGGCCCTAGCCGTGGCATTGCACTTTGCTATAGGGTTAGTTTTTAAGCCTCCCGTATGTACGAGCAAGTCTTTTCTCATTTCATTTCGTCTAGCTTAGTCCTCAACTTTGATCTTGTACAATTTGGTCCTCAAATATTGACTTCCATTTCAATCATGCCCTTAATAATTTGCATCTATAGTCCTCCAACTTTCCAACTTGTGCACTTTGGACCCCAACTTCAAATTTTTGTACAGTTTTGATCCATTTTCTCTTCTTTTTGCCTTATTCTCTTTCCATTTGGATTTATGACATACAAAAACCAAAATTGCTCAATTCTGAGTTGAGATATGCTCTTCTCATCAATAATAAGCATATTTAGGTATTTATTAAGTGTGCAAAAACAGTATGAATTTGTGTTTTGAAGTGATTTGAGAAAAATGATCAGTTTAATTGGAATAAAAGGTAGACTGACATATTAGGAATCTTGTTAGGTGGATAAGATTTGGGATGACATGGCAGGCTGTTTTATTTTGTTGATCGGACTATTAAAGGTATTCTTTTGGGAATGTGGATTGAATCGGTCTACTTCAACTTCTTGTTTCTTTTTGTTGGATTGTTTGGGAGAGGGGACAATGTTCTCTTTTTTTGGACAAACAGTACTGAATCTTTATCATGAGTAGTAATGAGACTTTTTGTTCTTTGACACTATTGCCTTTTTTCATAAAGAACACTAACTACCACCCTATGTTGCTCTCATGATGAATGGTAACACAACTCTTCGTCTATGAAAAGTAACCTGACTATATTAAAAAAAAAAAAAAAGTAACTTGACTATTTTTTTATTTAACACTACTGGAGGAAAAATATTTTCAGGATGAACAGTACCCGCAGCTTAATAGTGCAATAAACAGTAAGATGAACAATATTTTTTCCAAGAAGTGTTCAGTCAAACCAGTAAGGCCATGGTAACAGCCGGTGCACAGTGGGAGAAAGAAAGAGAGATAATAGAATAGGAGAGGAAGAATTCAATATTGATCAATTTAATAGTGACAATAATGACAATGTTGGTCAGACTTTCCAAAAATCAAAGAAGTACCATGTGTTGACTTGACACGGATAAGGGTATAGACCAGCGTCCAATTCTTTAAATCAAGAGAGGATCCTTTATATAGTTTTTATTGTATTGGTAGGATTTAAATTGATATCTAATATGTAACTCAAGTTTCTAGATATGAAAAAGGAAACCGAATGAAGCATTACAATATGCAATTTATTTTGTTTTAAATTTACTGTCGAACATATAATATATATTCTTCAAAGTGCATCTAAAATAATCAGTATATAAATTTTTTAAAAAAGGTACATAATATGTAATCATGTACTCATGTCGAAATTTTTTTTATCATTTTTTAGCCGTATCCCCATATTATAGATTTTAGAGAGAAAATGGAAAAAAAAAAATATGACTCTCAGATATGTATCCGTGCCAAACACTTTCATCTGAGTCCATGCAACATAGATAATGATTTAAGTCTACATTTGAACCCAATTTTACGTTATAGTCTTATGACTTTTATTGCCCTCCTTTGTGTACTTTTGTGTTTGTATTACATTTTTATATTTACAGACATGGGAGGGGTACTACCAAACCCTTCATTGGGTCTAAGTGAAGGTATAACTTCCTGCCTAAGCTAGATGGCTTCTAACTTGGAGGAAAAAAAAAAAAAAAGTAAACGTAATTGTAGAATTCTACTATTATTCATGCATGAAATTCCTAGTAAAAAGGAAAGTTGCCAAAATAATAAAAATAAACATCTCTCTTCTTGATGATTGTAGTTATTACACAATGAAAATCCTCAAGCTACAGATCATCCAGCTTCTGCTACAGACACATCCCATTTATCATCAAATGCTAAGTCTGGAACGGGTTAATTTGTATATATAGTTTTTCCTTTTATTTATTATTCTCTTTCCAATTATTTGTATATATATTCTAGAAGCTTTCTTATTGGGCCATAATATGGTTAGTTTGTTAGGCATAAATTATATATTTAGCCCATCACTGTAAACATTCTGAATAAAGGAATATAACATTTTTATTCTCTCATTTTCTCCATCTCCTTCGTGCATAGCTCTCCACTTAACATGGTATCAGAGCCAGGGAAAACACCTTCCATGGAGGATTTCCCTAGTTTAGACGATTCTTCTTCTTCCCCCACCCAACCTTCAGCTTATTCCGGCCATTCACCAATTAACAATCGTGCCGTAAACCTAACCAAATACCTCAACCTCACAGATCGTAGCAACCTATTTCGCCTAGACACCGACGACAACCCCTAATGTTTTTGGTCCCGAATCTCCTTACTAGCGACAACTATTCAACTTGGTCGCGAGGGATGCGCATAGCACTTCGTGCGGGCTTCATCTCTGGCTCAATTCCTAAACCCACTGACCTAGATGCTCTTCTCTTCGATTTGTGGGAATGCTACAACGATATGGTGGTTTCTTGGCTACAGAATTCGATCAGCCCTTCCATCAAAGCTAGCGTGGCCTTCGTTGATAAAGCTCGTGATATGTGGCTTAATCTTGAGGATCGATTCTCTCATCAAAATGGACCTCGAATTTATCAGCTCAAGAAGTCCTTAGCTAGCCTCCTCCAAGAATCAGACACTATAAGTGTTTATTATGGCAAGTTAAAAACTCTATGGGATGAGTTATTGATTTATGATCCTATTCCTGTTTGTACATGTGGTTCCATGAAAACACTCTCTGATCGTTACCAACGTGATTCTGTTTTCCAATTTTTGATGGGAATGAATGACACGTACTCCCCTGTTAGGGACCAAATTATGATTCTCGATCCATTACCCCCACTGACCAAAGTCTTTTCACTCATCCAACAACAAGAACACCACTACCAGATGGCCCATGTATCTTACTTACCTGATTCCATGGCTTTTTCCATTAGACAAACCTATCCCAATCCCACCAAATTCCCTCCCCAATGCAAACCCAAGAGAGAAAGAGCTTACTGTATGCATTGTAAGATCACTAGTTATACATTTGAGACTTGTTTTAAAGCTGGTAATGCTGAGGTACCTATTTGTTCTCACTGTAATATGTCTAGACATACTATGGAGAAATGCTACAAGCTTCATGGCTATTCACCTGGCCATAAACTGTTCAATAAATTCCAAGGTTCTTCTACTCTTGCTGCTCAATCTACTTCTAACCCAGAGGCCGTCAGTGATGCTTGAATAGGTCTTACCAAGGCTCAATACAGCAACTCATGGCTTTACTCCAACATCGGGAGCTTTCCCCTGTTGTTCAGCCTTCTACTAATCAAATTTAATCCAATTTTCCATCAACTTCAACTCCTCACATTTCTGGTATATCACTTTGCTTATCCACCAGCACACACTACACTTTGTCATCTCAACATGCTCCTTGGATTATTGATACATGTGCAACAGACCATATGGTCTGTTGCCCCTCTTTGTTGACCACTGTCATAGCCACAATTTCTCACTCAATCAGATTACCAAATGGGACAAATGTCCTTGTCACATACATGCTCAGTTCAGTTAACCAACACCATTATTCTCACTAACGTTTTATGTGTTCCATCGTTTAAATTCAATTTGATTTCTGCCTAGAAATTGGCAGCCACACTTACCTGTTGTCAAGTGTTTTTCTCTGATTTTTACCTCATACATGACCTTCTCTCATGGACAACGATTGGGAAGGGTGAAGTGAGGAATAGACTTTATTACTTGCTTAATACTATTGTTCCTCCCTCTACTTTGGCCACCACACTTCAGCCATTAACCAAGAACTTCATTACAGCTTCTCTTACTAGTTTTTAGAATGTTACTGACCTATGGCATTGTCGCCTAGGTCATCTTTCATTTCCAATTTTACATATGATCATAGATCCTATTGTATGAGACCATGTTTCTGGTATTAATACAAAACCATGTTATGTTTGTCCATTAGCAAAATTTCATAGACTTTCATTTTCTCACAGCACACAAAAAACAACAAAACCCTTTGAAATGGTGCATTGTGACCTTTGGGGGCCAAGTTCACTCCCTACCTATGATGGTTCCCTTTATTTTCTCACCATAGTTGATGACTTCACTTGAAGTACATGGCTCTATCTCCTTCACACCAAAGCAGAAACCAGAAAAATATGATCTAAAAAGAAAAATTCTAAAAAGTAACAATGGCAAAGAATTTCAAATGCAAAAATTCTTCAACACAAAAGGTATCATTCATCATACTAGTTGTGTTGCCATACCCCAAATGGGGTTGTGGAAAGAAAACATCAACACATACTCAATGTTGCTAGAGCCTTAAAATTCCAAGCCAACATTCCTCTAGAATTTTGGAATGGTTGTGTTCTAACATCCACATATCTCATTAATAGAACTCCTAGCCCCTTACTTAACAATAAAACCCCTTTAGAATTTTTATTTAACCATCCACCCTCTTACTCTCACATAAACATTTTTGGTTCCCTTTACTTTGCTTCCACCCTACATCAAGGTAGGAAGAAATTTGATCCTAGAGGTCGCATGTGCATCTTTTTCAGGTACCCTTTTGGCACTAAAGGCTGCAAGCTTCTTGACCTCAAGTCAAGAACAACTTTCATTTCTTGGGATGTGCTATTCCATGAGACAATTTTTCCATTCCACACCATAAATACACACACCTCATTTACCTCCCCTAACCCCACTTTTGTCTTTACACAACCCTTACCCGATACACTAGACTTTTCCCTTCACTCTCCCAATTTACCACCTGCCCAACCTCACCATACAACCACCCATTAACCATCACCTGTTCTCCCCATACCTGACCACTCTTCCTCCACATTTTCTCCCATACCTTCACCTAACATTTCCATCCCAATACCCTATCTAACCCTCATCTACGAAGGTCTACCAGACTAAGGAAAGCACCACAGTATTTGCAAGAGTTTCATTGCAGCCAGACCTCACTCTCAGCTCCTTCTCAGTTGTTGTCCACTTCCATACCTGGTAATCATTGTTCTCTTGCTAATTTTTTTATCTTATCTGAAATTTTATTCTGCTTTCACTATCTTTTCCACATCAAGTTCTACCATTTCTGATTCCCTTACTTACAAATAAACTGTAAAACACCCTGGTTGGTGACAAGCCATGGAAATTGAGTTGTTAGCTTTAGAACAAAACCATACTTGGATCATCATTGACTTACCTCTTGGAAAAAAGGCTATTGACTACAAATATGTCTACAAGACCAAGTTTAATGCTGATGGGTCTATAGAACACTTAAAGGCAAGACTTGTAGTGAAGGAATTTACACAACAAGAAGGCATAGACTATACTGAGACATTCTCTCCAGTAGCTAAGCTTGTTACTGTGTGGGTTTTGCTGTCCATTATTGCTGTTCATGGCTGGTCTCTTTTTCAATTTGATGTCAACAACGCATTTCTTCATGGAGATTTGAATGAGGAGATTTATATGCGTAAACCACAAGGTTACACCAAAGGGGGACCCAACCAAGTTTGTAAACTCCTTAAAAGTCTATATGGCCTTAAACAAGCATCACGACAATGGTACTCTAAATTCTCCTCTTCACTCATTGCTTTTGGTTTTTACCAATCCAAAGCTGATTATAGTTTATTTACTAAATTAGATGGCACTTCTTTCACTGTCCTTCTAGTTTACGTAGATGATATTATTGTTGCTAGAAATTGTGCTTCTTCTATTACATCTCTTAAATTACGTAGATGGCACTTCTTTCACTGCCCTTCTAGTTTCCTCTTGAGCAGAATTTCAAACTTACCAAGACTACTGGAGTTCTCCTCTCAGACCCGAGCACCTATAGATGACTTATAGGTTGTTTGTTGTACCTCATAATTACCAGGCCTGATATATCCTATGATGTCCAGCTCCTTAGTCAGTTTATGGATCATCCAACTGCCTCCCACTTGGCCACATCACATAAGGTACTTCGATATATTAAAGTTGCTCCTGGCCAAAGCATATTACTTTCATCTTGTTCCAAGCTTCAGATCAAAGCCTTTTGTGACTCTGATTGGGGTTATAGGCTATTGTGTGTTTCTTGGGGATTCTCCGATTTCCTGGAATCCAAGAAATAATCGGTTGTTTCTCGTTCCTCCGCTAAAGCCGAGTACCGCTCTATGGCCACTACATGTTCTGAAATTACTTGGCTTTGTTATCTACTCATTGATCTTCAAGTTTCTCATCCACAAGCTACATTACTTTACTATGACAACCAAGCAGCTCTCCATATAGCTGCCAATCCTGTTTTCCACGAAAGAATGAAGCATCACCACTGCTCACATTGCATCAAACAGTCAGCTGACTCATATTTTTTCTAAAGCTTTACCCTCCTATCTTCTACGGAAACACTTATTCAAGATGGGAATAGTGAATCTCTATTCTCCATCTTGTAGGGGACTATTACACAATGAAAATCCTCAAGTTGCAAGTCATCTAGCTTTTGCTATAGACACACCCTATTTATCATCAAATGCTAAGTCTGGAAAGGGTTAATTTGTATATATTGTTTTTCCTTTCATTTATTGTTCTCTTTTCAAATCTTTGTATATATATTCTAGAAGCTTTCTTATTGGACCAGAATATGGTTAGTTTGTTAGGCATAAATGTACATATTCAATTCTTTGTATACATATTCTAGAACCTTTCTGAATAGAGGAATATAACATTTTTGTTCTCTCATTTTCTCCATCTCCTTCGTGCACAGCTCTCCACTTTCTTCCCATTCAAAACGTAATAGTAGTTGCTGCTAATAGATCATAAGCCAGGGAGAATTGGAACAACTTACACCCTGGCATCATTCATGTCATCAGAACTAAATCCATCACATGTGATATTAATCGACCTGTTATCATTTCCTACTGCTCACTGAAATTATCTCCCTATAAAATGTTGACAGTTTCTCAACTGAAGTGGTCCACTCCGGGATTCATCACGTTCATATGGAACTGCCCCATGATAAACTGAAACGTGGGAATTAACCACCAAAGCTTGATGGAAGTTTTGGGAATTCTGGCTATAAATACTGGAGCTTGGTCCCTGGACTCACTTACTCAACCTCATTCAGTCTTACACCATCTAAGAGAGTGTGTAGAGTTTGGAAGTGCCAAAATCAGTGAGAAAACACAACAAAACCGTGAAGCAACACCAATGGCTGGAGGTACTCTTCTTGGCATTAAGTTTATTTCGATTCTATTTAAAAGTGTTTATTCCATTTTTCTCTTCATCAAATCCCCATTTACGTACGACCTCCTTCTACTCTAGCTGAAGTAGGCAAATTCGTATCTGTTTGGGTTCAGTTTTTGGTAGGAAGAGAGCTATTTCATGACATTGTCATAGGGACAAATGCCAACGCGGGGGTTGATATATATGCGCCCCAATGTTTTGCTCATCAACTTGGTTTTGGCCAAACATGGCCCATTCCTCCTTGTTGTTCTAGGAACTTAGTAGAGCGTTTTTACACTATCAATAAAACTAAGGCACAAGCCATTGATGCCCATAATAATCTTCTGACTAAAGGCTTTACCTATGCTCCTTTCAATTCTACTGTTATCACACACTCTCTTTTTGACCAGTTGTGGCCGTCTGTGAAGAACAGATTGTTCCCAACTGATGCCAACCGTGCCTTCCATCTGCTAGATAGGGTGGATCCCCTTTCTGTTTCTCCCATTCCCGCTATCCCTTTATCTAGCGAGAGTCCTATATCGCATGTTCGCACCAAACGCCCTACTCCTCCATCTATCTCTCCAAAGGCTACCGTATCCAAAGGTGCTTCCAGCCGTAAGCGGCTAGCTCCATCTTCCCCAATTTTGCAGGGCGATAATGATGATGATGATGATGATGATGCCACTCTTATCCTTAGGAGAAAGGTAATTGGGTTTATGTTATGTCATAAGACTTTTCTCTCCACATATTAATGACTCACCTGGATTTTTCAGAAGACCTCAACTTCTCCTTCAAAGGCTCCAGCTTTGGCAACCCCCATTTCATCACCCTCTGTTGAGGCTACTCTGCCCGAATCAGATGATGGAGGGGCTACTTTGACAGATAAATCCTTAGCTCTGATACCTTTGTTACTGCCAGCAGGAACATCTCCTTCTTCCCATGACGTTGACCCCCAAGCGTAGAACCAGAAGGTAATGTGTATGTTTTAGTGTCTTGCCTCTACTTGTGCTACTGGCTCCTAATTTGTCGCCTTTTGAGTTATGCAGGGATTCCTGTGGGCCTGTCAAGTGTGGCAGAATTTTCACACCTGAGTAAGGGAAAGTCTCCACAAGTGGTTGAAACGACGGGTGATGTGCCTGGACCTCGTAACATTGTTTACAAGGTAGACTCTTGCCTTGCCCTCGTTCTTACTCTGTGTTTTGTGGCAAAAATCCTTAATGCTGGCGCCTTTCTTTTCGGGATGCTGATGACATCGTACGGTCCATCCAAGATCTATTCACCTCCTGGGAACAGATAAAGACATCTTGCCCTGGTTCGACTAGTCATTCTTCTACGCCATCTTCTGTTATTTCGGACGATCACATAAAATCTCTTAAACAATCGCTGCTTGAATATGTTTCTTTCATGGATATGGAAATTGGCCGTGCCAGTGCTGGCAAACAGAGAGACAAGTTGGAAACGTTGGGTGCACAATTGCTGCACATACTTTCACTTACATCGCTCAACGTGTTCGCCAACTTCAAGGCGAAGCTGAAGGTTTTTCATGCTGATATCTTCTCTTTGCTAGCTAGGAATGTGGAGTTGAAGGCCAAGAGTACTCAATATCTTCGCGTCGTGTCTGAAAGAGAATCTCTGCTTCAAGAGAATAATAAAACCAATGCTGAATTGATCGATATCTCTTCTGAGGTCATGGTTGAGGACTCTTTGTTATTAAATTTGGCTACGGAGATGAAAGAGATTCAAGCAAAGATGGATGGTTGCAGGGCGAGAATAGCTACTAAAAGTCACAATGCTTCCCGAGGAATTGACAGGAATAAATCCTTGATTGAGCAGTATAACAAGTTGGAGGTTGACGACGGTCTAGTGAGCGAGTTGGACGTCATTTCTTCTCAGCATAAAGAAGAATGGGGAAGGTTCAGGGAAAAGATGTGCTCATCTTGGGGCGAATTGCAAAACATTCGATGTTTCACTTTCCTTTTTTAAAATTCACATTGATTGTCATTGCCAATTTTGAATGTAATATCATCCACTATCGTTAATGAATGATTATTCTATTTTCCTACGAATTTAATCGACGTATTCACCCTTAATCGCCAATTCTCCAAGTATTAAATGATGTGTACTAAGATTCATGCATGTTCTTTCTTATTATTCCGCATTTTTTCTCCAAGTTTTTAGGCCATTCAATTTCGACTGCTACACATGAATGTGGCCATTCGTATTCTATGTTTTCGCCTTCAAACCTCTATAAATGCGTGGGTATCTTCATTTATCACATTCATTTTCATTCCTTTCTTCGAATCCACTTTTCTGCCATTGCTTGGCATTCTTGGCAATCAGTCACTATTTTCATCTTTCGTAGAAATGCTTCTTTTACTTTAATATCACTTTTGGTATGGAAGGTATAGGAAATATTTTTTGGCCAGCAGAAGGCGGGTGAGGTCAGTTCATCCGCTTACTCGTCTGTCGATTGAGGGGGTGGTCTTTGACCAATAAAGATCTTTTCGGCGCTCTTGCGGAAAGCTTTCCTCAGCGGCAAAGTTTTTTCCTGCCTACTGGTGCAGTGATACGCATAGAGAGGTGCTGAAGCTTAATTGCTTGTTGCGAGTGCTTCTCAACTTTTTTTGCCTGTCCTTTGCAGCGTCCATTTAGGAAGGCAAGGGCGGCCAATTTCATTCCTTCTGTCACCATCAACCGGGACATCATTTGTAGCCTGCTAAGATTTGCGACTAAATATATTTTGATTATTTCATCTTTCTTGCTTTATAATCAGTAAAAGATAGATAACAGCTTGCTATAATTAGCGGCCTATGTAAGAGATGAGTGGTAATAAAGAACCTTATTTTGAATGCATTTTGTATCTTCGGTTTATTTGAACGCAAATCGTTCAGTTTCTTTACCTACAATCGCGCAGTGCAATCGTGCTACTCATGTTTTTATTTGTTCGCTTTCCCATAAGGAAGGAACATATTTTTTCAAATACTTATCATTAATGAATCTAACATGCCTAGTACCATCTAAATCCTCCAAGTGGTAAGCCCCATTGGGTAACACGCCTCTAACTTTATATGGTCCTTCCCAGTTGGGCGACCATTTGCCATATTTTGGATCCTTGCTATCCAAAGGGAGTATCATCTTCCAGACCAAATTGCCTAGGCTAAAAGATTTGGCTATGACCTACTTATTATAAGCCTTAGCCATCCTTTACTTTTGAATTTGCAATCTATCTAGGACGTCTAACTTCAACTCGTCCAATTCCAACAAATTTTGAACTAGCGACTCTATATACTCTTCGTCGCTTAGCTTATATTGCCAACGCACCCTAATCGAAAACTGCACATTGTTTCTTTCAGTTAGATTGAGTCTTATTAGAAGATTCCGCCTGCCTGTTAGATTGAGTGTAATAGGGCGTGGAATTTACTAACTTGACTCCAAATTCGCCTAAGAATTCCTTCACCTGATCCCCATTCAATGAAGTTCCATAATCTACCACCAAAGTTTGTGGAATCCCAAATCAATAAATAATATGATCGCGGATGAATTCTATAACATTTTTCTAGGTAATTTCCTTTAAAGGTATTGCTTCAACCCACTTAGTGAAGAAATCTGTTGCAACTATAACAAACGTGTGTTGCTGGATGATGGGGGGTAAATCTTTCCTATCAAGTCTATCACCCAACCCTTGAACGGCCACGGCTTGACGATAGGCGTCATTTCTCTTGCTAGAGCTCTTTGTATTGGGTCATGTTTTTGGCATGCTAAGAAACTCTTCGCATATTGAACTCATAACTCTCACATTTTGGGCCAGAAATACCCACTCCTAACAATTAACCATCGCATTTTTTGGCTAGCTTGATGCGCTCCGCATATTCCTTTATGCACTTCGGTCATAATTGTTCTAGCTTCTTGCATGCTTACACATTTTACTAACACACCATCATGACGTTTCTTAAATGACTCCCCATCTATCAATGTGTAATTTAGCGAATGTAACTTCATTTTTCTACTACTTCCTTCGTTAGGCTCTTTAAGGAACCCCTTAATCTCAGTCCTCCAATCCATCACATCTCCATCTTCTATGTACCTAACCTATGCCTTTCTTGCCCTTCTTTGGACTACGGGCAATATTATTCCATATTCACAGGTAGATTCCTAGTTTAGCACTTTTGAATATCCTGACGCCATTTGTGCCAACTCATTTGCTATGTCATTGTACATTCTATTAACACATTGAAGCTCTACATGGTCAAATTCTTCCAACAATTCTTGGGTGATTTCGTATTGACTTATGATGGAGTCACTTTGGCATTTATAGTCACCAATCAATTGGTGAATTATCAGTTGGGAATCGTTCCTAATAATCACGTTCTTTATTTGTATATTTATCATCAATTCTAGACCCACAATTAAGGCTTCGTATTCGGCCTAATTTTTGGCACGCATCTTATCCAAAGTGAATGCGAATTTCTAACAAAATTCCAATGGATTTATTAAGGCTACCCCTACTCCTACTCCTTTGGAAGTCTTTGATCCATCGAAGTATAAGATCCATGGTTTTAATTCAAATGAATCAATCTCTAGTTCAATCTCTTCAAGCATGTCAAGGCATGGGTGATCGGCCAGAAAATTAGCCAATGCCTGACTTTTAACTGCCTTTTGGGGTATGTATTTTATTTCGAATTAGGACAGTGCTAAAGTCCAAAGGCCTACTCTTTGATGCAAAATAGGACGAGAGAACATGTATTTAAACAAGTTTACTTTAGAAATCAAATAAATTGTCACAGGCCGTAAATAAGCCTCTAATTTTGTGCACGTGAAATACAATGCGAGACATAATATCTCAATGGTAGAATAATTACGTTCGCATGTTGTCAATTGCCTACTTAAATAGTAAATGGTCATTTCTTCACCAAATTGGTTCTCTTGCACGACCATCCCGGCTATCGATTCCTGCTCAGCCGACATGTACAACTTCATTGGCCGTCCTTGGATTGAGGATACCAATACCGGTGGATTCGTTAGATATGTCTTCAGGCTTTCAAAAGCATTTTGATGTTCTTCCTCCCAAACGAATTCGTCCTGATTTTTCAACTTTAAAAGAGGCGAAAAAGCTTTTGTTCGCCCTGCACAATTATATATAAAGCGTCTTAAGAAGTTTATTTGACCTAAGAACATTTGTAACTCCTTTTTATTACTAGGAGGCTTAGCCTCTATGATGGCTTTTGCTTTGTTTTTATTGAGTTCAATCCCCCTTTTGTGTACGCGAAAACCAAGGAAATTTCCTGTGTTAAGCCCAAATACATACTTCAAAGGATTTAACTTTAGTTTATGCTACCTCATTCGCTTAAATGAACATCTGAGTTGTTCAAAATGGTCATCTTCTTTAACGGATTTGACCACAATATCATCTACATAGACTTTCACGAATTTACCTATCATGTCATGAAAGATCAGGTTCATCGCCCTTTGATAGGTCGTCCCTGCATTCTTTAACCCAAAAGGCACGACTACTCACTCAAAACATCCTAATGATCCAGGACATCTAAAGGTAATTTTGTGTATGTCTTCCTCAACTATATAAATTTGATTATATCCCGAATATCCATCCATAAAAGAATATATTACATGCCCAGCAGTCGAATCCACTAAAGAATCTACCGTAGGCATGGGATATTCATCCTTAGGCATGGCTAAATTTAAATTTCTAAAATCTATACACACCCTTAACTTGTCATTCCTTTTTAATACTGGCACTATATTGGATAGCCATTCAACATACCTGGCCGTTCTAATAAAACCCGCTTTCAGTAATTGCTCTATTTCTTTCTTAATTTCAGGAAGTACGTTGGGAACAAAACGCCTAGGAGGTTGCTTATGAGGTTTAAAATCCAGTTTAGTTGGCAATCTATGTTCTACCAAGTTGCTATCTAAACTAGGCATATGTTCATATTCCCAAGCAAAACAATCTTTGTATTCCTTTAATAAAACGATTAATTTATCACTAACCTCTTGAGTGAGCATCTGGCTAATAAATGTTGGGCGATCTTCCTCTTCACCACCAATATTCACCTTGATCAGGGGGTCCCTGTGCTTATGACGTGGTAATCCCCATTGTTGCCTCATCATTTTTCCATAATTGCGCTGAAAATGCCTCTGTTGCGTTCTGGTCATCTCGTTGAAAGGTACTACCCTTCCTGCATCATACTGGAATGAATGCCATACATTTGGTTGGTAAGGTTGTGGCCTGAACGTTCTCCCCTGATTGGTCGGCCTGAACCGTTTCTCTAAAGGTAATCCCCCATAGAACGAAGTACCTCGCCCCCTGAAAGGCTGAGCATTTGGAATGAAATCAGGGCGATGGTGATGCTACCATATCTTTGGCGGTTTTGCCCTTACTCCCACTTCTTCTTTACACCTTGCACACAGGACGCCTTCATCCTTCTTAGATTCCTTCCATTTGATATGCTAAAAAACGATGGGATTAGGCTTAGGCTCTTCCCCCCATCATCAATCACCAATTTGAATTTTGGTAATTTGTCTTCGAAGCCGGTTGTCAACATATTAACCTCTAGTGGCTGTGGGAACGGGTTTTCATCCACTGCCATCTTCTTCTTTTCTTCAAATGTGATTCGTCCTGATTCAATAGCATCCTGTAACACCTGACGAAAAACCAAGCAATAATTAGTCATGTGTGACCATGCATTATGCCATTTACAATATTTTTTACCCTTAATTTTCTCAAGGTCTAGCAATTTATGCTTATCGCTCAACTTTATTTGCTTGTCCTTATACAACTTATCGAATATAAGACCAGCTTTAGTAACATCAAATGAAAATGTCCTAGCCTTTTTGTTTTCACTTCTTACAGGTTCATCTTTGTCCAACGCTCTAGGTTTAGCCATTATGGGACAAGCAATGCATTTCCCTTAACTAGCTCGACCAAACACATTTCAGCTTGACCGTAATATTCATCGTTGACGGCATGAACATTGAAGTTTGGGTCTTTATAATAAGTCCCTTTACTAGAATTCTTCATCTGTTCCTCCTCTCTTATTAATCGCTCATATCTGATTACATTCGCGCTGAGTTGGAACAAATCCGAGAACTCCCTATCCTGGAATTTCTTTTTTAAGTCAAAGCTCAAACAACTTTGTGCGATTTTAACAAATTCCTTCTCAGGCAGAGGTACAAAACATTTAATCATGGCTGTTTTGAACCTTTGAAGGAAACCTTCTGCCCATTCATTGGGCATTTGACGTAAATTCGCCAAATCGGCCAGAGTGACTTCAGACTCAGTTTTATAAAATTGAGCATGGAATAACTGCTCCATTTGTTGCCATGTTTGAACGGAATTTGCTGGCAGATTAATGAACCAAGAAAAAGCTACTCCCGTTAACGAACTAGGAAACAACCTCAACTTATGATAATCATTCACTTCACCACTGTGCAGCGTGAATCGCCCTACATGCTCTAGGGTAGACACTTCTCCCAAACTAGTGAATAATGAAAATTCTGACACTTTGTACCCCCTAGGCCATGGATATGTTTGGTCTATCCAATTAGGATATGGTTTTGTGTAAGTCGACCTAACGATAGGACGTACTCCAACAGCCATTTGATCCTACACAATTTCCATTATTTGATTCCTCAACATGACGTTAGGATCATACGAAATCCCTACGGGTTGATTTACTAGTTGGTTTACGTGAGGCCTGACAATTGGCCCTTGATTGGTGGCAAAAGTGCCATTATTTGGGCCATTATGGCCATTGACTTGAGTATTTAACCCATCATTAGCATGTAGGGTGTTTTGTCCATTGTTTTGGCCATTATCTCTTACGCTCGAATTACCCCCCAGGTTTGTAACCATGTTATCACCATTCAAATTTGGCGTTCCAACCCCCCTTAGTTTGAGGTAGATGGGCCGAAAGGTGGTTCTAAACTTTGACCTGATGGGTTCAAACTAGGGAAATTGTGTGGCGAAGTATGTCCTACCGTCGTCCTAGTTTGGAAATGACTCCCTATGGGTATAACAGGTTGACATATTTGGCCTACTAACTTGTTCATGATTTTCTTTAATATACTAAGTTGTTTGGCCATATTGTCATAGTGCATGTTCCCATTTTGAACGAATTTTTCTATATTATGAACATTTCGTAAGTTTACCTGTTCAACAACATCTTGCGCGAGTTCCCCAAGTAATGCACGTATGGTGCGAGGGCTCAACTCTGTCATTGGCTCGTAACGACTGTGACTGCTCTAACTCCATCCATCTGTTCGTGGAGAGTTTTGTTGCTCATCATATCGTTCGACTACAAACTAGACTACTCCTTGACCCGCTGGTTCCTTATCAGAACTTTTATGAGGCATAATGTTTTACTTTTCGTATCTTCACTTACCAAACACCAAGTGTCCCACTGGGCATGCCAAATTGTTTCGCATGGTTTTTGGGTCGCTAACAATTAAAAGGAAAATCAGATGATTGTGTAAGGAACAAATCTCTTGAGACAAAGTCCAAAAAATGGGTATTTTTATTGGCGAACGAAGATTTACAATCGGAAATAAACAGAATGCCTCCAATGGGTGCAAGCACACGAGTACTAAGAGAAGGAAATTAAAGTTATACTAAGAAATTGAAATTACATATTCTATGTTGAGAGTTTTTAATTTGGGGTCCTTCTTCTCTCTGTCTCTTCTTCCTTTTATACTGCTCTGATGGTTTTCTTCGTGATAAACCATTTGTAAACTACTTGAATAATCCATAACTACCCACTTTCTTTATGGTGGCTCAGCAATCGTAGAACTGTCATGTCTAACTACTGTAATCATGTTGCTATCGTTCAACTGCTCCCAACTGGGCTCCTAGAATTGTGGATCGTGACGAAAGTGCTCGATATCCATTTCAATAATCGTCATTCTGAGTAAATACAATATTTGACGTGGCTGCAACCTTGGGCGATTCAGAGATCTAGACGATAATAGACTCGTTGCTTTGGGCGACAGTAGGGTATTCCATTCGCGTAGATTCTGGGCGTCGCGTAGGTTTGGACGATGCCATTACGAAATTGGCGGGTTTTTACTTCGTCAATACTCCAACTTGGGCCTTTGTCCTGATTTCTCCAATTTGGGCTTCATTCCTTTGGCTATTCGGATTGGGCTACACTTTTAGTGAGTCAATAGGTCCACAGAAACTTAACTCCTTTCTTGGTCAACAGAGTCATAGAACCTGCTATTTTAGAGAAACCTTCTATGAATGGCTGATAATATCCGGCTAATCCATAAAAACTTCTCACGTCTCTAACATTTGCAAGTGTTGGCCAATTCGTTACACTTTCAACTTTAGAAGGATCAACCTCGATGCCTTTGGCTGTAACAATGTGACCTAAGAAACCTACTCTCTCAAGCCAAAATTCACATTTCTTAAATTTGGCATACAACTTTTCTGCTCTCAGTGTTTCCAATACAATCCTCAAATGTTCTTCATGTTGTGCCGAATCTCTGGAGTAGATCAGTATGTCATCGATAAAAACATTAACGAATTTATCAAGATACTGATGGAAGACTCTGTTCATCAAGTCCATAAATATCGCAGGTGCGTTTGTGAGTCCGAAAGGCATCACTATGAACTCGTAATGTCCATATCGTGTCCTGAACGCTGTCTTTGGTACGTCAGTTGGCGAAACCTTTAGCTGATGGTAACCAGATCTCAAGTCAATCTTGGAAAAAATAGCTCTACCTTTCAATTGATCGAATAAGTCCTCGATCCTGGGGAGAGGATACTTATTCTTTATCGTCAACTTGTTAAGTTCTCGATAGTCGATGCACATCCTCATGCTTTCATAATTTTTCTTTACAAACAGAACAGGTACTCCCTATGGAGATACACTTGGTCTGATGAAACCCTTCTCTAGCAATTCCTCCAATTGCACCTTCAGTTCTTGCAACTCCTTTGGCGCAATATAATACGGAGCTTTAGAAACGGGGGCAGCCCCGGTACCAAGTCAATGGAAAACTCCACTTGTCTATCCGACAGAGTACCGGGTAGATCATCTGGAAACATCACCGTACTCACATACTACTGGCACTGATTCCAGAGTAATCTCCTCTACGGGTTTGTCTTGCAAACTAACCAAAAATCCTTGACAATTGTCCTTAGCTAAAAACTTCTCGGCTTGTAAAGCGGAGATAAGACGAGGAAGTGACTTGATCCTCGTCCCATAAAACCTGAATACTCCTTCACCATCTTTGCGAAAAATGACCTTTCTCGTGGCACATGATTGCGGCACGATTGGTGCTGAGCCAATCCATACCCAGAATAATATCGAAATCTTTCATTCGAATAATATTCAAGTTTGCCTCCAAAACTTGACCATCAAAATCTATTTGTACGGCCTTGACTATCTTATTAGTATCGATAGTACTTCCTGATGGCAAACTAACCTCGAGAGTACTACCAGTCTCTACTCCTATCAGGTTCAGTCTTTCTAAACATTCATTGGATATAAATGAATGTGTGGCTCTCGAGTCTATTATAACATACACGGAGATACCAGATATAGATAGTATAGTTGTTATCATATCAGAATCATCGGCTGCATCTATAACAAATAATCTTGCTTTCCCTTCTCTGTTCTGGTCCGTGTCTTTCCACTGATTGGAAACTAAACATCATTTCATTTATAACTCAACTTCTCTTAATGATGGTACATAAGTAAGAAGCATGTATGTCGAACATTTTTTTATACAAAGATGTCATACCTACTCTAGATCCTATCTCTCTATTCCTTTCGGTCACACATGATTCGGCGTCTGAGAATTCTCCGAGCGCTGGATCAGCATCTTCCTCTGGTTATTCTTCCGGGTCTTCCTCGGGTTCTTCTTTGGGAACATCCTTGGGTACTAACCCACCTTCTTGCCCAAGTTCGAGCTCGGGCATTGGCTCATGTTCTAGCTCCCCTTCAGGTGCAACCCTAAAGCGGTGCTCAAAATTCATGGGCCAATATGCCACAAATCTCACGCGGAAGGTATCATACTCAATCTCCACATTAGGTGACACTAGAGCATCTATGTATATGCTGCAAGCTACCTCGCGCAGTCGCCTCGGAAGGTCAAGAGTAAATGATGGATCGATAGGTGATCATTGGTCACATAGCCATACTGTATGGCCCGATCACGTACAATGTTTAGCTGCTCTACGTGTTGGGCATAGTCCGATCGAGTCTAGGCCTGAAACGATCGTAGTCTCTAACGGCTTGTTCTGCGTCACTGTGTGCATTTCTATGAATGGGTGCTATGTCCTAAACCAATTATGCAAAGTCCAATTATACGGGATTATTTATCTCTCTTAGTTAAAATTACGAGGACGTAAAAATTTAAAAACTCTTGTAAATTATGCACAAACTCGTCTTTCTTTCTTTCTTTCTAATTCGAATACATTTCTTTCTCTTCTTCTAAATCTCATAAATTGTAAAACAGGTATCCGAAATAAAATAACGTTAAGCTTCATAAACTTATTTTACCTTCAGAGTCGGTGGATCGAATGATGGCAGTGGCGACTTTCATTAATAACTAAATAATAAATAAAAAGTCTCTTTGAAAATTCTCTTTTTGAAAATTTGTCAGTCTATAGAAACGCGGACCAGCTTTGATACCAAGCTATAGCGCCCCGAGTTCCGTTAACCCGGATTGTCACGTCATCGTCTTTTGCCCTAATTTTAATAATCAGATTTGCAGAAATAACCTAATTTTAAAAATCACATCACATTTATAACGGTAATTATCATCGGCAACAAACTCATTTAAATAACTTGGAATAATTGTTTTGAAATTTAAATCTCAAGTTTTTGGAATAAATGAAATTACAAAGTACGATAATATTTTTCAAAATGAGGAAATTTCGAAAGTAAATAACTACAACTTTCAATTCATGCCACCACTGCCCATTACATCCGACCATCTCCGAAATCTACAAATATTGTTAAAATAACGGAATGAGTAACGTGACATCATCATCATCATCATCTTTGGCTCATTTTCTTGAAAATCATAGGGTGTGGGTAGTCTCTTCTCGTGCATTTAAGCACATAAGTTATGCATAACATTCTCATTTTATCTCATAAGAGATTCTCGTCTTTCTCATGAATTAAAGCATTTAAGTTATGGCAAGCATAACAACATCATATATTTCATATGACACATTCTCATCTCATACATTAAAGCATATAAATCACGTAAATTCACATAAGACATGCCATTATAATTTAAACTAATTAATGGAGGCGAGTCTACCTAAATAATCTCGAGTTACGTGCAAAAATGAAGTGAAAAGTGATCTTATGCAACGTCGTGGGTGGTGTTGTTGAGCTGCATTGTGCAGCTTAGTGAGTTCACTGTTGATGCTAAAAATGGACTTTCCAGCATCAATGATGTCTCACAGTGAAATTGAGAGTTTGAGATCACTTTTCACTTCATTTTTGCACGTAACTCGAGATTATTGAAGTAGACTTGCTTCCATTAATTAGTTTAAATTATAATTGCATGTCTTATGTGAATTTACGTAATTTATATGCTTTAATGTATGAGATAAGAATATGTCATATGAGATATATGATATTTTATACTTGCCATAACTTATATGTTTTAATGCATGAGAAAGACGAGAATTTCTTATGAGATAAAATGAGAATGTTATACATAACTTATGTGCTTAAATGCACGAGAAGAGACTACCCACACCCTATGATTTTCAAGAAAATGAGTCAAAGATGATGATGTCACATTATATATTGCATAAGCATGTGTTCAATTATTCTGTAAATTAATTATTGGCGATGATCGTATATAATGGCTCAAATTAACCAGGGGAACACAACAGTGTAATAAAGTTATAAGTTCAAAACAAGGGCAAAACCGGTTCCAAGTGCGGAATATCAGCTAATGTTTGCTTAATCTGGCGTTAGAACCATCACATGGACATTGACGCATACAAAAACAGACTATTACAACAAATGATCTAACATCTGGGTGTGTCCAAAATTCTACACTTGGATAGACGCAACAAAGATCAAGAAAGAAAGTGGTCAAATTACCTACAGATCACAACCCATTGCTTCTTCCACCAGGTAGAGCAAAAGGGTGGTCTTTCAGAAACATGAATATTTACAAAGTCGTGGCAGCTAACTCTTCAAAATCACATGCAACAGTCATGATGCTTTCTTTGAGTTCCTCTAGTTTAGACTTGGAGGAGGCAATTATGCGATCCTTCGCCTCTTTAGCTGATTCAGCAAGCGAAAGCTTTTCTTGTAGGTTCCTTATCTGCTCGTTGATCTTGTTAATCTCTTCATCTGTGTGATTTCTCTCAAGAATTTGCTCAGCAATTTGACTTTGAAGTAGCTCTACTTGGCCTAAAAGCTTTTCCTTCCTATCTTTCACTGATAGCAACCCAGTTATACGGTCTCGGACTGCATGAACATCAAATCCATACCTTTCCAAGTCTGCAAGGTTCTCCAAAATGTCGTCAGAGATGCTTTTAGGATCATTAAGTTGCAATCGCGAAGCTTTTTCCACCACACTGGAAAAGGTTACCATTAGACCTATAGCTAAGCCTTCACGAGAACTCTCTTTAGTATGTTGTAGAGGCTGGAAATGTGGCTTCTGCGGTATCCTCTGGAAGATATCCATGGATTCAATTGCACTCCAAAGCATCGCGTTCTTCAAAAAAGGCAAGCTTAGCTGCTCGCTCTGAATGATTGAGCCTTTATCTCCAGAGATAGGGGTTTCCATACCGCACTCTTTTTGCCTCTCACTGCCATCGATCAACAGAGCAATTTCTTTTTCAACACATTGCTCTGCAGTCCTCACCAGGGAAAGTCCTGCAGAAAATCAAATACTATCAGGCGACCTATACCAAAGAAGCGGTGCACACCAAGAAAATGCATGTTGGCATACTACTTGAGCCATCAACAGCATTTGGAGTCTGTATTTCTTCAATCCATTTGGAAAGAGGTTTGTTATCAAATTCTCTGGAGGGTACTCCAGCAATGACTTCATTTAATTCATTCACTACATGATTTGATTCCGTGGTTTTTCTTCCTGGAGCATCTAGAGAATCTGCAGAACCTCAAAAAAGGCACCGTCAAAAGAAACAAAATCAACAAGTTAGAAACAAAAAGAATCACAGGTTCCAACCTAAATATTTTTTTCTCCAATTTCACAATCTCTATATGCAGTCAATGTGTCCCAAAATAGCATATAAAAGAAGTTAAAAACAACAGCACGACTACCAAAACTCAACAATCATGAAGAAAGAATTTGCCCGCATACAAAAAACTCAGCACCTTGAACTAGAGAGGCATTCTTTACATCTGTGGCCCGTCTTCTTCCTCTCTTTGATGAATGCTTCTCGATTGGGTTTATTGACCTCTCAACAGTTTTCGCATCTGACGCTTTTGTGTGGGTCTTTTGCATTATACTGCCAGGCCTATTTTTCAGCTTTGGAAGACCATCATTCTTGTCATGCATAGTGCTTTCCTGATCATACAAAGAGCCCTCAGTTCCAGTCATCTTCACTTCAGCAGTTGTGCGCGAACCAACTTCATTTGAGGAACAGTCTTTCATGACAATTTCATCTGCCACAATATTTTCATTTTGCACACTGCCTATTAACACAGGAATTTTCTTATTAACAAAAACCTAAAAGTGGCTATCACATTAAGGAATCTACAATTTCATTGAACAAGGGTGGTAGAAGGAAGAAATAGGGAGAGAGTGAAAAGGAATGCACAAACCTGTTACCTGGGTTTGATGGCTTTTGATCGGCATCTTTCGTGGCCTTCCCCTCTTTCTCTTTTGAATGCTTTCTTTAGTTTCTGGTTGTCTACTCTCCTAAAAATGCAACGGAACACAAATAAGCAGCAAGAGCATTAAGTAGTTGAATATATTATTTTCTTTCAGTGCAATCAAGAAAAGACAATGAACTCACTTGAATGCTGAGTTTGTCACATGAGAAGAGCACAAATAAGCTCCAGAAAAACATGACAAAGTTGTGCTCAAATGCAACTCATAATAGATGGCAGGTTTCATACAGTTTTAAATTGAACTTTAATTCCAACCGAAATTGATTCTCTTTTTTAAATTTTAAAGGGGAAAAGGGATAAAATTGAAGACAAGTAAATATTATGAAAAGGGAACAAATTAAACATACCCAGCTACCCCATTGTAATCTATAAATAAAAACTAAGCAAACAGACACAATACATGGAAATACAAAACTTTAATGAAGAATTAATTTATGAAAATTAGGTTTTCCATTTATATAAAAGTATGATAGAGATAAGAATTAGATAGATGGAAAACATCTGTTATCAAACAATACCAAAAAATTAAGCTGAATTTCAAATTAGATTTATAAATGAAAGGTAAGGGTAACAAAAAATTGTATCCAAGTACCATAACATAATTCTTACTAAAAAATGAGCAAAGAGTAACCAAAAAACCATGGATAAAAAGATACAAGTTTAATCTAGCAATAAATGTAGCAATATTAAGTCTATACAACTATCCTCAGATTATTATTTTATCTCTCTTGTTGACCTTTTTATCACATCCCAATAAATCTAGCAATATTAGATTTAAAATTGTTAAGGATTGTTATATCTTTTTAATTTACTTGTCCCACAAGAGTTTTTATGATTTCAAAACTTCAAATGATTTGACCATGCAAACGGATGCTTAAATTCCGATTTAGAGAGGAAGGGGCTCCAAGCTAACATTCAAAATCATATATAAGTGCCAGTTTCATCATATTCACCTTTATCCTCTGTATATCTGAATCATTTGATAGCTGCTCCTGTTCATTCTCAGGCTTCAAAGATTCCTCATCAATTGAAGGGCGATCCTTGTTGTCACATAAGCTTGCCTTTCCAGTAGCCAAACCTATGATGTACAAAGACCAGTTTCTTCTATCACACACTAATTTAGATCGTAAAACAACTAAAATAATAAAAACCTCACAGATACCTCCTACAACAGATTCTAGGCTTTTAACTTGTAGTTCTTGGTTTCTTCCTCTTTTCTTCATAGAACCAGATGTAGGGTTTTCCTGATTTCAAGACTTGAAGTCAGTTGACTATGCAAACAGGTGCCTAAATACTATTGCAGAGGGACTTCTCACATCATTCAAAACCATTTGTAAGTGCCAGTCTCATTATTTTCACCTTTATCCTCCATGGCACTGAATCATTTGATTGCTGCTCCTGTTCGCTCACGGGCTTCAAAGGTTCCTCATCAATTGACGGACAATCCCTCTTGTCACTTGAGCTTGCCTTTCCAGTAGTCAAGCCTGTGATGTACAAAATTCAGTTTCTTTCACACAGATAATAAAATTTCGTTCTCACTAATGTAGATCTTAAAACAACTAAACTAAGACATCAAAAATCCTATAAAAATACCTCCGACAACAGATTCTGGGCTTTTAACTTGCAGTTCTCGGGTTTTTCCTGTTTTCTGCACAGAACCAGATTTGTGGTTATCCTGATTTCAATACTTCAAGTCAATTGACCATGCAAACAGATGTTTAAATTCCTATTTACAGAGGAAGGGACTCCTCATCAACACTCAAAACCATATATAAGTGCCAGCCTCATCATATTAACCTTTATCCTCTGTATCGCTGAATCATTTGATTGCTGCTCCTGTTCACTCACAGGTTTCATAGATTCCTTATCAATTGATGGATAATCCCTTTTGTCACTTGAGCTCCCTTTTCCAGTAGCCAAACCTATGGTATACAAAGTTCAGTTTCTTCTTTCACACTCAAATAATAAATTTTGTTTTCATTAATTTAGATAGTAAACAACTAAACTACAAAATAAAAATCCCACAAATACCTCCTACAACATATTCCAGGCTTTTAACTTTCATTTCTTGGGTTCTTCCTCTTTTCTTCTTAGAACCAGACGTAAGGTTATCCTTCTCAACTTTTTGTTGTATTCCCTGACATGTAAATTAAGAGTGAAGCACAAATATTATTTGATGCAATAAACATATAGCAAAAGTAAAACGGGTATAAAGAATTAGATTTAGGATTGCCTCTTATTCTTTTCTTCAGGTCTCATTTGGCTTAGAGATATTTAGTTGACTAGTATTAAATCTGTTAAGCAGCTTTACAAACATTATTAAGATATTTGGTTACAATTGATTAGTATAAAATCCATCCACAAAGACTGAACTCTGCACAACCGCAAATATACCAAAATCTGTGTGAAACTAGTGAGATTAAATAGTACAATTTCGACATCAACAATCACATACAAATTGAACAAAGTATTGCATCTACAAACTTCTTTAGACCAAAACTTCATCAAGCATCAACGTTCTCAGCTCTCAATTAACGTAATAACATATCTAGTTCATTAACTAACATTAGAGAGTAATATGTAGGTGCCAATCAGTGGCTTAAAAAGTTGCAACTCTATCATCATCCCAAGGCATTCAATAATGCTATTTATAATCATGATGATAAATCGCCGGTGATGCGACAGTCTATGTGAGGATTGAACAATTCAATTTATATGAGAGGGGAAGGGGGGAGAGAGAAATGTGAGGGATAATGTTTGCCACGTCACTAATGATTTATCATCATGATGATAAATAGCACTACAAGGCATTTCACCTTATTCAATTGAATAAGCAAATAAACATAAAGCATGTTTGGAAAATTAACCCCATGGCTTATGAGCCATGGTCCCCAAATATTTGTATGGGGAGTGGGTCCTACACAAAATGAAAAATAAGTTACATAAACCTTACTTATGCGGCTTCTTTCAACAAAAAAAATAAAAAATGGCATGGGTCCCTGTTTTACACGACATACACTTATTTTCCAATCATGCTCATAATGTATGATGAGGAATTTCTGCTGACAGGTCTGACTTACAATTCTCTGTCCCTGGTAAGGATTATTAGAAGACAGATCCCCAAGCACGGATTGCTTAACAGAGTTGATCCTGGTATCTTCAGAAATTGGACTTGCAGAGACACAAAGCATCGCTCTACTTGAAGTTACAAGTGTGTTTTGTTGTTCAGGTGCAAGAGATATGGCAGCTTCTAGATTTCTTTCCTTCAGCTTCTTCAAAGGCAGTGAAAGATCATCAAGAAAATCAGAAGGTAAACTACGTCTTCTTTTTGAAATTGAATGAGAAAGTTTCTGATTGCTAGGAGTTAATTGCTCCATCTGATTCTCCCTTGAGTTCAAGGAACGAGGCATTTTCTCTTCAGTGAAGTCTTTTCCGTTGTCTGAGCTCCCCACTGGAACAGCCACTGTGGTGATATTTGCACATATATGGCCTCCCTGCTTTTCAGAATCTGATGATGGGATTAAGACATCCTGAGAGAATGCCAAAGATAATGGTATAAATAACATAACTCCTCATAGTAGATGAACAAGTTGCCTGGCAAGAATGTATCAAACAATGAAGTGCAACTCCAGGCAATGACCACTCTGAAATCTGAAGGCCTAGGTTGAGGGACTACAGACTGACCATACATATTCTAACAAGATAATATTCACAACCGGTGCAAACTGAACAAAACATGAGATAGTATTAGAAATATATATATATATATATATATATATATATATATATATAAGGTTGTGATGGGTACAAGAGTGTTAGTTGAATTTAACCATTAGATACCTTAAAACAGTTACCGGTATCCTAGAATTCAAATTGTCCAACCTTCCAGCCTCTAGTGCAAAACATGATATGATACATACCTTCAAATGACATCTTTTAGAAACGTTTTCGCATGAAAAGGTTGAAACTGCAGGCCAAATTCAACATGGGTAGCAAACAAAAGCCCACCAGCACTACGAAACCAGAATGATCCCTCTATTTTCTCTCCTTTCTTTTGGTTTAGGGATTGGGGAAGCATCCATGGATAGATCAAAATCACATTTTAGGAAGCAAATTCATTTCATGCCTAAGTATGAATTTCTTAAAAGAAAACATAAAAATATGTATTATGCTAGTAATACAATCAGGTCATTTTAACCAGAAGACATAAATATTACTTATACAATATAAGAAGGGTAAGGTCCTTCTGCCTCGCTATCTTGCCAAAGTTACATATTGCTAATTCATATAGCATGAGTTTTTTTCCCATATTACATGCAGATAATGGTAGGTACAAATTTAGAGAACTTTTAAAAGCAACAATATTTTAGATAAAGAGCAAAACACGGCCAGCAAAGAATAAGGAAAAATCTTTTGCATCAAAACAAAACGGAATTTGAATTCTGAGGAAAAAATTGAAAAGCAATGTCAGACCTGAGAAGATACTGTCCATTTACTATCTTTCCATTCCATTTGCGGTCTTAGTTTTGAATGATGCAATTCCCTATTCTTTTGCGACTGTTTGAAGAGGATATCATACCTACTATCTTCAAGCTCCTTTGTAATTACTCCGCTCCACCATCCACCATCAAAGAATGCATCAATTTTTTCAAACAAAACATATTTTTTATCCTTAAGATGCGGCGGGGAAGGTCTGACATGAAGGGGATCAACAGTTACTTTCAAATGCTGAGTCTCATTACCAATTTTTTGGCTCAACTCCACAACGAAAGATCCATCGCTTACTACTTCACATATAATTGCTGGGAACCAAGCATTCAGATAATTTTCTTCTTCAATCGAAACTTCTACATTTTTTCCAACATCAAACATGAAAGCTACTTTGCTCTTCCGGCATTCCACAAAAACAAAGAATATAAATAAATCAAAAATTGAAAGTTGAAAGTGATATCATACTGTAAGATTATAGATGAACACAACACATGTTAACCATACTTAGCAAATTCAAACAGCAACATACATCCTTCTCATTTAACAGAGTACACTCTTACCTACAAAAAGACGTGTACGCTAATAACTCGCCTAAATAATAAGCCCACAAATAATAAATAAAAACGTTTGCATTCCAGTATGAAATCATGATGTGATGCAGAATTATCAATATACAAAAATTTAATCACACGTCCTCATTTTTCTCCCTCTTCTTTTTAATCACACATCATCCAATCAAATAATATTAGTAACCCAAAACTTTTCATTTTTTTTTAACCACACATTCTTCGAGGAAAAAAATCACTATTCTAAATTACATTTTCCCAAAAACATATTAAGGGCTGGTTCGGTATAAATTTTAATCCAATTAAAATTGAAAATATAGCCTTTGTTTCCGCTCATCTAATAAAAGTCAGCAATAGCGGCTAATTTTTCAATTTTAAACCCATTTTAATTTATACCAAACACACTCTAAGCCCCTGTTTAGGATTATAATTCATTTTTCTCTGTCTTCTTATAACATCCTCCAATAAAATGGAGCAAAAACAGGGCGTAGGGAATTCCAAGTAAAGAGAATACACTTTTCTTAAATCTATTAACTCCTAAATTGAAACAAGATGGAAAATTATTAGATGCATGCATGCTCCAACTCAACTAATTAACCATCATTCGACCCCAAAATGAAAGAAACCCATAAGACAGAGAAAATGAACATAATATTTCAAAACAAAAAGTAAATGTTACACTCTGTGATCATTACCTGATGTACAGGTCGGACCCAGCGTCCGTCGACCCAATCCCAGTGAACTCGGAGGTTCGAAATCCCAAAATCGAGCACGTCTGGCGGGTTTTGAAAAGTAACCACAAATTTCGGACCTATTTGAACCTCCTTCACAACACCTATCCACCAGCCATCACTGTAGTAGGCATCAACTGCGTCGTTCACTTCAAACCCCTCCACGATCTCCGAAGGAGGTGGCGCCGGCCTAACAAACTTTAAATCAACAAACTCCCGCAGCAAATCAGAGCCATTATCATCCGCCAAGAGAGACTGGTATTCCACATACAGTTTGTTTTTCCTTTTAGACTTGTAATTTTTTCCCTTGAATTTTGCAGGTATAGGAATTACAGTAGCTAAAAAATACACGTCCTTGAAACCCTCCTCGTCTGTTTTTACCTCTATTAACGACCCTTCGGGGAAGAGAGATCTTGTGCCCATTCTGTGGCTGCTCTTCTTCTGGCCGTAGGACATGGTTCGCCCATAGCCCAAGCCCTAGGGTTTTTGTTTTATTTTTTGTCAATTAGGGACCTTTTTTTTTTTCATTTTTACGCTGATATTATTGAGATGTCAGTTTTCGTGATGATGGCGTTTCAACAATTTAGGATGTGTTTGAGCCACATTATATTCGAATAATGTATTTTGAAATAGTAAATTGATATATGTAGTTAAAAAATAAGTAGAAGAATGAAAATGAAAATTTGAATGGGTTAATTTCACAAATGGTCACTGAAGTTACCTGAAAATTTCAAAACGGTCACTGAAGTTTCAAAGTTTCAGAAACGGTCACTGAAGTTTGAAATTTCTTTCAAAACGGTCACTGAATTTTCTGATTTTTTGGCCAAGTTTGAGGCAATTTTTCGACAACTTCCAACCACCAAAATCGTTGATTTCGGATACCGTTGGAAAGCCCACGATGTCCTCTTCAATTACCACCAAACATCTCCCCAAGACTTCAAGTGATTCGGCCGGAATAAACCCACGAAGTCGGCAACCGAAAATTGTGAAAATCTGCCAAGATTTTCAGATTTTTTGGCCAAATTTGAGGCAATTTTTCGGCAACTTCCGACCACCAAAACCCCCGATTTCGGATACCGTTGGAAAGCCCACAATGTCATCTTCAATTACCATCAAAAATCTCCCCAAAACTCCAAGTGATTCGGCCGAAATAAACCCACGAAGTCAGCTACCCAAACTGGGCAGATTTTCGGACTTTTTTGCCTAGATTGGATAGCTGACTTCGTGGGTTTATTCCGGTTGAATCACTTGGAGTTTTGGGGAGATGTTTTATGGTAATTGAAGAGGACATTGTGAACTTTCCAACGGTATCCGAAATCGACAGTTTTAGTGGTCGAAAGTTGCCGAAAAAGTGTCTCAAACTTGCCCAAAAAATCTGAAAATCTTGGCAGATTTTGACAATTTTCGATTGCCGACTTCGTGTGTTTATTCCGGCCGAATCACTTGGAGTTTTGGGGAGATTTTTTATGGTAATTGAAGAGGACATCGTGAGCTTTCCAACGATATCTGAAATCGGGGGGTTTTAGTGATCGGAAGTTGTCGAAAAATTGCTTCAAACTTAGCCAAAAAATCTGAAAATCCAGTGACCGTTTTGAAATAAATTTCAAACTTCAGTGACCGTTTCTGAAACTTTGAAACTTTGGTGACCGTTTTGAAATTTTCAGGTAACTTCAGTGTCCATTTGTGAAATTAACCCAAATTTGAATGTGTACCAAAGAGGGACTTATTCATTCTCATTCTTTTTGCGCTGCATCTTTTTGTGCGTCACGGCGGCAACATCTAATTCTTTATTTAAGTTACATTATTTTTTCATTTTCATTCTTCTATTTATTTTCAATCATATATTTTTAATAAAATAATATTTTTCATCATATCAATAACTTTTCCTTCTTTTTCAATTACATATTTCTCATCACATTAAAAAAAAAAAAAACATTATTATGTAAATAATGTGCATCAAACAGGGGCTAAATAAACAAAATAATTAATTACAAGTATTTATATTTGAAATCATATAATCCCGTAGCTCCATTTCTTTGAATTGATTTTTTTTTTTTTAATATATGAAAAGATTTTGAATTTGTGTATAAAATTATTTTTGAATAGAATATTCATTTGAAGATGTGCTTTGAGAAAATGAACTTAAAATGGGGATGCAAACATGAACTAGTAGATTCAAAACAAATGGAATCTTAAATACACACCAATTGTAGCACCTCGAAAATTTTCGAATAAAAACTTATTTGTTCTATAGATTATGTTTTCATTATTTTGAAAAGTTGAGGGATTAAAGTGATATATATATTAACTTCGATTTTGGGCTACATTTTTAAATATTGTTAAAGCGTCTGAAAGTATATCAATATGGATTTTGTTGGATAGCTCATTTTCAATCATGTAAATTAGGCTCAAGAAAAAAATCAATTGGGATACCGAGACCCAAGTTATTGAGGTCGAAAGATTTTGTCTTAAATTGTAATTTATTATTTTATTTTTATTTAAAATCAAAGTTAATTAAGGATGATAGCCAAGTGAAAAGATAATTTGTTATTTCTGTTTTTTAGAATTCTATTTAAAGTCAAGTTGCAATCACCTCTTTGTTGTAATAAGTATTTTATACACGTCACATTGTGATTTGTTTACTAACAATTCAATTTTATCAAATGTGATAAATGCGATTTTCCATCACAATTTCACTATAACTCAACCACTAAAATTTTCAATTATAAATAGTGTGTTAATGTCCCATAATTTACTACCACATAATTTTACATAGCAGCTTTTATATAAAGCAGCTGTAAATTCTAAGTACATCTTTTTATATCAAGAGCTCATTTGATCAATCAAGGTAAGATACTTCTGTGCAAATTGTTTTGTTTCCTTATACTTTTACGTTCAATAATTTATGCATGAATTGCATGTGGACCTTCGGTTTCTTTATTAAGAGAGATAAGAAATCATACGGGATTTAAAGATGACCTAGATGTGTGTTTCGCTTGGTCACAGAGATACTCCATAAGAGAAGAGTGGTATTAAGTGTTATTTTATTACATATAATTATTTTATGGAAACTACACGTATTTTACTGGGTGTTTTTAAAAATGATCACTCTTACAAAATTTTTATAGATTAGTTCGGATCAATTGGAAATGTGACGGATAGTGATGGGGACTGCCAAAAGGAATCAAAAAGATAATATTAAGTTCTTTTTTTTCGCTTTAAATTATTAGTCACTTTTATTTGTTCAAAAACAATTATTTAATTTATGATTATGCTTTCATATTTAGTTTAAATGTATAGATATTCTAATTATATTTTAATATTATTTTATCGTTTCCGCAAAGTAAAAGAAATTATTTTTGATAACACCTCAAGATGTACCCAATTTTGGGGCGTTACACCTATTATCCCCAAGTAAAATAAAACTAACATTTTAAGTTGAAAATTATAATAAATAGAGTATGATCATGTATCGTTTTGTAAAGTATAAATTATTTTCTTGAAAAAAAATTGATTCCAACCAAAAACATCAAATTAATGGTCATGTTTGATGTAAGTTTTTGAAAATAGATTTTGTGAAAAGTAATACAATTAAAAGAGTTAGAAAAAATTATAGATTTATGTGTAAAATTATTTTATTAGAAGAATGTATAATTAAAAAATTGAAAAAATGGAGAATTACAGTCAATATATCAAATATTTCATTTGGTAGCAGATTTGATCAAACATTTCATTTGTGCCACCATAGATACCAAACATTTAAAAGATTTGCAATTCAAATATAAAATGACAGTTTCCGCTAGTTTGACCCCAAAAACAATCAGTTGACCCAATAAATTAAAATTTAATAACTTTTCCCAAATAAGACAAGAGTATTTTGGACATAACACATCTTTCCTATTATAGAAAAAAAAAATTAAAAAACAAAACCACCTCCAACCCCCTTCTTCTACAACCCCATCACCCTAAAACAAAAAATGCCCCCACCTAGCATTAGTCGGCACCACCATCGTCACACCACACCCGTGTATCTTCCTCTCAAGTAAAATCTCACTATATATATCTCATCTTTCTCTCTCTATATCTATATTTTGTGTATGTATATGTTTGGAGAGAAGAAGAAAGTGATGTTACCTCGGACTCGATGAGAGAGTTTTCAATACTCTTTCAGCATCTCAAGTAGCTGATGTATGGATTAAGGATGATGAGAATACAAATTATCATGTTCATGATATTACTATATATGGTTATTCTGATGATTCGCATATGGTTCATTATTATTCTGGTTGTTATGATCCTTTACAATATCATTTGCTTTTCTCATTCGATGAATTTGGTTGGTATGAAGGCATTCGATAATATAAACATGCATCTTCTCAACTTGAGAATTTGGTTGACCATGTTGATGTTCCTGAAACAATAGATTCTGCAGCTCAAATCATTGAAAAAGAGGCTGAATGTTTGATCGTATACTTTTTCATATATTTTCTAATTTTAAAAATATAAATGTTTTAATTACATATAAAAATTGTTTCATTTTTCCTCATGCAGTACTCCATAAAATGAAGAAACGGTCTCGGGTTTCATGTCGTGAATATTATGCATATAAGCTACAAAATAGGCCTACTAGTAAGTTTGTATTGTTTCACACTGGTAGACTTTTTAAACAATATGTATAAGATTGAAACAGCTAGATTAGATTACTTTCGTAATAACCAAAAACAAATTCGTGCTGAACTTTATCAATTTATTGTAGATAGGGTCGAAAACGGGGAAACAAGAGGGTACAAAATTAGAAAGAAATTTGTTTTACCACAATCCTTTACTTGTGGACCTAGAGACATACTAAGGAGATACTTAGATGCTATGGCTCTTGTCCAACGTTATGGAAAATCAGATATATTCTTAACTATAACATGTAATCCGATTGGCCAGAAATTAAGCAAGAATTGAAACATAATGATGAGGTTCAAAATCGATCGGATCTAATTGTACACGTATTTATAGCAAAATTAGAAGAGCTTAAAATGATTTGTACAAAAACAATATTTTTGGTCATGTCGTTACTCATATATACATGATTGAATTTAAAAAGAGAGAGCTTCCTCACTCACATATATTGATGATTTTTAACCGTAGCCATAAGATTTCTTCCGCTCAACAAGTTGATACGATAGTCTCTCATGAGATTCCTAATAAAAACAAGCATCATCATTTTCATTCAGTTATTGTAAAGCATACTATGCATGACCCTTGTGGAAACCTTAATCCCAAAAATGTATGCATGGTGACAAACAGTGGTTGTAAGAATAAATATCCAATAGATTATTGTAATAGTATTATATTTGGAGATAATTCATATTCATTGTATAGACGTCGTAATAATGATATTAGATTAAAGTTAGATGTCAAATGTTAGACAATCAATGAGTTGTACCATATAATCTTTAGTTAAGTGCAAAGTTTAATTGTCATATCAACGTTGAGATATGTTCCTCTATTAAAACTGTAAAGGATATGATCGTATTAATTTTTTCATTAGTAAAGATGAAAATAAAAAGAGATTGATGAAATATCTATTTATCAATCTGCTAAATGATATCTCCACATGATGCTATGTGGGGGATTTTTTCATTCAATTTGTCAGAAATCTATCAATTGTTTATTCTTTACAACTTCATATCGAAGATTATCAACAAGTTACATACAAAAATACAGATGATTTATCTACTATTATTGAGAATGAAAATACAAGGAGAATAATGTTAACTGAATTTTTCCGATTGAATAAAGCGAACGAATTTGCTCGAACGCTTTTGTATCGAGATATTCCAACATATTTTGTTTGGAATGCAAATAACAACATTTGGACTCCCAGAAAGAAACAGATTGTTATATGACGAATTGTCTCAGCGAATCCATCTGAAGGAGAACGATACTTCATTTGCATTCTGTTTAACCATATTAGAGGGCCAATATCATTTGACGATATAAGAACTTTCAATGGAATAACCGTTGGTACATTTCAATAGGTGGCACTTTTACATGGTTTATTAATTGGAGACAATCGTTGTGAAGAATGTCTATCCGAAACTATTATTTACGAAATGCCTTGTTCTTTAAGACGACTTTTTGCTACACTTCTTACACTGTACAATCCTAATAATCTAAAGTTACTTTAGGATGAATTTAAATCTTATATGATGGATGATTATGTACATCAAAATATACATGTTGAAGTTGCTAAAATACGAGCTCTGGAGGATATAAGTTCTGTTTTAGAATCCCTAAGTAAAAATATAAATAATTATGGAATCGTGCTGTTTAATGTAAATATAGATGATGATGAAATGTTGACAAGAATGGTTGTAGAGGAAATGATTAATTTGGATATTCAAGGAAGTCTTACTTGTACTACAACGTTAAATAAAGAACAAAAATTTGCATACGATATAATTATGGAAAAAGTAGAATCTGAATCAAGTGGTGCTTTCTTCATCTATGGTCCGAGAGGGACATATAAGACTTTTTTATACAAAGCGCTCTTAGCTGATTAAAGGTGTCGACATTTAATTGCTTTGGCAACTATGTCCTCTGGAGTAGCTGCATCTTTATTACCTGAAGGTCAAACAGCTCATTCAAGATTTAAAATTCATTTGGAAACAGTTGGAGAAGTCAACTATTCTGTTAGCAAACAATCAACTTTGGGAACTTTGTTTAAAATGTCTAGGCTAATAATTGGGATGATGCACGTATGGTAAATCATTGTGTTATTGAAACTGTATATAAAATGCTTATAGATATTACTGATTGTAACTTGTCTTTTGGTGGAAAAGTTGTTGTTCTTGGAGGAAATTTTTAACAAGTTTTACCAGTTGTACCACAAAAAAAAAAGACATAATGAAATCTAGCCTGATTTTCTCATATCTATAGCCTTTATATGCACATCTACCATTAGTTGAGAATATGAGAGCGAAGTTCGATTCCACGTTCTGCGATTACTTGCTTAGAATTTGAGATGGAACAGAAGAACATACTTGTAAGTGTATTAAACTTCCAAATAGTATAATTTTACCATTCAAAGATGAAATCACGTCTCTGAAAACTTTGATACATTGTGTTTTTCCAAATATTAACAAACTTCTGCTTGACCAAATTCTTGGTCAATTGAGAAATCAGAACAAAGCGTACAAGAAGATTTCTTGAATACTTTGACATCAAATGGTATTCTACCTCATGAATTGAAACTTAAGATAATTTGTCCTGTAATGTTATTGCAGAATATTAATAATTCCGAAGGGTTATGCAATGAAACACGTCTTACTTGTTGAAAATTTGAGAGAAACGTTATTCTTGCTGAAATCATAACTAGTGAGTATCGTGGAGAACAAATTTTTTCTACCAAGAATTCCTTTTATACCCTTTAAATCTGATCGAACCACAATTCCATTCAAAGTACTCAATTTCCAATTAGGACGTGTTTTGCAATAATAATAAATAAATGTCAAGGTCAAACACTTGATTTTGTCGATTTGTATCTTCCAGAACCAGATTTCTGCAATGGTCAGTTATATGTAGCATTATCAAGAGCAAAACAAGCACGTCTCTAAAAGTTTTACTGAAACCATCAACCACAGATACTTCGCACAATACATGTACTGAAAATATTGTCTATAAGGAAATTCTTTCCTTTATACATTTATAGAACAACCTTTTCACATGTATATTTTATGATATTTGAAATATTATTACAATTTCCTATCATTCAGTATTTTCATAACTTATTTTGTATATATTTATAAAATAATATTTTAATATGCAAAAAATAATATTTTTCATTTTATATACAGGTTATCGAAAATTCTATTAATGTTATTCAAAAGTGCAATCCATTCTCTACTACGTATGTATATTTCATAGGTATGAATTAATTTAAAAATGAAATATAAATTTTTTTATGAATATCTAATGCACCATGTCATTATATTTTTCCAACATTTGTATAGTTCTCAAAAAATAATTTTTCATTGTTTTTTAGACTATCTATCATATTTTTCTGCAAATAAAATATTAATTCATCCACAAAAAATATCATATAGCTGTAAGTGGTGATACCATCTGACATGTCATTTTTGAGGAAGTTTTGTAGCCATACAATATTCATTGAACTTTTGATAGGTTTAATATAGTAAGACTGAATAATAAAAACAAGTGCACACATGTGTTGTAGATAGTGATCTACGTATTTCTCTTATTCCATTTTCATATATGTACTATTATTATTTATTATTTCGCAAATTCCTCCGAATCCATTTTTTGTTTGTTCACGACACATTTAATATAAAATTTTCCTTATATCGAAACTGGTTTTGTAGGTACTTGATCTCTGTGATTAGGGGTGGGCGTAGGTTGGATTGGGTCGATTTTTTTCCCTAACCCAAATTCAACGCAACATTGTTGGTTTGTTTGAAATCCAACCCAACCATGTAAATGTTGAAACCCAACCCAGCCCAACTCAATTACGTGTCAGTCGGGTTGGGTTGGGTTGGGTTGGTCGGTTTGAGATAAGTTTATTGCATAAAAATTAAAATTATATAATTTTTTGATATAAAATAATATTAATATAGCCATTCGGTGTAAGTAAACTTGAAAAATAAAATAGTACAATTCTTCAAAGTACAATAAAATTAAAACTACCATCCTGAAGAAGAAATGAAGATGTGATATGAAACTTTGTACAACCTAAATAATTGATTGAGTGGTTTAATAAAGATTAATTAAACAAACGAACAAAGATATAATAAACAAACCCACAAATTGAAAACTTACCAAAACACCACTTTTAACAATTCTTAAAACTTCAACATCCTTGGTAAACAAAGGGGCCAAAGAACTAAAAGAAACACCAAATATCACAGCTAAGGAAACTCCAACAACAAATCATATATCGAAAAGCACAAGCAACAAAAATCATAGCATATTCACATAAACAACAGTTCAGACTTACATCCTAAACAACACTTGAACAATAATCCGCAGAAATGAAGTCTCAGAGCATAAACAACTCAAAAGGTACCTTTAACACGAAATGTGTGACATCCTTCACAATCTTGTAATCATCTTTTGAAATGTAACTGGCAACCAAGGCCTGCAAAAATCAAAATTTACTATAGCATAAAATAGAAAAACTATGTCAATTGTGCAGTAACACTGCTAGGATGTGGATATTTCAATGAGCCCATGAATATTCAACTTCAAAAAATAACTGTCGCTAAAGGCCATCTCCAGAATTTGTCCAATTGATTTATAAGAAAATATTCACTACAGTTCCTATAATTCATCTCTACTGAACATACAAAACAAATGAAAGAGATAACATTATAGGTAGTGCACATATAAATGTATTCTTCCAAAAAATATTCTTTACTTTTGCTTGGCCATCTTGAAAGTGTAAATTGAAAGGAGAAAACCAAAAAAATGAAAAGAAAAATATATAGAGAAGTAGATGAATTGACAAGTAAAAGAACAAAGACAACCACAACAAAAAACCAATAACAAAATGAAAAAGAAAAAAAT
Organism: Fraxinus excelsior; assembly: GCA_019097785.1. Classification (NCBI taxonomy): domain Eukaryota; kingdom Viridiplantae; phylum Streptophyta; class Magnoliopsida; order Lamiales; family Oleaceae; genus Fraxinus; species Fraxinus excelsior. Next base: position 21,882,766 of record CM032633.1, on the reverse strand, counting down.
CACCGAGTTGATGTACCAAATGCATCTGTGAGAAGAAATATAGCCAAAACAAGTTCAAGCCTCAATTGGTGGTCTCGAATATGTGGTTTGTTGGTTGGTGGGTGGATGAGGGTTAGGATTTGAGCGAGAGAGCAGATCTGAGCAAGAGACGGAGAAAGGAGAGGAACGTTGTGTCTGTGGGGCTGTGCTAAGCTTTAGGGTTTTGTTCTCAAGTTATCGTGTTTCTTTTTTTTAAAAAAAAAATTATGTTTCGGGTTGGATTGGGTCGGGTTCTATTAGGTCTGGGTTGCAACCCGTGACCCGACCCGACCCGACCCGAAACTCGCCCAAATAATTCAAAAAATCGACCCAAACCGATCGGTTTAGTCAGGTTGGTTTGAGTTTTGCCCACCCCTATCTGTGATCCTCCATGCAAATTAATGAAACAAGTTAATATATTACCTTAGTCTTTAGGATTTGTAGTTCAGTAGATTTCTCAAGTATGGTTAGTCTATTAATAATGTTTTCCATTTTAGTCGAATATATTCGTTGACATTTTGTTATATGATTGGACACATGTTTTCTATTACTAGCAAGAGTCCCATCTTCTCGAAGGCATCCACGATTATTGTATTCGTACAATTTGTAGTCTATCAAGATCTTTTAATGTTGTCATGTGGCATGTTATACGGAGCGTGCCTCCGTGGAGTACAAAGGAATGAAGCAAAAAAGTTTCTTTCCTATTTTAAGCCATGTATAATATCCCAAGAATGTAGAGTTATTTCAGTTTTCAAGCATATGGAGCCCGAAAAACATAAAACCCGCTTGTGTATATGTAAATGAAAGCACGTTGTTCATGTGAAAGAAGTAAGTTTTATGTTTCTAGCTCTTCCTGGTAATGATTCATCATAAAAATCTTTTTACTAACAGTTTCTTATATCTTGGACATGTGTGTTTTGCTCGATCTTCACTTGGTAATGGTGACATCTTTATTCTCGATACCAAATCTAAAATATTTCAATTCAACGAGTCCAACTCATGTATTCAAGAAAGGGCTAAAACACTGAAAGTTTTAGTACAAGAACACGAAGGAAATGGTTTTTAAGGGTAGCGGACCAATTGCAATGTTTCCAATCTTTGGAAATTACAATGGCATACCTGAGGATTGAGAATTGAGAAGAGTTCCGGCCGGTCCCGACCCATTGCACCATAATGGCCATACTCCAACAAAGCCTCAGACGCCATGAAAACTAAACTCTTCTCTCATTTTATTTTAAGTTCAAAAGACAAGGAAAAGAAAACAAAAACAAACAAAAAAAGTCAGTCTATAAGTTGGTCAAAATATAATATATATGTTTGTGTAGAATAACTTGTGTCCTTTGCTCCTTTTTCTTATGTTTCTTTTTGTCTTAGAATCTATGGAGGACTTTATACTATATGTAAGTACTTGTAGGCTTTTTGAGGGTTTTAAGGGGACATTATGCCCCGTTTTGTTACCTGTTGTTCATGATATTTGTTAGGGTGTATACACACATGTTAATTAGTAGTTTATCTTTTTAAGTATTTGCATGATTATTTTGCATACATTCACATATTTACATACGCATCAAGTAAAGGCACAAGAAATTGAACTTGTAATGATGTTAAAATATAATTTTGACAGCATAATGACAATTGACCAGAAACCACAATAGAATCACATGGTTTGATTTTGGAATTTAGTTGGACATGTTATACACAACACATTCACAAGAATTTATTTTGTTGGAAAAAAATTCTTAACATTGAAAACGCTAATATTACCTTCAAAATAACACAACATATGCATTGCACGGGGCAAAAACTAGCATGGAGAAAAGTTTCTCATAGTGATAACACTATAACATTATGAAACTTGCAGATCCTTCAAAATTCAAGCTTCATCAGAAAGACATATTTTATTTGGACTAGGATTTCACTCTTTTTTTGTATAGTAAAATTCAATGTTATATCTCCATCATTCTTATTATTTTATTTATTTTCTAAAATGACATATACTTGAAGCTTGAGCTTTTATTTTTTTTATTGCATAATTTTACTATATCTCATCCAAATAACTGATTGTTAAGTGTAAAAAAAAAACTATATTATATATTCAATACTTAAGAAAATGCTACCAAAAAACGAAGATAAATATATATTTTTGGAATGCTAACATTACCTCCGTAATCACGTTAACCGTGCATTGCACATGCAATATACTAGTTATTATAAAAGTATAGAAATACCTTTTCTAGTTAGAGATTGAAGGCATTTAATTAATATGTATATGAATTCACATAAATATATGAAATTGACTTAGTTTAATAGAAACAATTTGAACTTAAGAGAGGTAAATTGAACATGTTAAAAGAATTCGACCAAACACTACAATAATCATGAATCTTGATTTGTGAATTAAAGGAGATCCATAGATGATAATGTAAGTCCGAACATTCACATTCATATTTTACAACCATAATTATGTGTCTCAAACAAATTTAGTTTAATTAGAATAATTTAAATAATTAGTCACAAACTATATTTTTTGTTTTTTCGTCAAATATGAGTTAGAGATAATAATTTGGAATTAAATATAGTCATCGTGGAATGATCATCCATACTCATTGGTTCATTATATTACTTGTTACGATCTGTAAACTTGTGGGATATAAAATTGACAACAAGTTTTTGGCATCATTGTCAAAAATTATTTACCACTACAACAAAAATGGTTTTTTGCAACGCATAAAATGCAACATTCGGTTATTAAATGTTGCTAAAGGCGTCTATCACAAAATTCAAATAAGTGAATATTTCAATTGATTAATATAATTGAGATTTGACAATATTTTTTAAACGAATGTTGCAAATGTCGCCTTTTGCAACATGTATTGAGTGTTTGTCAAATGTTTTATTTATTGCAATGTTTATCGGGGGTTGCTAAAAACTCGCTCTATTGCAACGTTTATTCACCGTTGCTAATACTTAGATTATATAATTTCCTGCGCCATTCGTTTAACGTTGCGAAAGGTTTACCTTTTTTCAACGTTTATAAAAGGTTGCAAAAAGGTAAACTTATTGCAACGTTTATTAAACGTTGTTAATATGCTTGTGTAGACTACCTTTTCACAACATTTATTAAGTGTTGCTAATATATACATTTTGCAATGTTTGTTCAATGTTGCTAATAAGTTTAAATACGGTAGCCTTTTGCAACGTTTATAAAACATTGCAAAAATATTCTGACCTATTTAAATGAGTCCATCACATTCCAAACCAACAACCCACAAAATATCTAATTCACAACCCGCCAACAATAGTACATAAGCCCTAAACCCCCAAATCTCTTATTCTCGGTCGCCCTCACCTCAAATTGCTCTCCCATCCCCCTCAAATCCCATTTGAAGTTAATAACAATCAGGTTTGCTTGATTTTCTTGGTAGGCATCATTTTGATTTGGATTTTCTCAACCATATTAAGTGACCAAATAATTTTCTTGTCTCATTACTGTTTTCCTTTGTGTGTATGTGTGTATGGAAATGTTTGACATTTGTGGAACTATTTATCTGGACTTTCAGTTTGCGTTAAAGGAATCATTTTATGGTTTTTTGGTTGCAGTGTTGAAATTTGACATTTTGGGCAACTGCAAATGTATCATTTTGGCTTGGTTAGTGTTGTTGGATATAGATTTTTTTTTTGTTTATTTTATTGGTTGGAATTAATTTTTTAATTGAAATTTAAAGTTTAAAGTAAGACAATAATTTTGAGGTTTTTATGTTTATTAATTTGGTACTTACAAACACAGAAATTTATATAATTGCTTGGATTAATTGATCTGTATTTTAGTTTTTATTAATTTGAATTTTAGTGTCCATTTTTCAGTAGGATTTAAAGCTCAATTATTTTATTTGAGCAAGGAAAGTCTTGGCTTTACTATATTAATTGGTGTTATTGTGAAATTGTGAAGCTTTATTTAGGATTAAGAATTGAAGACACTTGTTTGATTGATCTATTTTCATATTGAAATACTTTTAACAATTAAAGGGGACAGGAAAATGAGAATATCCTCATATTCTACTATATGTTGATTTTCCAAACATGGTAACAGATTGATAGGATAGAACTTTTGAGAAACTTCTCAATAATGATTGCTATTAATGGTAGGAATATTTGATTTTGATGAAACTTAATACTATATTGTGTGTTTTTCGTGCATGCAATCTTTGCTAGTGAAAAAGGAAAGTCAGTTGATGAATACGACTAGAGTCCCTTCTATTACTGGGATTTAATGTGCAATGGTTGATTCAAGGCGGATTTGAGTTGTTTCCTATCTACTCTGTATTTACGGTAATGCATACTTGGACGTGGCTAGAAGTTATGTAACTACTACTTTCTAAAAATTAAGTTTTTTAGTCAAAGAAAAGTACATTTGCTAAACCACAATTGTACATAAAAACCTATATTTGCATTTACTCATCTTTATATCAAATGTACATTTGTATTGTTTAGTGTTGAATAGTATCTTTGCGTACAATGGACAAAGAGTGGATACACTTATCAAGGTTGTCATCTAAAATTACGTATTAGGGATCTAGATCCCAATTAAAAAAATTTAACATATAATGATCATAAAGTTTAACTTGTAGATTTTTCATAACAATATAGAGATGGAGCCCACAATTCTGTTGAACGAGCTCGTGAAAATAGCAATTCAAATATGATAGTATGCCCCCGAGTTAAATGGAGGAATCTAATGCATTACCATTATGATACAATTTATGAACATTTGGTTATTTAGGGTATTGATCCTACATACGGTGTCTGGGTATTTCATGGAGAACAGCCAAGTGAAGCAAATTTGCTCGATGTAGAAATGCTTGAGTCACACATGATGTTTAAGGACTTCTATGCACAACTTGATGTAGATCTTGAAAACCCTCATGATGGAAGAGCGAAAGAGATTGAAAGTTTAGTTGATGATGTTGAAACGCCTTTATATCCTGGTTGTAGGGCGTTCACGACTATGTCAGCTTCTGTTGCTATGTTTAAGCATAAAGCTTCACATGGTTTATCAGACAACGGTTTTGATGAATTTATAATTCTTGTTCGAGACATGTTGCCAAAGAGTAATACACTTCCAAACTCATTTTATAAGATGAAAAAACTTGTCAATACATTTGATTTTGTCTATGAGAAGATACATTCTTGCGTTAATGATTGTTGTTTATATAGAAAGGAGCTCGAACAAGCTAGATTATACCAAAATGTGGTTGCTTAAAATGGAAAGTAAACCAACGGTCTAAAAAAATTCAGAAAAATACTCCAGTGAAAGTGTTGCATTATTTTTCTATAATAAGATTTAAGAGGATGTTCAGAATAAAAGAGATAGAAACACAACTGAGATGACACTCAAGTAATAAAAGTTCAGACTGTAAAATCAGGCATCCAGTTGATTCATTGGGTTCGGAAATAATTAACAAAAGGTGGCCATATTTTGCATCGCATCCTTGAAATATTAGATTATGTCTTGCTACTGATGAATTTAATCCTTTCGTGATCTTGGCTCTAAATATAGTTGTTGGCCAGTAATTTTAACTATATATAACTTGCGTCCCTCATTATGCATGTTAAAGAAAAGTTTGATGCTGAATTTATTGATCCCGGAGCAAAACAGCCAGGTAATGACATAGATGTTTATTTAGTACCACTTGTAGACAACTTAACGTTGTTATGGAGTGATGGAGTTGAGATGTTTGACGTGGTCACAAAGCCTACATTCAATTTAAAAGTTATTTTGATGTGGACAGTACATGACTTTCATGCATATGGAAATATATCTAGATGGCCAGTCAAGAGACAAATTGCATGCCCTATTTTTCGTGAAGACACATGTTCACTGTGGTTGAAGCATGGTAGGAAATTTGCGTACATAGGATACAGAAGATTTCTCGCCTTTATTCATCCATTTTGCATGAAAAGAAGCTAGTTTAATGAATATATTGAAACTGGTATTAGGCCGAAGATAAAAAATGGTGAAGAAAATTATATTAAAGTTGATAAATTACCAATGATTGGGAAAAAATGGTAAGCGAAAAAGGAAAAATAATACAACTCAAGCTAATGTAATGTGGAAGAAAAAGTCTATATTTTTCTATCTACCATATTGGAAGGTAATTATCGTAATATTTAATACTTCTACTTGTATGTAGTTATCATGTCACCATTGATGTTTGATTTACAGACTTCACTTGTACGTCATAATTTGGATATGATGCATGTGGAGAAGAATATTTGTGAGAGTATCATTAGTCACTTTTGGATGTCAAAGGAAAATCTAAAGATGGAATTAACTCTCGTAAGGACTTTGATGCTATAAACATTAGGCATGATTTGCATCCTGAGAGTAGATAAAACAAATTTTACTTACCTGCTGCCCCTTGCACCTTATCACAAGCAGAAAGACAAATGTTTTGCAAAAGGCTTGCTAACTTGAGATTACCCGATGGTTATAGATCTAATATTGGAAATTGCATCTCAGTAAAAGAATGTAAGATTGTTGGACTCAAGTCTTACGATTGTCAAATTTTAATGCAACAATTATTACCAGTTGAGTTGAGAGGACTTCTACCTAAAAGTCTAAGGAATTTCACTTTTAAATTGTGTTCATTTTCAATGAAATATGTCAAGGAGTTGTAGATAGAAATAAGGCCGAACAATTATAGGAGGATGTTTTTGAAACTTTATGCATATTGGAAAGGTATTTCCCACCATCCTTTTTTGATATAATGACACATTTAACAGTCCACATTGGGAGAAAAGTTCGTTTATGTGGACCAGTACAATATCGTTGGATGTACCCATTTGAAAGGTAATACTCCTTTAAGTTATTCCCTAAAGTTAAATTTATTATGAAATCAGTTTTATATCTTTTAGATAGTTGCATTCGTATATGTATATGAAAGTGTTAAAAGGGTATGTTATGAATCATGCACAACCTGAAGGGTGCATGTTTGAATGATATATTGTGGAAGAAAATGAGATCTTTTGTAGCAAATACATAACACAAGCATCGGAAATATGCTCTAAGCCTATACGCAATGAAGAATATGAGAGTGATTTCGTCGTTGCAGGGCGTACAATTTCTAAAGGGAAGCCGATTGTACTATTTGATGAGATGTTGAAAGTTGCTCATTGCTATGTGTCGCTAAATAGTACAAAAGTTCAACCATGTATAGAGTATGTTATGAAATATCTACTTTGATAAATTTTAAGTTGTTCGACCATATATATTTATTCGACTTAATATTGTATTTACCTTAAGATGCATATGGATGAACTCAAGAGGGACAAACGACTAGAAAGAAATGAGTCCTTACTGCATAAGAAATGCATTGACTCTTTTGCTGCCTAGTTGGATGATAAGGTTAGGATACACATAAAAAATAAATGTTTACTTGTGCTATTGATTATTTTATTTCTAACATTTTTAAAATAAAAACAAATTAAAGTTCAACTAACGATGGACAATGTTTCAAACAATTTGAAGTGGTTTGCACGTGGTCTTAAATGTCAATCCATGTAATATTCTAGTTTTGTCCTAAATGGTCTTTGGTTTCACACTAAAGATGTAGAAAAATCTCATCAAAATAGTAGCATTTTAGTTAAAGCAACAACTATTTGTAGATCTAGTATAAAAGATAATGCACATGTAGTTGGGCAAGTTCTTTACTATAGAGTTTTGCGTGATATTATAGTTTTTGATTATAACACGGTTCATGTTCCAATATTCTAGTGCGATTGGGCAAATATCTTGAATGGAATGAAAAAGGAAGATGGATTCACTCTGGTTAATCTTAACGAGGGACACAAGTAATTTGAAAATGATCCTTTCATCTTGGCAATATGGGCGAAACAAGTCCTTTATTCTAAGGAGAATAAAACATCCAGTTAGTATGCTGTTTTGCAAGCGCCACCAAGATAGTTTCATGCATCGCACATGAAAGAAGATACTACTTACGAGGCAACTACTCCACCAGATATATCACAGCCAATTACAGACAACCGTGATGGAGATGAGAATTATGCAAGGATAGATGTCTAAGGTCTAGTATGTGATATTTAGATTACTTTGGTAATTCCCTTGGATAGTTATTTTTTTTCTCAACGTTTGTGGCTAGAGTCCTTTTCACTTAATGATTAATTTTTAATATTATGTTTTAACATGCAATAAATAAAATATTATGGTTGTGATGAAATATTGAATGTTTAGAATTTGTTAAGATCTCTAACCTTAATTTCTTTTGATGTTACAAATTTTTATTTTGTCTGTAGATAATCTTACGAATCAATTGACAGTGTGAACTAGATTTCATACGATGGACAAAACTAAGGTAATTGTGTTTTCTTGTAATACGTAAGGTATTTGGTAATATTTGAAAATAATTACATTTATCTTTTGTTTTCATGTTGTGATGAGAACTACGTAGCAACAAGTACTACGGAAACCAAAACGAGATTGAAGATCCCAAGAAAGCCTAAAAAATAATCCCAAATTTGAGTTTGAACCAAGGAATCAAACAAAACGAAGTTTGAATGACCTCCTGATTACACAACGCGTAATCCGTACTCAGTGTTGAACGCCACAAGATTCTCCTTGATAAGTTCAGAATGTTCTAAGAAGAACAAGGTCTGAAAAACTACAATAGCCACTCGAATATATCTAAATAATAAATTTGTCAAAAGGTGTTTACAATGAATAATAACCAAGTATTTATAGGACAAACCTAAAACCTTAATTGTACCAGAATTAACTTACTAAAATAACAAAAGATTGCAATAAATTATAGAATCCTAGTGAAATAAGGAAAATTCAGAAAAGAAATATTCTGCCCAGATTTTGCTCTATGAGGCCGCATAGTACAAATCTACACGGTCCCATAAAAGTCCCATAAGCTTTCTTTCTGCTCGCGATAAATAGGCATGCAACCACATGCTAATTACAACTATGCGGTCGCATAGTTGTCCGACAAGGCTTCCTCCTCTATTGCTTGAATCAAATTCGTCCAATTCGATTCCGACCTCGATCTCAACATGAAACTTGCCTCTTTTTCCATTTAGATCTTGACATCATCCATCATTGCTTGCACAAGTGATCATATCACTTTATTTACCCGTTTTGGCCTTGATCCTATAATCGGTCCTTCGATAATCAACGGGTCTCTCACGAGCTCGGCTTCAACAGGCTCGACTCCTAGATTATATCATCACCTCCCTCCTCAAAAGAATTCATCCTCGAATTTGTACCTGTATTGAAAAGAGAGAGATCAGACACATTAAAAGTTGCTGAAACATTATACTCACCTGGAAGATCCAATTTGTAGCATTATCGTTGACTTTCTCCAAGACTTGAAATGGACCATTCCTTTGTGGTTCCAACTCTGATTTTTTTTTTTTGTTCTGGAAAGAGTTTCTTTCTGAAATGTACCCAAACCCAATCTCTTGGTTCGAATGTCATGCTTTTCCAAACCTTCTTTGCTTGTGATGCGAAATGTTTGTTTTTATTTTTAATTTGCGCCCTTACCTTTTCATGGGTGACTTTACCAATTCGGTTTTTCTTTTACCATCTAAGCTACCTCGTTCATTCACAGGCAAAGATGTTAAATCCAAAGGTGTTAGTGGATTAAAATCATAAACAATCCCAAATGGTGAAAACGATGAGTAGAATGTGTGGCCCTATTATATGCAAATTCTATGAAAGGTTAACACTCTTCCCAACTCTTCAAGTTCTTATTGACTAAAGTGCGCAAAGTTGTGTCATGGTCCTATTTACTACCTCAGTCTGACCATCGGTCTGTGGATGACAAGTTGTTGAAAACATAAGCTTAGTGCCTAACTTACCCCCACAAAACACTCCAAAAATGACTCGATCAAAAACTATACTCTTAGGCACCCCATGTAAAAGCACTATTTCTTTAAAGAACAAATCTGCAATGTTGTAGCATTATCAGTCTTATGGCAATAAATAAAGTGTGTAATTTTACTAAATCTATCTACCACCACAAATATAGAATCCTATCATTTCTTAGTCCTAATTAAACTTAAAATAAAGTCCATAGAAATATCAACCCAAGGTTCACTAGGCACAGGTAATGGTGTATATAATCCTTGTGGTAAAATCTTAGATTTAGCTTGTTTATAAGTTATGCATCGACTACAAACTCTTTAAATATCACTTTTCATCTTAGGCTAATAAAAATGCTCCCCCAATATTTCTAAAGTCTTTTTAATCTCAGAGTGTCCCATCAATCCACCACTATGTGCTTCCTTCACAAAAACCTTTCACATTAAACAATTATGAACACAACATATTTTCTTGAAACAAATATCCATCATGTTTAAAGAACTTATCTAGAGCCCCTTTATTACATGATGCATAAATTCTGGAGAAATCTAAATAACTAACATACATGTCCTTAATATGTTCAAAACTAAATAATTTAGAACCAAGATAAGTTCATAGCACATACCTTCGAGACAATGCGTCCGCCACCACATTTTCCTTACCTTACTTGTATCGGATGACATAAGGGAATGTCTCTACAAACTCCATCCACCTTGCATACCTTTTGTTTAGATCACCTTGACCTCGCAATGCTTCAATGATTCATGGTTCGTGTATATCAAAACTCTTTAGGCCACGGGTAGTGCCACCATGTCTCCAAGGCTCGAACAAGTTAATATAGTACCTTATCGTAGGTGGGATAATTGAGCTCTACTCCACTTAGCTTTTCCCTGAAATAGGCTATCGATCTTTTGTCCTGCATTAAAAATGCTCCAATACCTATTCATGATGCATCATACTCAATCTTGATAGTTTTGTCAAAGTTAGGAAATGCTAAAACCGATGTCTTACACAATCTATCCTTAAATTATATTGAATACATGCTCTTGTTTATCACTCCAATGAAACCCCACACTCTTCTTAACAATCTCTGTGAGTGGGGTAGTGATTATGCTAAGATATTTCACAAAACGCCTATAAAAACTATCCAATCCATGAAAACTAGCCAATCCATGTAATTTTTACATTCTTTTCCTCTGAATAGTTACGGCAATCAAATATCAACTCTACTTTCTTCTCCTACTCTAGATAAGTCTCTGGATCATTCATTCCCTTAAACGATGGAATTGACTTCTTAATATTGCTCATATTCCCATCCACTTCATCTCCAAAATGACTTATATCCCTTCTTTCAATCCTACATAATCTATTTCTCATTCTACCCATATCACCCACCATCGATGCATCATCATCCATATCGCTACTAAATTCATAATCATCATACACATTCATCCTAGGCTCTCGCCTGCTCAGTTTCCTTGCATTTGATTGTCCCATTTGAAGATTTGCCACCGATGTATCTAACTTATCAAGTCTTTCACTCACATCCCTAAGCACTCGCTCAAATCGCTTTATTACATCATCCGCCATGTGATTTTGATTCGGCTGTCTGTTTGAATTGGAATCCTCTTTGTTTGACATCCTAATTCTATAGAATTTCTGCCTCACAAATGGTCACTCGTATATCAATCAATTATTGGCTTTTTCTCTATTAATCTCACCACTCTGTCTTTTATCATTTTGTGCTTTTGCCCACGTACTTCAAAGAACAAGATGAACTAAACTAACAATGTATTCTCATGGATCCAACCAAGTATTGATCAGGAATTGTGATAGGAGAAAAGAAGCAAAAGAAAAAAGATTAAAAATTACTCAAAGACAAGAAAGAAGTAAAAATAAGATAAATGAATTTTAATGGACTATTCAAGAACGTAAAATAGAATAAACTTGAACAATCCTATTTTTTTTTTACTCAAAGCTGAAATTTAGAACTACTGGATATTCTCGGTAATATCAATAATTTTTTTACCTCGGGAATCTAACTACAAATTTAACTAGACAAACGCAAATTGATTTGACTTGTAAATAGTTTGAAAAATAATTTTGACTCTTTTTTTGTAATTTTTTAGATTAAAGTTCAAGAAATAAGACAGACTCGAAGAATGTGAAAAAATGGAAAAAAAAAAAAGAAAACAAGACTCAAAACAATAAATAAAAAATATAACCTTGATTATCTTGGAGCCTCACTATGATATCAACTGATGAGAACTACGTAGCAACGAACACTATGCAACCCACAACGATAATTGTGATGATCTCTAACCTTCATTTCTTTTGATGTTGCGGATTTTTATTTTGTATGTAGACAATATTTACAATCAAATGACATTGCCTGCTAGATTTCATATGATGAACAAAACTAAGGTAATTGTTTTTCATGTAATACATAAGATTTTTAGTAATATTAAAAAATAATTATATTTATCTTTTGTTTTCATGTTGCATTCATAAGAGAAGAGGTCCAATTCATGTGAACAGGATTGCTGAAAAGAATCATAAGAAAATGGAGCTTGAATTTAATAAATATGGGCAAATAGGTGGCTACAACTCAGATAAATTTGCTAGCATAGTTGGAGTCATGGTACGAGAACACCTGCTTATTGTAAGTAAAGATTGACATTCGGTGTATGAAAAGAAAAAAATTGAACTTTGGAATTTCATACAGGTACATTTCTTAACCACATTTTAAGATTGTTTCGTACTGGATCTATTTATTTCTTAATGACACTGTTCTTTTAAGTCTTTAATTTATTTTTGTGCACGAATATACCAAAGGTTCAATGTGAGTGATTGTTATTAAAGAATAACATTTCAATGTATGAGAAAGTATTAGATGACATTCAAATCAAGGTTGACAAAACAAATCAGAACTCAAGTCGAAGGATCTGTGAATAAAGCACACACTATTGCCCTTCTTAGACCAAAAAATGTTAATTCTGAAGAATTATAGGAGAAATTTGTCGAGGATACTCTTTCTGTTGACTTTCATTTAAGTATATTTGTATATGAAGCTTAAACTTTTTTTATAATTATTGTTGTATTATATTTTTCTTTTCTTAATAGGAAATAAGCTCCAAGTTTAGCATTTTGAGAACAAATGAGAAGATTCTCCACACTATGGGTTGAAAGGGTTGTCCACGTGACTCATGAAATGGTACAATTAAAAACATATTTAATCTTCTTAGATGAAATGTCCTATACTAGTACATATAATTACTATATTTGTATTGTAGAGACAAAAAAGAAAAAAAAAATAAAAATCAAGATATCATAGGGTTAAGAGCTAGAGTATGGACTTATGGACATCTTAGAAAGAATGAAAAACCAATAAATGAAGCAGTTGCTGAGACTTTGGTATGTGTAATATTTCAACATTCATGGTAAGAATAGTTTGATGTATTATATCACTTGTTAGTATAAAATTTGACTTCCATGAGTGCAAAAAAGGATTGAAGATTGTACGCTATCAATTTCTAATACATTAGCAGAAGATTCCATTTGCGATGATGTTGTTGCACGAGTTTTAGGTCTTGAATGTTGTGGAAGAGTTAAGGGACTTAGATTTAGGGTTGCACCATCAAAAGTGAATGGACAAATTCAAAGTAATGGGAGAGTTAGGGAACTTGAAAGCCAATTACAAACTCAGTCGGAAAGGGTGGGAGTAATAAAAGAATAATGTTGAAGCACTTCTCAAGTTATGTCAATAGGTTATAAATTTTTACCATTATATATACTACGATAATATAACTTCATATAGCTAATTATATGTTGAATTACTTTAATAATCTTTATATCATTTTTTAGAATGTGGAGGACGAGAGTTCAAATGCTTTTACTCATCAGGTTTTTGTATTCTACATTATTAAAAGCTTATTCGATATAAATTTAGTTTGGATTATACTAATTAAAAATATCTTTAATTTATTATGAATTTGTAGTTACGACAAGGAAGTGATGTCCAAGAAGGTATTGCAAATATAGAAAATGCTAGATGTCAACTATTGCATTGATACATGTTTGAGGAGGAAGAAGTTGTAGCAGAAGGGATAATTGCAACAATAGACCCAAGTGCAAAGATGCATCACTTGCTACTCAGAAGATACTGTTGGAAGGTTTGCATATATGGGTCAATTGACCTTATGTGAAGCCATGTGAAGTACGGTTGCTTGGCTAAAGAACAGTATTAGACTTCTTTGATGAAGGTATGTTTCCTACATTGATATCTACAGAAGGAAAACAAAGAAAAAATAGATAAAGGATCATGTTATTGACTAATGATAGTAATATGTTAAAGAGATTGACTGCGATGATGTTTTCCACTATTTTATTGACCGATGATGGTGATACTATTAAAGAGATTGGCTACAATGACCATTTTGTTTACTTGTTAATTGCATTTTCTCATTTTTAATGTTTATGAGCGTACATAGATGAAGTGGAAAATATGTATTTCCTTTATTTAATCTCAAGATTTGCTTTGTTGGTATAGATACAATGTTGTTTCAATTGTATGTTATTGGAGTTTGATGCTTTGTGTTCTGAAAATAATGATATCTTGTTGCTCTTCAGGTTTGTGATTTTATTGATACCTTTTGCAGGACCTTGAAGTTCTAGAAGAAAAAGTCTATAGGCATAGAGTTTGCAAAACATTTTAGATCCCATCTTGGCCCAATTGAAGCACTAGCTGTGAGTTTCTTTCTTTTCATTTGATGTGTCTTTAACGAGTTGTGAATGCTACTTATATATATGGTGATCTCTTTCAAGCTTATAAACTTTCTTCAGAGCATTTTATTCATTAACACAACTTCACTACTTGATATCTCCATTAATATGTGACTTAATTGTTTGAAGTCGAACTTATTTGTTGTCTCGAGCATGGTAACTAATATCGTTGTGATAGTAGAATAATTTCTTGCGTGTAGTACATGCACAGGAAGAAATCAGTAACAGCGGCATGAACGTTAGGGTAAATAGTGCTCTATAACATTGTTCACCCATTCTTATTTGGTGGATAAAATAGGTTTGTTAGTGCTTAACGCTTGGATCTCCAATTTTGAAGCATTGATTCTAAGCAACAATCAGGAAACTCCAGATCCTACTCATGCATGAATACTCAAGAAACATATAGTTATCATGATTGCGGCTCTATAAGCGTTAAGATGAGAAGATTCTCAATCTCGCGAAATTATGTATTTCCTAGCTCTATAAACTTTAGAATCATTTTTTATTATCATTTTATGTCATAGTATATTGTTGTGCTTTTGTAGTATGTTAAATGCCTTCATATGATGCAAGTAGCAGACCCATATGGGAAAGGGTGGATCTACTTTCGATTGTGGAATAATTTTGCTGATGGTTATCATTTTGAAGTTCTTGTTTACTATGCAGTTGATGTATGATATGAAATTTTTAATTACTCTTCTTTATTAGCCTAATATATATTGGATAGACTTTAACCTTTCATCATCGTGAATTATGAATCTATAGTTTCTATACAACAAATTAAGATGAAATCAATGTGAGCTATTACATTAGTTTTCTAGGAGCCTGGTTATTATGTGCTCAGTTTGATGTGCCATTGGTTGTCTGATTATTGTTTTTCATCGATTTCTTGTAATCTATAATAACAATTTGGCTGCATACTTGATCTTAGTTAGGAATACCGAATATATGATAAAATAGATTATAGTATAAAACTTATGTAGTGGATTACTCTACTAGGGATTAATAAACTTGGCCATATTTATTATTATTACTTTTTTAGATTAGATGAATAATGTTTATTATTATTGTTTACTAAATAATGTTTATTATTATGTTTCTTGTACACATGACATTGTTTACTAAATTTGCGTATTTTACTATAAAAATGTATTTAAATATGTTGGTTAATATAAAAATAAAAATAAATGACGATAAAAAAAAGACATTTGGCAGCGTTTGTAAAATGTTGCAAAAACTAAGGACAAAAGAAATGGCAATGTTAAACAAATGTTGCAAAAAGGTGAACACAATTTATAAATTGGTTAAAACAACATTCATAAAATGTTGTAAAAGAGGAACATCAACATTTAAAACATGTTGCAAAAGAGGAACGACAACATTTAAAAAACATTGCAAGGAGTTTAGAACAAAAGAAACGACAACACTTAAAAAATGTTGTTAAAACTTTACGATAACACTCATGAAAACGTTGCAAATATGTTAATGGCAATATTTTTCAAATGTTGTGAAAGAAAAGTTTCGACAACATTTAATAAATGTTGCAAATGACTTTCTGCAATGTTTTTTAAATGTTGCAAAAACTAAATGGTAGAGTTTGGATTTGGCCTTTTGCAACGGTGTATAAATGTTGACGTATCATTCTATTCTACGGCAACACTGAAGCCCGCAACACACACACAAACGTTGTAGTGTACATTTAATCTTAGTTTTTATTTTATTTTATATGATTAGTTTAAATTGCTTTTTCTTATAGACAAAAAGATTTTCGTTATATGCTTCGTTCACAAGACGATAATCTTAAATTGTTTTATCCAAAAATAGAACATATCTTCAGGTGAAAACTTAAGAAACACAAACAAAAATAGAAATCTCATATGTCAAACGATATTCCAAGACTGCCAATTGTAGAAGAAGTCATTGGGGGTAGCGGAACCACAAATTCATTAGGGAAAACAAGCAGAGATCAATGAAGGAGACTTGCTAGTTTCAATGTTCTCGATTCTTGCAGCAGCGCCCAAGTGTTCGAATATTGTGTATCCAGATTTGAGATAAAGGCTGATTTAGTCTACTTGACCACCAAAATGCTCCAGTTCTATGGGTTTCCTCATGAAAGCTAGAAGACATGTATATCAAGATTCCTTAAGAATTGCCGGAACTTTCAATTTACAAGGATTAATGAAAATACAATCAAGCTTTAGTTATTTGTGAGTTTGAACCACATTATTTTGAAAGAATGTACTTTGGAATAGTAGAATAATAGAGAATGCAAGGTTGAAAAAGAAGGGAATTTATTGATGTGATGGAAAATATTATTTTATTAAAAATGTGTAGTTGAAAATGAGTAGAAGAATGATAATGAAAATTTTAATGTGTACCAAATAGGGGCGAACACATTAAGAGATGCAGCTTTGGAGTAGTAAGATTTTGAGCCAAGGGGAACTATCATGACTTGGGAGGACTCGTCAAGAAAATCTTGCAATAAATTCTTCCCACCTATAAAAGTAGAGAAAATTTGACTGGATTCAAACATTCCAGCAACATGAAGGGAAGAGCTACTTGAAACTTGGAACATGTTTAAAGAGTTGATAATGAAGTGTCCAAATCACGGTATAAGAAAGGGTAATTAGGTAGAGTATTTCTATACTGGACTTTCACTAGTGGCTAAATCTCAGGTAATCCGTCCATAATCGATAAATCAGTTCAACAATGCTTGGACATATTCAAGTTGATGGAAACTAAATACTCATTGTTTTCATCAAAGTGAGGAATCTCGAAGAAAGCAGCATGAATTCATGAGCTGGACAACACAACATCTACCAATGCGTATATTGTTGCTTTAACAAAGCAGGTAGAGTTATTGGTAATCTCAAACATAAGTATCAAGTGCATTGATGGTCGATTCAGTATGTGAAGATTGTGGAGCCAATCATGCTACAGAAAATTGCTTGTTGCTAGCTTCTCCAGAAGACCAAGTAAATTATATTAAAAATGGTTCTTGACTATTTAACTCATAAGCACAAACATATCATCCAGGTTGGAGGCAACATCTAAATTTCAGGTGGTCTAGCCAACAACAAGAGTGTAGTTCAAATAATCATCAACATGAGCAAGGACCAAGTTTAAGGAAGATGTTTTATCAATACGTGAACTACATGCTTATGCTTTTGTAGACTCAAAGATACGCATTCATTTGTTTCTACTGCTTTTATTGCTAAATCTCGTACCGCTTGTGAAAAAGACATTAGTGTTCTAAAAGTTATCATCCCATTAGGCAAAACACTTAACACCAATCAAATAGCTAGGACGATCAAGATATAAATGGCTAGGAAAGAATTTAGAGGTGATTTGTACCTTTTAAAGATGTTGGGTTTTGATGCCATCTTAGGAATGGATTGGTTAGGAAGCAATTATGCGACAATTCGATGCTATGAAAAAGAAGCAGCTTTCCAAAAACTTGGTAAAGGAGATTTTCATTTTTTTTTTATAAAAAGCTTTAAGCCTTCACCCATTCTTATGTTAGCTTTGTAGGCAAAAAATATGTTCAAGAAGACATCTTGTGAGGGATTTTTGGTAAACACTGTTGGAATACAACATTCGGAATCCATTCTTAGTAGTGTATCGATAGTACGAGACTTTATCGATATATTCTCAATGACCTACCTGGTGCACCACCAAATAGGCAAATGGAGTTTACAATTGACCTTGCACTTGGAGTGGCACCAATGTCTAAAGCTCCATATAAGATGACACAAAAAGAACTCCAAGAACGAAAAATCACAGTTACAAGAATTGTTAGATAAGAGATATGTCCGACCAAATATGTATCCTTAGGGTGCACTGATGTTTGTGAAAAAGAAAGATGGGTTGATAAGAATATACATTGATTACAAGGAGCTAAATCAGTCGACTATAAAAAAATAGATATCCCCATTCACTGAATTGAGGACCTTTTTGATCAGCTAAAAGGACCAAAGGTGTTTTCAAAAATCAACTAAAGGTCGGGATATCATCAATTAAGAGTGAAGACAAGCTATATTCCAAAGATGGCGTTTATAACTCGTCATGGCCACTATGAGTTCATTGTGATGCCTTTTGAATTGACAAATGCACATATGATATTTATGGATATGATAAATATGGCGTTGTATCAGTTTTTGGACCAGTTCGTCATTGTTTTCATCTATGATATTTTTATGTATTCAAAAGATAAGAAACAACATGAGGATCAATTAAGGACAGTATTGGAAACACTACAAAAGGAGAAATTGTATGCCAAATTCAAGAAGTGCAAATTCTTGTTGGACCATGTGAATTTTCTTGGACAGTGGTTATGTCACAAAGGATTGAAGTCGACCTAGCCAAAGTTGAAGCTGTATCCAAATGGACTAGGCCGTCAAGTGTATGAGAAATTTGTAGTTTCTTGGGTCTAGCGGGATACTATAGGAAATTCATTCAAGGACTTTTCAAAATAGTGGTACTATTACTCAATTGATCAGAAAAGAGATGAAGCTCCAATGGACAGAAAGGTGTGAGCATAGTTTTTAAGAACTAAAATAACGTTTAGTTACAACTCCAATATTAGCCATACCAGAACTTGTGGATGGCTTCGTCATATATAATTATGTATCCAAGTAAGGTTTGTGATGTGTATTTATATAGAATGTTAAGATGATTGTGTATGCATCAAGACAACTGAAATAGTACGAACAAAACTACCTCACACATGATTTAGAATTGGCAGTTGTGGTTCATGTTTTAAAAATATGGTGTCACTAACTCTATGGGAGAGGTACGATATTTACAAAAATCACAAAAGAGTTTAAAATACTTCTTCACCCAAAAAAAGTTAAATATGAGACAAATAAGGTGGCTAGAATTAATTAAAGATACGACTACACTATTTATTACGATCCGGGTAAGGCTAATGTTGTTGGGGATGCACTTAGTAGGAAAACGATGAGACTTTTGGTAGGTTTACCCATGACTTAAAAACAGTTGGTGAAGGAGTTTAGAAATTTGAAATTAGAGGTCGTTGCCCCCATCAGCTTAAGAGTTTGCAAGAATTGTAGCTTTAAGGGTTCAACCCACTCTTAGGGATCGAATCAAGGAAGCCCAAGATTTTTTAGAAAGATTAAGGTACAAGTAAGCGAAAGGGCTTTAAAACAACTCATGATAATGCTTTGATATTTGACAGAAATGTACCTAAGGATGAAGAGATTAGGAAAGAAATATTAGAGGAAGCCCACTCTACCCCGTACATCACACATCCCAGTGGTATGAAAATATATCAAAGCCTTCGAAACACTTTCTAGCAGAGAAATATGAAATGGTATATTGGACTTTTTATAGAAAATGCATGATATGCCAACAATTCAAAGCAAAACATCAGAGGCCATTAGGGTTATTAAATCCGATGGAAATTTTAGAGTGGAAATGGGAACAAGTAGCTATAGATTTTGTACTTGGGTTCCCAAAATCGACAAAAGGATCACAATGTCATCTGGGTAGTGGTGTTCCAGTAAATGTAAATTTCAACATGGAAGAACTTGTAATTTTGTATGTTAGAGAAATTGTTAGGTTGCATGGAGTTCCTATCTCCATCTACTCAGACCGAGACCCAATATTTACTTTTAAATTTTGAAAAATCATGCAAGGAGCTATGAGAACGAAGCTAAATTTTAGTACTGTTTATCTTCATCAATCAGACGAGTAATTTGAGAATACTATTCAGATCCTAGAAAATATGCGACGAACATGTGCCTTATATCTGAGAGGTAGTTGAGAATCACACCTACATTTGGTAGAGTTTGCATACAATAACAACTTCCAGGTTACCATTGGAATGACTCCTTATGAAGCTCTATATGATAGAAGGTATAGATCTCTGGTTTATTGGAACGAAGTTGGAGAAAATATGGTTTTTAGTCCAGAAATTATTGCACGAACAGAACAAGTAGTTGATAACATTAGAAGGAGAATAAGTCAGCTAAAGATAAACAAAAAGCTATGAAAATCATAAAAGAAAATCAATGAAATTCGAAGTTGGTGAAAAAGTGTTCCTGAAAGTTGCACCAACGAAGAGAGTTCTCGGATTTGAAAAACAAGGGAAAGTTGAAACCTCGATTTATAAGTTCTTTTGAAATCTTAGAAAAAAGAAAATGTGGCATATTGTCTAGCATTGCCACCTGATTTGGCAGCAGTGCACGTTTCGATGCTGAAGAAGTTTAAGAGATTTCGAACTCTTTTAAAGTACTATAAATACCCACATTCTATCATTTCTAAAGACACCAACAATAGTTAACTTCTCATTTCATAAATTCACATGCACCCGGTAAGGACATTCATTCGTATATTGATTTCTTTTGGTGACTTTATGCCTGAGCTAAACATATTTTCTCAGCGATGAGTCTTTCTATTCAAACCCAATTTTCTCGTAAGATTTGAAGGTAGGGTAACATATGCAAGTTGAACTTTCCTTTCAATATCATTTATTTTATGTAACTTTACACATGAAATGGTAATAAAACTATTGGTCATCAATGAAATGTGAAATTTTCTTCGAGTTTCTCAAATGTTTACACAGAAACGTGTTAGAGTATTTGATTAATCTCTGACTTCTCTCAATGAAATGATAGTATGGAACGTTATAATTCTTGTTTAGTATTATGATATTATTTTGGACTAAACTTATCACGAGTTTTAAAATTATTCACTCCCTCAATTACAAATTTTCAGGTTAGATCAGGCCGAGTTTGAATGATAGCAGTAGGTTGCCAAGTAACTATTTTCAAGAAAACTATCACTAGTTAACATTTGTCAAGATGATTAATCTTTCTTAAATTTCTCTTAAATGTTCTAAGTTTTATGATTTTATGTTTTGAATTCATTTAATTTAGTTATGAAATTTCAAATATAATTAAAGTTTTGATTTCCATCTAAATCTTGTCGCGTAAAGAAAAAATTATGAAATGATATTAGTAACCCCTTGAATTTTTAGTCAATAAAAAATTCAGGCATTACAGTAATCATCTACTAGGGGCTTGGTTTAATTTATCCAAAAAAAAATAAAATGCGTAACACTAGTTGTGATACATAGGAAAAATTACCTAAATTGTTGTGTGTAGCTAAGCTTGAGTAATTAAATCCATCTATCACCAGTGTTTAGGAGATAATCTACCAAGTTAGTTGGCTGCTTGCAATGTAAAGTAAAAACTATATTCGAAAACCAAAGAAAGATTCAAAAATAGTAGAAAAAACACAATAAAAGAAAAGATAAATACCCCAATGTGTGTTGGGGATATTGACAAAACAACTATAGTCATTGTTTCTGCCTTGCTAAACTTTGGATACTTAATAAGGAATTTAAACTCTTGGCGAGGGATATTAACCTAGTTGAAACTTGGCGGTTCAATCGTTCAGATTTAATGAAAATTATCACATATTGAGTAAATGACTTTCATTGATGAAATCCAACTTGAGTGGGAAATAAAAGAGACCTTAGTTTTATTTGCATTGCCTATGAACTTGAATCGGATAAGTTTAGATGAAATTGAATTGAAGCTATACACATTGAGGAATTGAGGAACAAAATAATCAAATCTTGAAGATGAGGGCCTGCCACGAAACTAAAGACTACCTAGGATACACAAGAACTTAATGTAGAGCACCAAAGTGTACAAAGCCGAAACAAATTACGCCTTTTGTTGAATTCCTAATTATATTCAAATTTTACATTAGACAAACTTTAGGAATCATTTTTAGATTTATTCAAGATTTCTATGTATATATAGTTTTCATTATTCTTTTCATGGGACACACAATTTTAAATAAGAAAAACACATAGAAAATCAATTTCAAAGCGAAAAAAATTAGGGTTAGAGAGATTATAGGATTAGAGAAGAAATTTTTTGGTGTAAAATCCAATTAAATCCTTCGTCAAGATTTCATAACACGATTATAATCTTTATTCATTTTATTTATTATTTTCATTAGTATGAGTAGCTAAATCATTGGTTAGAGCAAACAATATAATTAGGGCTGGACATGGTCTGATTCAATACCGAACCGAACCGAACCAAAATTTTTAGGCATTTAATAAATGGAACCGTTGGGTCTAAATATAATTATGAAACCGTTCGAATTCGTTTCGTTTCGGTTCGATTTGGTATCATAATTAATTTTGTTAACATTTACAACAACTATATATAAATACAATTAATGACATGTTCATTCGTAGCTTTGATGGAAATTTGGAGAGGGGAAGTCATACTCGAAAGTCGACGGCTTCGATTTGGACATGTAGATATAAGTTTTCAATTTATCAAATGATTTAGAGTTAGTTGATCTATGCTTACCGAATGAAAGTATTAAATTGGAAAGTGAATGATCAAAAAATTAAAAAGGCATAGATCTTGGACTAACAATGAAATTAATAATTGGACCAAAAATTAAAACAAAAAATCGAATTTAGAAATTGGGTTGGGCTGGTTAGAGATGGATTTAGCTTGTGAGCTGGATTATTAATCACTAAATTAGTTATTTTGCATATTTGTTTAGAAAAAAATTAAAATTAAAAATCACTTAGATTCGGTTCTGGGTCTAGGACCGAGAATCAAACCGAACCCATCAGTTATCGATTCAAATACTCATTCAGGTATTTAACTTATGAAAAATCGCTCAATTCGGTTCGGAAGTTTTGTCCACCCCTAAATATAATTTATGTGTAGTCCTTTAATTTATTTTTCAAGATTCAAGTTATCTATGGTGTTTAATACTTTGAATTAGTGGGCCAATATTTCAATGATCTTGTTAATCTACAACGAATCGAGATGTAAATTATAGATTTAGACTACATAATAAAATTCGATAATTAATATAAAAGTGTAGAGATACCTTTTCTAGTTAGTGCGGTCGTTATATTGATTTTTAGAGATTTAAGATATTTAACTAAGGTGTATTCGGATTCATACAGAGGTATAAAAATTGACTAAAATAGAATCAATTTGAAATCGAGAGATGTAAGTTGAATATGTTAGGAAATTTTGATCGAACACTACACTAGTCATGAATCTTGATTGGTGAATTGAAGAAATCTAATAGATAAAATAGTAACCTTTAACATCCACGTTCATACTTTAAAACTCGAATTTGATTAATTGTGTGCCTTAGATAAATTTAATTTAATTAGAATAATTTAAATAGCTAATCACAAATTATATCCGGTGTTTTCGTCAAATAGGAGTTAAAAATAATAAATTAAGAATTAAATAATAGTTCTCGTTGGAATGATTATTCAGACTCATTGATCTACAATATTACATATTACGATCCATACACTTGTGAGATATAAAATCGACAACAAATATATTTGGAGATTTTGATGGAAATCAAAATATTGATTATTCAACGAAATTACTGACAACAATACATTGAGTGATCACTGGCACGCCTCCATCAACAATTATAAATGATAATGTCTTTGGTGATATCAGTAAGCACTAACAGTGCTTAAACTACCGGTGGAAGCCATCAGTGTAATAGTCATAAGTTTAGGCTCCGTTCGATATGGATTAAAATTCAATTAAAATTGAAAATATGATCGTTATTGGATCTCACTCGTCTAATAAAAGTCAACAATAATGACTAATTTTTTAATTTTAATCCGATTTTAATCTCTATGAAACGGGCCCTTAATCTTTTTATATTTCATAATTTTTATAAATAATCAAGTTAACTTCAAATATATTTTATTATTCATTATAATACTACTAAGGATAAGTCACATTTAACAATGATTTTATTATCGACGGAATTTTATTAGTTTATTTAATAACGGCTTTTTTGTCGATAAATTATATTTAATCTTATTTATAAAAGGTGATAGTAATTTAATTTTTTTTTCGTAATTGTTATATAATTTCCAACAAGAATAATTTTCTTTACTAATATTTAATAAGCTCTTGTTTGATAGAAGTTTATATCAAAATCTACAATTAATTTTAACTAAACGTTTTATGGTTTCACAATTTTTCAATCATATATATATTTCATCAATTTCTATCAAAATTTGCTAAAAATTTGAATTTGCGTGAAATATTCTTTTATTGAAAAATGTTTGATTGAAAAGAAAAGAGAGGAAACGTATTTTAAAAATAATTGGAATTAAACAAGGACTTATTCTTAGGACATGTTTGCTTTGTGGTAGAACAATTTTGCCTTTCCAATTGGACAATATGAGAGGCTAGTGTAAACTTGAGGGTCTAGTAGACGGAAACTGCCCGAATGACTGTTTTCATACAAAAACAATAAGTTAAGTGGATCATGGCCAAAATTCAAAGAACTGGGACCAACTTTGCAAATGGGGTATACTTTAGGGACCATATTTCCTTTTAAGTCTAAGCTAGTGGACTGGAAATATCCCGATCTAGCCCAGTTTTTTCTAGTCTAAGACAAGCTTTGACCAGAATAGGGCCCCACCAAGCTATGATATTGTGTGTGAAATTTAATATTTAACTTGTTCAATTAATCAAAATTTTAAAACTAATAGTTTAAAGTTGTAGAGATATTTTTTAGCAATCTTAATTTTCCATTTTACTCAACAAAATCATCAATTATTTGGTGTATTTTGGGGGTTAAAGCATGCTTGAAAAATCTTGGTTAAATTTGATTTCATGGTTGGGTAAGTATCTTGATTTAGAGCCCGTTTGGTAAAGATTAAAATTGAAAAATTAGTCGTTATTGTTGACTTTTATTAGATGAGTGAGACTCAATAACGATTATATTTTCAATTTTAATTGAATTTTAATCGGTACTAAATGAGCTCTTAAATTGAAACAATTTCAAGTAGTCTAGAAAATTTAAAACTAGAATATTAGTTATGGGTAATTTGGGCGTATAGTCCCTCAACGTTGTCCTTCCTATGCAAATGGTCCCTAACATTTCATATTTGGTGCTCAGGTCCCTTACCTATTACTTTACTTTGTGATCAATCCTTCTAGATGGATTCTATCCAATTAAGCAATGAAAGGGGTGCGTTGATTCAATTTTCACTAGGGGTGGACGTGGATTGTACTTGATTTTTACTCAACCTAAACCCAACTCAACATGTTTGATTTGCTATAAAATCAACCCAACCCGATTATGCAGTTAAGCCCAACCTAATCTAATTCGGTCAGGTTGGATTGGGTTGGGTTGTGTTGGGTTGATTGGTTTGTAGTTCAACTTTTGTTGAGATCCACAATGAATATAACAAGATAGTAGCGATAAATGTTAAGAAACAAAATTAATTTAAACGAATACCTCCACAACAATCTAAACAATAATAGAATGACTATACACATAATACTACATTCAAGAGCTACTTCTTCTAATAGAACATGTATACAGGGCTGGTCCTTTGATTTTCGGGGCATGAGACGAACTCCCAAAGTTGGCCCCCCAAAACAACGTAAATGCAAAATTCAACAATGTATTATGCAACGTATTGCTAACTTAACACTGGACAGTAGAACAACAAACAAATATAAAAAACCCCCTCATTCTTGGATCGGTAATCGCTTGTATTGCGAATAATCGAAATGTCTCTTTGTGAAATCTTTGGGAAACATGATGCCATCAACTCTTTTTTGAAACATTTCAACTAAATAATCTCTCATTCTTTGATCAGCATTTTTCCAATTCCCAGTATCTTCTAAATTCAAAGAAAAGCGGCTATCTTCTTCCTTATCATTCACTTCATTCACACAAACATGTTTCATCATTTCTTCTTCCTTATCATCTACTTCATTAACAGAAGAAGGTTTTATCACTTCTTCATCCTTATTATCTACTTAATTAACACGGGCATGTAGAATCATTATCTCATCCTTATTCAACTCATTCACATTGCAGTTTTTAAAGTACTTGTCTATATCGCCTGCTTGACTTCGAGTCAACAAAAGTTCATTTCATTTCCTTTTCCTCTTTATAGCTCCATACTCCTATTTAGGAGGCATGGTGTATGAATCTATATCTAATACATAATTATTAGCCTAAAAGACAATTACAAAATATCTCAATCATCTCACAATTAAAATATTCAATACAGTTACTACGAGCACCTGTGCAATTGATCCTACAGGCTAAGATGAACATTCATATAAGCCGACCAGACCACAATTATATAAGCAGACAAGACTTCAAACATTTTCAATATATTCAATATCAAGTTAGAGCAAGTCATTGCTTACTTGAGAAGTAGAAAATAAACGAAAATTATAGAATTACAATTCACACCCTTCATAATTCCATCGTCGCATCTCACAAGCCTGAAATCAATTCACAACAATCGGATTCACAATCATTCACAAGTCAACAATCAGATTCACAACTATTTCCTTCCCTAACAACTCAATTTGTTGACCAATATACAAGTCATTTTCCAAATAAGATACAACTATGGAATCACAAAAGAACAAAACAGTTTTGAAAGGAATGCTGGCAATTAATACATAAATAAATCAAACTCTAATAGGTTACAGTCATCAGTAAGGAAATTTGAAAATCATCTTGGTAGAGCTTAAACTTTTGCGTATTTTCTTTAACAAGAAAATGTGATCAACCACTACTCAATTGTTAACAAAACTTTCGATTTGGAACAAAAAGCCTATTAGTAAGTAAAAAACTCATAAAAATAGATTAGAATACTAATAGTAAGTAAAAAAGTGCGTATGGCCGACCCTGTATAGAAATAGTTGCTTGCTATGAAATTGCACATAACAATACATACAATTTTAGCAGTTCATTTCCATGTTCAAGATCGAAACGAAATACTTAAGCCAAAAATATGGACATGAAACGGGCAAAAAGAAATATAGATTGTAATAACACTCGAAAATCATTTTGCTTATCTTCAACTTTGAAAAGGGATCAAGAGAGGGAAAAAATTGTAGAGAAGCTGAAAATGTTCTCATATACAAATGCTTAGTTTGAAAAAGATTTCTCAACGACTAAGGATTTCAACACAATTACAGTTCCTTTAACTAAGAATATTAGGGTCCATTTGATTGCAAATGTGAAATTTGGGTGGAAATAAGGATTTCAACGATTAAGGATTTCAACACAATTACATGGAATTGAATTGCCTATAATTTGTTTTACTAGGAATTGTAATGTTGAAAGTTTGGTGTCTGTTTGACTTTATTTTTAATGGAATTGTCCATTAAAGTGATAAATTTTTTTACTATTGGGTCTATAATTTGTCCCAACTTCCAAAAAAAAAAAACAAATTATCATACCGAATATAATTGGTTTGACTTTGTTTTATATGGAAATTGTCAATAAAAGTGATAAATTTTTTACCATTATATCTAGAATTTTTTCCAACTGTAAAATAAAAAGTAAAAAATAAATAAAAAATCTGAAAAATAAATTACCACAAAAAACAAAAGAAAATATTTTCCTTCAAAACCAGAAAAGAGACGCTCGAAGTGTGGAGAGGGAAAACGAATTCCATGGAAACTTTTTGCTATCAAATACTACAAAATGTGGAAAATGGAAAACTTTTTATAGCTTCCAAGGAAAATAGAGGGAATCAAATGGGGTCTTAGAGAAAAAAAGAATTAATAGCAGAAAATCCTCCATAAACGTTTCCATTTGCGATATAACACATACCTATTGGAAATCGAAGAAAACCCCCTATTTGAAACATTTTGTACGAAAACCCTATACAGTCAAATTTTCCATTAAAAATAGTAAAAATGTCAAAATTAAAAAATAATAATTTTGATTTTAGTATCCAAACTATTTTTCCTTTTACAATTTATACCCAATTGATTTTAATGTATCACCCACATTTCCAAACTTTTAAAACTTTATTTTCCACCCCACCACTCCATCTTCTTCCCCAAAATTTATTTATCTAATTCCTTCATCTTCTTCCCCTCGAGCAAGCACACCAAAATGGGGATTTTTCGCACCAAAATCTCATGTTCCACAACAACTACCACAGATCCACCACCTTATCAGCCACATGAGTCAAAGCCCAAACTAGTGCAGTCTTGGGAATCTCCTTTGATGCCTTGACAGCCACTACAACTTTCTCAACCACATCAGAACCCTTTTCTTACTTTTCCCCTTTCTTCAAATCTCTACTCATGATACCAGAAGCAAAATTTTCCCCTTTCGAAATCTTCAAAAGAAAACATTATATCTTTTAAAAACACCACAACTCAGAAACAAACAAAGTGCATGATTGTTTATATGAACCAACAACAATAAAACATTAAATGCATTATTGTGCCCTCCAAGTCCCATCCACATGAGTTGTACTGTTGTGCAAATACAGCCGGCATGTTCATTGTTCAACCAAAGGAGAAGCACATGAACATAATAGTTTCCGAATGACAAGACCCTTTTAACTAAGAATCAACTTCGTGAGTCAATACCCAGTTTTGCCACCGGGCTCATTCTCATGTGGCGAAGAAGGTGGTGAACCTGTGGTGGCTGTGGTGGAATATGAGACTTTAGTGCGAAAAATCCCCATTTTGGTGTACTTGCTCATGGGGAAGAAGATGTAGGAATTAGATAAATTAACTTTGGGGAAGAAGATGGAATGGGTAGGGTGGAAAATAAAGTTTTAAAGGTTTGAGATTGTGGGTGATACATAACAAAAGTTGGTTATAATTTGTAAAAGAATAAAAGTTTGGATACTAAAATTGCACTTATTACTTTTTAATTTTGACATTTTTAACGAAAAATTTGACTATAGGGATTTTTTGTACAAAAGGTTTCAAATATGGGGATTTTCTGCAATTTTCAATAGGTGTGGTATATTGCAAATGTAAACGTTTTTAGTGGGATTTTCTTCTATTAATCCGAGAAAAAAACTACTAGATTTCTAAGAAATAACAAGCTAGCAGTAAAATTTAAAAAACCAAGTTTTTGACACAACCCATTTCTTATTTTCCAATAAAAATACAAATGTAATCTCTGAAATGAGGTGTTTTCCCCTTGAAGGCCAAAAAAAAAAAAAATTGGGATCTCACGGAAGATAGCTGGAAAAGAAATAGGAGGATCACATGAGTGCAAATGAGAGAAGGGAAAAGTAAACAAAGCCCAAGATAAACTCACCCATATAGTCACGTAGATAAAATCACAAAAACTTTGAAGATCAAGAAATAAAACACAATTTGTAGATCGACAACTTACCGCTTAGGTTCGCAAGTCACAATCACGGACAAGTAGAGCAACAAAAATGAAAGGCTATCGGTAGTGACTGACCATGGACTACCCGCCATCGTCATCGGCAACTAAAAAAGTGTAGATTGGCGTCGACGATTTGGGGAAAGCGGGGAGGTGGCGTGGGAGGGGGGGGGGAGAGAGAGAGAGAGAGAGAGAGAGAGAGAGAGAGAGGTTAGGCTTGTGTTCTTTCTTTCTCAGTTTCTTGTTTTGTGTTTCATTTAATTTGAGCTCATTTTCTTTTCTTCTTCTTCTTTTTCTTCATCTTTTTTTTTTCCTTTAATTAGACGGGTCAAGTTGGATGGGTTAAGCTAATTTTCATGGGCAAACCCATGAGCCGACCCTGACCCTACTACTTAACCCATAAACTAAACCCACCTATAAATAACAGAAAAGGGATCCAAACCAGTCGGTTTGGGCGGTTTCGGAGGGGTTGATTTGGGTTTTGTCCACCCCTAATTATCAGTGCAGTGTGGGCAGAATTGCACTCTCACACTAAAATGAATGGAAAATATAAAAAATGGACATTTAATTCTAACATCTTTCCTCGAATAAAACTCTTAGATTCTCTATATACTTAATATTGATCTCCTAAGTACCAATGTTTAGTGTTAAGCATTAGGTGACGTAGCACACTATAATAGGTGGTATAATCAGTTTTGTAAAATATCATTCATTCTCCACCCCATCATTCTCTTCGTAATCATCATCACAACCATCTACACTCTAAGATTGTGCATTAGTAACACCACTCGCTAATAGAGTCTCTATTTACCCTTCTTCTTGTTCATCAACCTTGTATTAAATTGGACATACACAAGATTGTTCATCCTAGTGTCAAGTCTATTTATGTTCTTGGTGTGTATCTAAAAAAAATGTACATTTAATAGAGCAAAGCATATTCAAGTAATTTTTCGTTGGCCAAAAGAAAGGATTTGTAGAAATGATGTCATAGTTAAAATTATTAAGTGAAACGCAACAACCTAATTCTTACTTACCACTTCAAAAGTATTCCATTTCCTTTCACAACCCGATTAACTAGTAGTCAAACCAATGATCCTTTTCCCACTGTCTTTAAATTTGGAGCTTCATTACCATAGAAATCCCATCAACTCACTAATAAATATAAATAAAAGAGGCAAATATGTTATTTATATAATCTTATATAAAGTATAATAAGTTAAAAGTTAATGACATGAGAGAAAAAATGAGAATTATGTTAACATACCCAAATGGTAATTTGCACATTATTATCACATCTACTTATTGCTAGCTTTCTTCCAAATGAACCTTCCTTTTGAACACATCTTTGTAACTTGATATTTACCACATGATGCTGCATTTGATCATTAAGAAAGAATTTCTCAACACAAGCAATGAAATTATTTGTAGTCAATTGATCATCTTTGATACGTGGATTTTTGAAGAAATAGAACGGATTAGAAAAAATCCGATTTATGAAGTGGACTATCATGGTAACCCTTGCATTTAGCATCAATTATGTCGAAGATTGGCTAGTAGTCACACTCCCTCTTTAATGTTTTTTAATATCATCATTTGCCTTTAGTAGCTTTCCATAAACAAATCCCATTGAAGACTTTTTTTCTCCATCAACAAGTCTAGGCACTTTCACTAATGAGTGAGTACCCTCAAACACAACTCTATCAAGGTCCAGAAATTGTTCGGAATAACAATATCAAATGCCTCTTTTCCCTTTTTACTTCTAGACCATTTATGATAATATATAATGCTATATTTTTCATCCCTTTATCTTATGCTTTGTGATTAATTAATGCCTAAATGTACTTAGTATTCTTATATTTTGTTTAGGTTACAATTGGATGAATATGGTGGAATTTAGAAGAAACAAGCGAAAATGACTAAAATGGAAGAAATACAAAGTTTGAGAATTAAAATGTAAATACTCAAAAGTTATGTCGAACCTCACGATGAAGATTTGAGAGTGTTAGGTATCAATAAGATGAGAAAAGAATCCAAATGGATGAAATATAGTCAAAGTACTATCACATATCAACTCCCAGCCGAAAAAGTTATGCTTCAGATTTTCAGTCTCAGTTTGAGACCCATTTTTGGGATAGGAAACGTTCGAATTGCAAAAATTGTACCTAGATAATTTGTAGCCCTTTGAGTTATCTTTTCAATGCATCTTGAATCTCCTTAATTGAATATCAAGAGAGAAAGATATAACCAAAATATTAAAAGTTGTCCTGTAGAAGTCAATAAAGTTATGCGGTCGCATAACTTTAAAACAATGCGGTCGCGAATGGTGCTGTAGGGAATTCAAAGGCTGAATAAAACTTTTCTATCCAACCGCGTGCATTTGTACTATATGGTTACATAGTACACTTTTAAGGTGAAAAATCGGGTTTTGAATTTGATTCAAACACTTGTGGAAACATATTTCAAAATGATTTTTAAACCCTAAAACCGTGCAGAAAATATGGAGATGCACCCATTCCCCTTTTTCTCTCTTTTGCTCTTAGAATTCTTCATGAATAGCTAAATTATTTTACTTGGTCGAAAGAAACTGAAGCCTCGAAACCAATCCAACCGTGAGATCTAAATTATTTTCATTGTTAAATTCACTTTTTGAGTATTGATTGTTCTTCTGCACTTATTTCCATGATTGTTACATTTAATTTCTTGGAAGCTTACTAGTTTATTATTCGTTGTAATCTATTGCTAAGTTAAATATCAAATCCATAATTGTTTTATTTTTTTATGAAGCAACTAAGGTTTAATGATTTGCTGCATTAGAAATTATTAAATCTTGGAAAGAATGTTTGACTAGATTAAATACAACAGCTTGTAATTGTGTTATTTAGTTTCATCGATTTCTCTAATTATTAAGCTGGTTACTAGATTAAATTCATAATGTTTGTCTTGGATTGTTTAGCAATCATGGTTAATTGGATTACTTATTTTCTAATTAACTACAATTAAGGAGAAATAGGAAAATAAATCGAACAGTGAATATTCAAAGTGAGAATTAATTTACATTTGCATCTATGATCAGTTGTGAAATTCCAATGGTGGATGTAGACTTAGACCAATGTTTGTTCTTTTGATTACTTTTGTTATTTTAATTTGAGTTATTCATTAGTTGATTTATTTAAAGTTGTTTGAGTCAATCAAAACCCTCCCAATCATCGTTTACATGGCATAAAGCTAGATTAATCACTATTTGTGGGATCGACCCTTGTTTCCACTACTACATTTGATTTTAGAAGTTAAGGTTTTATTTTTGGGTGTTGAAATTTAAAGTTTAGCAACTTCCAAGGTGTTCCAGGTGAATGGCCATAGACTTAAACCTTTCTTGAAGGTTTCCAAGTGGAGAACGTAATAGCTTTAGACCTTGAGGATCCAATTGATGCTGGTTGAAGAATGAAGCAACAAGTCAAGCCAATGATATTAAACAAAGGCGCTACTTGGGAGGCAACCCTAGAGGAGTTCGTTCATTTATTTTTTTATTTTTGTATTTATATTGTGGTTATTTTAGCCATTTTCTTTGTATTTCACTTTACATTGAGGACAATGTAAGTTTTAAATGTGGGGGAGAGGATTTAGATTTAGGTTGTGTTTGAATTGTTTTCATATTAATGTGAGTTTAAATTTTGAGAACAATAAAAAAATAAGAATAAAAATAAAATTTCAAAAAAAGTGGTGGTTTTTAAATATTTTTGTTTGTGTATGCTATTTCCTAGATTCAATTAAGCTTTTGAAGAACTAATAAAATGATTGTGATAGCCCTAGAATAGCTAATCAAGAGGGGGTGAATTGGTTTTTAAAAACTTTTTCGAAAAATTAACCTTAAATCAAGCACGTGATACTAGATAGATTAATTTAAACAGTAAGCATGAATATGAAAGCAATAAGTAAAGAGGGATAGAGAATACAAACGATATAATTATGGTGGTTCGATCCAATGCAATGATCTACGTCCTCCATTACCAAGCTCTCCGGCATGAGCAAGGCAAATTTCACTATGTTGATTGACTTATGGTACAATTCAACTCTTTACAAAGCTTTTGGTGACTTATAAGTAAGGAGCACCGATCCTTATACAACATTGAACTTTACGGGACCTCGACATGACCCACAAGTTTAAAGAGAATTGAATTTACAAATTGAAACTTCTTTCTTAATAAATGATAGGATCACAATTAAGTATCAAGAGGTAAATAGGCTAACACTTTAATAGATAACAATGAATGAAGCTCAAGTGTTAGGTATGAAAAACTTTGATGTGTAGAATGATTTTCAAGAGTTAACTTAATCAAAAGTTTTTCAAGATTAAAATGACTTGATAATAAATGATATGAGAAATCAATGCAATTTTGCTCAAAAAGATCTCACTAGAATGCTCTTAAAATAGTGTTTTTAAATATAAAGTGAAGTGGTATTTATAACAGTCAAAACGTCAAAAAGTTCTACCCAACCGAACGTCCACCAGGAGCAGATGTCTTCAGTTCACTCTTTTCTTGATTATTTTTGTGAGGGTACATGCTTAAGGAACATACTCACTTATCTTTTCAAAAAGAGTATATTGGTAATAAGAAAGTCAAGTGGAGATTTTTGTTATATCAAAAATAATTTTCTATGCATGAGTTTTTGTGAAAAGTTTATCTCGTGCATAAGAATTTGACTTGTGAGCTTGTAGTTACTCATAGCTAAGAATTAAAGCATTTTACCTTTACATATGGATTCAAATCATCTAAGTTTAATGTCTTTGATTGTTTTGGCGCGAGTGCGTAATTTATTGGTTGATTTGAATTTGGCGCGAGGCTTGATTTGTCTTCAATTTTTTTGTGCTCAATTTCCAAGCTTGATTGTGAATGCTCGATTTTCATCAGGTTCGCAACATATAACATTGAAGACTTGAATATAAATGTTAGAAATAAGAATAATTTGTTTGTTATAATCAAAATTCGAAATCAACCATAGGTCAACAATTTTCCATTTTTTGATTATGACAAAAAAAAAAATGATTCGCAGAATAGGATTAATTATTTATCATGCAATTTGTATTTTCCATATCTTTTACAAATTGATAACCATGTATCCAAAGACAAGATGGTTTGTAGAATAGGATTAATAATTTATCATGCAATTTTTATTCCCTATATCTTTTACAAATTGATAACCATGTATCCAAAGTATGAGTTTCTCTCTTTCCCCTTTTTCATATACTCTAAGTATATTATCATAAATGAATTATGCATAATCATCTCACTTTACATTCCCCCTTTTGGGATAAACAAAAAGCATAAGGCAAAACATGGATAATAACCATAACATTAATCATAAAAGAAGATAACCACAGATAACGATGTCTAAAAAGGAACATCGTGAGGTGTGTGTGGGACTTGTGGTATATCATCAGTATCATCATCCTCATTACCTTCAAAGGTAGAGTTGATAGACCCAAGGAAAGGTCGAACCCTTTTGTGTGTGCCACCACCTTTGACTGTGTTCTTTTACTATTTTCATTCACTTAAGGGTTTGAATGTTGATAATGTCGGTAGGGCAAAGTTTAGGAAAAGTTTCATTGTGTAGTGGAATGTCAAAATGTTTAAAATTTTTGGTAAAAAGCATTTCGTAAGGCAAAACTTTAAGATGACGCATGGAATGCACAAGTTTCATGAGACCTAATTCAATAGTTGGAAAATCTAGTTTTTGCCCAACAAGAAAAGAATCGAGGATAAAAAGATCAAAAAAGTTTTCTTCGTCTCGATGACCCTTTCGAGGAAAAATCATAGGTGCAATAATGTTTTGTAAAACTTTACATTGAAGTGTTAGTTGATTTGCACTAATTTTTGTGATGTTTTCAAAATCCTTTCTGGTGACTCGACGACATGCCTCGAAGGGGTCATACCCTTCAAAAGTAGGATGAGTTTTACGAAGAAGAATTTGAGTATCACACGGTTCAAGCTCAAGAATTTCATGAATGAGAGCTCTGTTGACGGTGATACGAACATTTTTGAGTAAACATGAAATCTCATCCAAATTCGGTGAAATAACTATAGTTTTATAAAATTATTTCATAAGGCAAATATGCAAGTTCTTCTAGAGTATCTACCGATACCCATCCCATGGTTTCAAAATATTTTTCAATATGAAAAGTGGGTGCTTCAATAGTAAAGTCAACCAAATCAACATTTTTCCCTATTAAAATAGGAGATTTTTCAAATGGGTTGACCAACACCTCGGGTTCCATATCGAATTGCTCATCGGATGATGGTTGAGGAGATCACCTCACCGTACTTTTGAGTCTTTCCCCCGTTCTTCTAGACCCCAACATTGTAAAAAATAGAGAAGATTTGGAGAGAAAAAATTTAACTTCTAGGTTTTTAAGATTTGGGGAAAAATGGAATATAATGGATGAAATTTGAGATTTTGAAAGTGTTTGATGGTAGAAGTAGTGGGTTTATTAATGATTTGAGTAGAGAGGATGAATGTGAGGGGCGATATTTGGGAAGAAAAATTAGAGAAAAGTGGAGAAGAGGTGGAAAATGGTTTCTGTTTAGCAAAACTATGTTTTAATTTTACGTAGTACCGGACATCCTTCTGGTTCATTTATCAGACGTCTGATTGACAGAGCTAAAAGTCTCTCTCAAACCAGACGACTCAACCGAACATCCCATTTGCTCATCCGTTAAAATCCTATTATTTATTTAAACTTAAAACACACTAAATATGGTGCATATGAAATAATGTAATCTTAATTATGTATTTCAAATTCACCAATAATGCCTAAAACCCTTCTAATATGTGAGAAACGATCAAAAGCTAGAGGTTTAGTGAAGATATCGGCCAATTGCTTTTTAGTATTTATAAATTCTAATATGATATCTTTCTTTTGTGTGTGATCTCTTAAGAAGCGATGTCTAATTTCAATGTGCTTTGTTCGAGAGCACAAAATGGGATTTTTAGACAAATTTATTGCACTAGTGTTGTCACACATGATATGTGTATGATCAAAGGATATGTGATAATCACTAAGAGTTTGTTTCATCCATAGAACTTGTGCACAACAACTAGCGGCCGAGACATATTTGGCTTCGACGGTAGATAGTGCAACAAAATTTTATTTCTTGCTAAACCATAATACAAGTGCAAAGCTTAGAAAGTGACACATTTCGTTAGTGCATTTACGATTGATTGTACACTCGATCCAATCGGCATTCGAATAGCTAAGTAGATCAATGTGAGTGCCCTTGGGATACCAAAGTCTTAAAGTTCTAGTGTCACTAAGATATCTAAAGATTCGTTTTACAACCTTAAGATGTGATTCTTTAGGACTCAAATACTAAACATAATATCAGGTCTACTTACAGTTAAATAAAGAAGGAATCCGATCATGCTTCGATATTTTGTTATATCAACGGACGTACCTTGAACGCCCTTGTCCAATTTTATGGATGAGTTCATAGCAGTGTTCATTAGCTTCAAGTCATCATGTCGAATCTTTGGAGCATATCCAATATGTACTTTGATCGATGAAAATTTCGTATCAAGTTTGCTTAATTAGGAGACCGGGGAAGGATTTAAATTCTCCCATCATGGTCATTTCAAATTCCATGCTCATGCGCTTAGACAACTCTTCACAAAGATGAATATTAGTAGCACCAAATATAATATCGTCAACATAAATTTGAACAATGATCATATCATTCTTTTGAGTTTTAACGAAAAGAGTGATATCTGCTTTTCCAATTGAAAACCCATTTGAAATTTGAAATTGGTTCAATTACCAAGCCCTAGGAGCTTGTTTTAGGCCCTAGAAAGCTTTTTGAAGTTTGAAAACATAGTCGGGATGTTTGTAATTTTTAAAATCGGGTGATTGTTCAACAAAACACTTCTTTAAAAAAACTATTAAGAAAAGTATTTTTGACATCCATTTGATAAAGAGTAAGTTTTTTTTATGACAAGTAAATGCAAGAAGCATGCGAATGGATTCTAATCTAGCTACCGGTGCAAATGTTTCTTCAAAATCGATGTCTTCTTCTTGATTGTAACCTTGGACTACTAATCTAGCCTTGTTATGCACAATTATCCCGATTTCATCATGTTTATTTCTAAAAACCCATTTGGTACAAATCACGATTTGATCATTTGGTCTAGCAACTAAATCTCAAACATGGTTTTGTTCAAATTGATTTAGTTATTCTTGCATAGCTAGAATCCAAAATTCATCAAGTTCGGCCTCTTTGAAGTTTTTCTATTCAATTTGTGAGATGAATGCCAACTACTTAAATGATTTTTAGTATAGGCTCTAGTAGTAATACTTTTTGATGTGTCACCAATGATTAATTCTTTAGGATGAGAAGAAACAAACCTCCATTATTTTGGTAGAGATAAGTCATTTTGGACTTTGGTTAGCTCTTCTTCACTTTGTCGAGCATTTTTTCTTGATTTTTATATTGTGGATCATCTTTGTGTTGACCTTGAATAGTCATTTGTTCGAATGGAGTTTCCAACCCTACATCAAAATCAATAACTTTCTCATTATCAAGAGAGTTAGTTTCATCGAAAGTGATATGCATAGATTCTTCAACGACTAGAGTTCTTTTGTTAAAAACTCTATACTTTAGTAGTTGATGAATATCCTAGAAAAATTATAATGTCGGATTTTGAATAATATTTTCCCAAGTTTTCTTTTGTATTCAAGATAAAGCATTTGCACCAAAAAACTTTGAAATAACCGATATTGAGAATTCTATTTTTCCAAAGTTCATATGGAATTTTGGTTTTCTTTCGACTAATTAAAACTCTATTAACAATATAGCAAGCGGTGTTAACGGCTTCGGCCCAAAAAATTTTTGGCATGATATTTTCATTTATCATGGTCCTAGCCATTTCTTGCAATGAGCAATTCTTCATTTCTACTACACCATTTTGTTTTTGAGGAGTTCTAGAGCCAAGAAATTATGTTCATATCCATTTTCATTACAAAACTTATCAAAGACAAGATTATCAAATTCTCCACCATGGTCACTTCTAATGGTTGTAATGGAGTATCTTTTTTTCATTTTGAACCTTTTTGCAAAAAATGTTTAAAGATCAATGTGAAGCAAATGAAGTGGTTTTGTAGTTGATGAGTGTAATTTGGGTTTAAATGAACTTGTTTACCAAATTGAATTCATGCCTCACAAATGATCACTCGTGTATCACTCAATTAATGGCTTTTTCTATCTATTAATCTCATCACTCTGTCTTCTACCACTCAATACTGTCGCCCAAGTACTTCAAAGAACAAGGTAAACTCAATAAAATGTATTCATGTGGATCCAACAGAGTATGATCACGAATTGTGATAAGAGAAAAGAAAAAAAAAAGATGAAGAATGACTCAAAAAGAAAAAAAAGAAGAAGGGAGTGATGAGTTATATAGATGAAACCAATGGAAAATTCAAGAGAGTAAAATGGAATGAAATTGAAAATTTCCTTTTTTCTTACTTAAAAATTGAAAATTGAAAACTGCTAGTAATTCTCGAAAATAATAATAATAATAATTTTTTTTAATTTTTGAATTTCCTTTTTTGTACCTCTATTTTTTTACTCGGGAATTCGACTACCAATCCAGCGAAACAAGCGACAATTAATTTGGACTCTCAAATAGCCCAAAAAATAATTTTTACTCTTTTTTTGTACTTTTTTGGATCAAAACTCAAAAACTAAGAACTAACTTGAAGAACGCGAAGAATAATAGAAAAAAAAAAGAAAAAGAAAACAAGACTATAAATAATAAAAAGATATAACTTTGATTATTTTGGCGATGTACTCTAATACCAACTGATGAGAACCACATAGCAACGATCACTACGCAACCCCGCAAAAGATTAACGATACTAAGAAAGTCCAAAGAATAATCAAGTTTAGAGTTTGAACCAAACAACCAAACAAAACGGAATTTGAACGACCTCTTAATTACACAACGCATGATCCACACTGGATATTGAACGCCACAAAATTAACTTGATAAGTTCGTAAAGTTCTAAGAAGAACAAGATAGAAAGCACAATTGCCTCTCTATTGAATATTAAAAATTGTCAAAAGGTATTACACAATGAATAATGTAAAGTATTTATACTAAGCCTAAAAATCACGCATAATCATCCAAAGATTGCACAAGTATGGAAAGAGTATAATTCTAATGCAACTAGGCAGTTACCAAAAAAAAAAATCTCACTCTCGAAATGAACTATGCAGCCGCATAATATGTTTCTATACGGTCACATAGAACAAGTGAAATACCCCTCTTTGTTTTCGGATGGTATGCATGCGACATGCAAGATTACACAATGCGGTCGCATAGTGTGAATTTTGGCATCCGTCTTCCTTCGCTTGAATCAAGTTGCTCTAACCCGTTTCGGCCATCTACCCCAACATGAAACTTGCTCCATTCTTTGCCAAGATCACCATGTCATCAACCGTATCTTGAATGAGCAATCCCATTAGCTCTCACCCCTTTGCTCTCGAACGTGTCATGGGGCCCCCTTCGATAATCAACGGGTCTCGTCTTGGGCTCGACTTCTGGATCATATCATAATCCCATCTTATCAAATACTGATGATACCTATAGAGAGGTTAAGACTACCATAAAATATGGTAGAGATATCCTAACACCTGAGATAATTATAAACTCATTGAGGAGTAAAGAGCCAGAACTCAGGTCTAAAAGGAGGAATATGTGGCCCGAGACTTTGTTTGTTAAGGGAAAGACCCATAATAGGTTTAGTGGAAACCAAGAAGGACATAATAATCAGGGAAACAATAATAAGAAGAAGTTTAAAAGTAGGGGTATGTCTAAGTCTAAGACTAGGAATAAGAAATGCTATGAGTGTAGGAAAATATGACATTTTATAAAAGACTATTATAAGAAGAAGAATGAATGAAAGGAAAATTAATTGATGAAGGAAATTTAGTGGAACTTAGTGGAACTTAGTAATTCTAATATGGATGATGTCTATGTGATGACTGAACATTCTCTTGACTGTAATTCTGCCAATGTTGTTAATGTAGAGAATCAGGTCCAAGAATGGATCTTAGATTCTGGTTGCACCTTCCATATGCCTCCTTAAACGAGTTGGTTTGACTCCTTTAAGGAGATTATTGTGGAGATGTGGTAATGGGTAACAACATTGCTTGTAGAGTTGAAGGCATTGGGGGATGTGACATTGAAATTTGAAAACGGGTATATCTTTACCCTAGAAAGGGTAAGTTATGTTCCTCAATTGATCGAGAATCTGATTTCAATGGGAAACTTGGATGATTTAGGCTTGCAAGGTAAAGTAGGTGATGGTTTGTTGAAGGCGATGAAATGATCACTTGTGATGTTTAAAGGTGTTAAGAGAAATGGGATTTATGTTGTTAGACCTAGTGCTATAGTTGATTACATGACTGAGTCTTCCAGTGCTGAACTTGATGCCACTTTAAAGTGGTACAAGAGATTAGCTCATGTAGGTGAGAAAGGCCTACATATCCTTCATAGAAATGGTGTTTTTGGAAAAGGATTATATTTATAGAGTTCCCTTTTGTGAAAACTCCACTTTAGGAAAGCAGCACAGATTGTATATTAATACTGGAAAGCACAAATCTGCCTCTATTCTTGAATATATACATTCTGATTTATGGGAGCCTTCATCCACTATCTCTCAAGGATGAAATAAATATTTTTTCTCTTTCATTATGACTATTCAAGAGAGGTTTGGGTTTACCTGTTGAAACACAAATCTGAGACTTTTGGGAAGTTTAAAAACTAGAAAATGTTAATATAAAATTAAAATGGAAAGAAAATAAAGACACTTAGGACTGACAATGGTCTTGAGTTTTGTAATGCTAAGTTTGATCAGTTTTGTAATGAGAATGGGATTAGGAGACATAAAACAGCTTCTTATATCCCTCAACAGAATGGAGTGGCTAAGGGGATAAATAGGACTTTGTTAGATAAGGTGAGGTGCATGCTAGTTGGTTTAGGTGTACCTACACTTTATGGAGGAAAGCTTTGATGACAACCACTTACAGTGTTAATAGAACCCCTTCAAGTTCTCTAGGTGATAAAACACCTGAAGAGTAATGGATTGGAACTGTCCCTAACTATTTACATCTTAGAATTTTTGGATGTGTTGCCTATTCTCATCAAAATTTAGGAAAATTAGAACCTAGGGCCCAGAAATGTGTGTTCTTGGGTTATCTTGATAGGGTTAAAGGTTATAGGCTTTGGAGTAGAGAGTCTAGTAGTTTTAAGATCATCACTAGTAGGTATGTTACTTTTGATGAGTTAAACATGCCACATTTGAAAGGTAATGAGTATGATAAACAACTTGAAGGGATAGAAAGGGATAAGACCAAGCTGTAGGTGGAGCTTGGTATGCCATCTCAATCTGTT
This sequence comes from Fraxinus excelsior, assembly GCA_019097785.1. Classification (NCBI taxonomy): domain Eukaryota; kingdom Viridiplantae; phylum Streptophyta; class Magnoliopsida; order Lamiales; family Oleaceae; genus Fraxinus; species Fraxinus excelsior. The sequence goes on along the minus strand of CM032633.1, from coordinate 21,840,453 downwards.
GATTCTAAATAGATTGATGTTGAACCTAAAGATACCGATCTGAGTGATGTTAGAGAAAAGAATGAGGTTCAAGAGAATTTAGAGATTACCTCTCCTTGACTTTGCTTTCTTATCAAGAATTAGTTTTTAGAGAACCAAAATCTTATGAAGAGACCATTTCTAGCCAACAATCTAAGGAATGACAGATTGCTATGAACGATGAAATGGACTCCTTGATTAAAAATGGGGCCTGAATTTTAGTTCCTAAACCCGCAGGTAAATCCCTTGTTGATTGCAAGTGGATTTTTAGTATTAAGGAGGGTAACACTGAGAAGATGCCTATAAGATTTAAGGCTAGAATAGTTGCCAAATGTTATACACAAAAAGAAGGCATAGACTATAATGAGATCTTCTCTCCTGTGATTAAGTATACTACTATTAGAGTTATGTTAGCTTTTGTTGCTCATTATAATATTGAACTTGAACAAATGGATGTAAAAACTACATTTTTACATGGTGATCTTGATGAAGTGATTTGTATGAAATAGCCACCTGGTTTTATTGATAAATCTAAAACTGAACATGTGTGTTTGTTAAAAAGATCTTTCTATTGTTTGAAGCAATCTCCAAGACAATGGTACAAAAAATTTGATACTTATGTTTCTTCTATTAGTTTTGTAAGAAGTGAATTTGATTGTTGTTTGTACTTTAAAAGAGATGATACAAATGCCATTACTGCCTTTATACTCTTATATGTGGAGATATGATACTAATTGGACATAATATGTATGTCATTAATGAAATTAAAGATTTTTTAGTGCTGAATTTGAAATGAAAGGTCTTGGACATGCTATGAAAATTTTAGGCATGGAAATAACTAGGAAAAGGCATGACAAGCTTCTGATTTGAAATGGACTATATATATTGAGAAATTGGTAACTAGATTTGCTATGCATAATTCAAAATATGTTGGCCAGTCATTTTAAATTGAGTAAAGACCAGTCTCTTGTAAATGAATCTGACATTAAACAAATGGAAAATATACCTTTTTCCAATACTGTAGGATATGTGATGTGTACAATGGTTTGTACTAGGCCTGATGTGGCTCATTTTATTAGTACACTTAGCAGATTTATGGCTAATCATGATTTAGAACATTGGGCTGCTTTAAAATGGTTGTTGAGGTATTTGAAAGGTTATTCACACTTAGGCTTGTGCTTTAGTGCCTGTAATGATGGTGTAGTACTTAAATGTTTTGTGGATTCTAACTTTACTGGTAATATTGACATTAGAAAGTCTACTACAGCTTATAAGTTTACTTTGTGTGGAACTTGTATCAGTTGGAAATCCCAACTACAACTTATTGTAGCTTTACCACTATTGAAACTAAATATGTGGCTGCAACAAAGGCAATAAAAGAAGATTTATGGCTCAAGGGGTTATTGTCTGAAATTAATGAATTGTCTAATCCTGTCGCATTATATTCTGACAGTCAAAGTGTCATACATTTATGCAAAAACCTAGATTTTCATGAAAGAACTAAATATATTGATATTAAGTTGTATTTTATAAGAGATATTGTTTTTAAAGATGTTTTACTACTTGAGAAAATTGCTACCCAATTTAATTCAGCTGATATGGGTACATAGGTATTGCCTCTAACCAAGTTTAAGTCTTGTTTGCAAATGTTGAAAATTGATGCTGGGTGATTTGATTCGTGCATGTACTCATCCTAAGCTTGGTTCTATGAAGGGTGATCAATGGAAGTTGTTTTATCCACTTAGGGATAGTATTAAGCTGCCCAATTAACCACTGGCATCAAGGTGGAGATTGTGTGGCTGTGATGCCAGTCTAGCCCATATAAGGCGATGATGATATGACCTTTCGCCCTAATACCCCTACTCTTTGCTGAAGTGAGCCCAGTGAAACCAAGCCCAATAATCGGTCTAGTAAGGAGAAAACGTGTTTTAGCTGAAGCGTGTTTATTTGTTCCTTATTGTGTTAAAGGTGTTAGTTTCTCTGAGCCGTTGGATGAGTTGCTACCAATCTCGATGCCTTGATATTTTGAGAGATATGAATGGTTTATGATTATTCATTCTTTTCTTTCTATTTTCTCGAGAGCTTTTGGAGACGTATGTGTTCTCTCATCCTTTCGTCGTCTTCTTCTATGAGGATCTCTTGAATCTGTTTCTTGAGTTTAATTTCTATGCTAAGTCTAGTGTTAGAAAGGTGTGGTGTTGGTAGCGTTAAGTTCTTCTAGCTCATAGAAGAAACTTCACGTTTTACTATTGATCGTGACGAATCTTGTGTGGATTTGGGTTTCATTGTGTTTGATAGTTTGGGTGTTTTGTTCTGAGCTTACGATCTGTGAAATCTTGAGGTTCGGTGGTATTTAGGAGTTGATACTTTTGTAATAGGGTTTCGATATTCTTTTGTCTGTAATACTCAATTAGCGATTTTGTATAACGTGTTTATGTTCCATATGGTTATCATGTCACATGCTAGAAACCTTGGCTTCAATTTCTCATTATTAATCATTATGGCTTATTTGCTCTGAAAACTCTAAGAAAGAGATCAAACTCTTACAAGCTACTTTTTTGGATCGTAAGTGTGTATTAAAGCATCTTCAATGGAACTTGGTCATTAAAAAGTATCAAGTCATCCAAAATACTTACTTTACAAGAAAAAATGAATAATGTCCAACATACCTTCCACCTGTAAACAATGTGCTAGACATCTTCCATTGGATTTTTTAATAATATATCTTCATTTAAAAATATGTCCATTCAATTTTTTTATCACATGATAAAGAACATTTTACGTCTAACCAAACGTGTAGCAAAGACAAATCGCAATGACATTACTTCTAGGGGAATTTGCATAATGTCCTTACATATCAGATGCCAAAACAATTTGTTGCTTTTTAAAAATGTGTTAAAAATGTCTTATTTTGGGTGCAAAATGTCCATAATCCCCTTCTAATCACCTTTTCTGGTGCATTTAGTGCTCATTAATTTAAGCATTTATTGCTAATTAATGCCATGATTTGACTTGTGTAAGAAAATCATATGTGCAATAGATTTTTTAACCATAAAAAAAATTATTTCATAACCTTTTGCTAGGTGGATGAGTGATAATTTGTCTCAAAAAACACATTTTCTTGAGTCTTCTCCGTTATAAACACAAGAAGGATTTTTTTTTATTCATCTTCAAGTTTGAGAGGTGAGCATTTATAAATTGTTTAATGTTTTTATCTTATAACTTACTACTATGTAATTGTTAAATAGTTCATGCTCATATTTATTTGCAAGTTTTTATTCATTCATTTGGATTGCTTTTGCAAATTTCTTAGAATGTCAATATCTTAAAATTTTGTCATTTGGTAGTTGAGTATTGACAAACACACTTAATACTATGAAAATTGTAGTCCAATCATACCCATTAATTGATTCCCTTCTGTTGCCAACCGTCTAGTCCGACAGACTGTGAAGATTGATGGTTAAAATGTCGATATTGACATTTTGAAAATGTTGGAAAAGATAATTCAACTATCAGTCTCACCGGTTTGCTACTATTTTGTAATAACTATTTGAAGTTGCCACTTGCATGCTATTAAAGACCAATCTATTAATGCATCGAATTCTTATAATTTGTATCTCAAATTTTCAGAAATGAGTAGTAATATGAGATTCATCGTCTCGGATGGATGACAATTTGTCCATGTAGATGACGAATTGAAGTGGTGAGAAAACAAGACCACTTCAATCGTAGTTCCAAGTAATATCACCCTACCAAGACTTGTCAGACGACTGATGGAGAGATTTCGTATTCATGATCTATGCACTGAAATCGTTGAGAAGTTCAAAGTCCCGAACACGAATATACCTCCAGACGAAATATGTGAAGATGAAGACTTGAATTGTACGTATCCATTCATAATGAAACAACTCTTTGTGTTACTTTTTCAAAAATCGAGAATCCAACAGTTAATACAACGAGAGATGCTGACTTCCAAGTTCTTTCATTTGCAGATGAGATAGAATACATAAACTTACAACATTGTCAGGCCATAGACATTCATAATGTGACAACTGATAATTTTCTGGAAACTGTATTGTATAATAACGAGGCAGCCCCCTATACATGAGAACTCAAACAACCCACCCCAGTACACTTAACCAAAGTCAAGCAAAATAACAATTAACCAGAGGCTAGAAATATGAACTTACATGTAGAACATACTAAACAAAAGATAATTTAACATATGCATATGATAACTGAAATATTTTTGGTCCACTTCAAGAATTCTCGACATTAGAGATCTCACTTCCACTCACATCTTCCTCATCGTCGAAACTAATTACAATGACATCTGGTGCTGGGAAGTTTGGAAAGCTCTCTTCATTACCATACTCATCTTCGTATGAAAGCATATAGTCGAACACACTATGATTTTCCTCAATAAGTAACAGAGAGGCTGGGCTCGATATATTGCTTAAGTTTGGAGAAGGAATTGGTGACACGATTCTCCTACCTATTGGTAACACGACATCCTCATCATTTGATTCTATAACGATGGGGAACAATGGTGACGAACCAAGTACATGAGGAGATTCATTCATGTCGAATGGCTCTATATTACCCTTTGATGGATCTATGAATCGAACAAAAATCTTAAAGTTGAATGAAATGTCTGTATATGCGATATACAATATCTCAGTTAAAGTAGACTCTCCAATTGAATGAAACAATTCATGTAACGCTATTTATACATAAAAAAACCTTGGAGGGAAAACTAATGTGCTCAGTAAGTACTCAACAACCGCAATATAAATGAAGCTAATGCATGCTTGACATTGGTGTGATGTGTCAAGATTTTGGATATCCATTTAACAAACAAAGTAGCAGCTTCATTTTCAGAATGTCCATCTAACACTTGTACTATTTGTTATTGCACTAATTGTTATTAAGTTGTCGTTATACATAATTAATGTGTTTGAAGAACCAAATTACGTTGTGAAAATGCAATAGCATCAACATAAATAAAAGACTTCTTAATCAGATTATGAAGACATGTAGTTGAGGTGAACTATAGCATTACGTTTTTTGACGTTGTTAAAACTAAATAATTGTCGTTGATGAAAAAAATAACAACCCAAAAATACTCAATTAAATCTACACAAAGAAAGCTTTACTCTAACTCGAAATATATTAGCTTAATTTTAATCAAGACATAGAACTTGACCATATCCTAGATTGACGATAGTGGCATTTACATTGCTTCTCAAAATTTGTGTCACGTCCATGAACATGGAATGTGCAACTTCAAAACAAGGTGACAACATTGTTTCTCAAATAAAAACGGTCGACATTAATTACTGTTTTAACCCTTTTCCTACCACTCCTAGTGAATGGAGTCCGGGTCGATGCAGCTGGTCTTTGAATGAGTGACAATTTGCGCATATTCATCAGCAACGCTTGTTCGTTTTCAGCTAGGACGATGGCAGAAGAAGGAACCTCCTTAGCAGATCTTTCATTAGAAGGAAACTCGTCAATGCCCTTCATCTAATCCTCCAAATGCATCCCAGTTAGTCTTCCTAAGATACATTGGACACGAGTATTATTACAAATGAAAAATTAAGCATAGAAAAAATAATTACATTTTCGAAATGGTCATTTGTTGGGATCGTACCTGTGTATACAACCATGGAGGTCGAGGGGAGAACATTAGACTTTTCCATTACGGCTGCAATGGGTCTGTAGCAATTCCAGCTACGTGATACGAACATGTGTAGTGTTAGTCTCCGATAAGAATTCTGAAGCTTTGGAGAGTTTTTCGGGTATCTTATTCAGGAATTTTGAAAGTAATTTCTCTACACAATATCAAATTTCTCAATCACACTTTTGATATACTTCTTATAATTGTGCTAAGAAATGTGTGTGTGCATTCAATCCTCTTCGGCTAAAAGAAATTCGAAATTCATCTACAAAAACCAGCAACTTCAAAAAATAAAAAAGGTTATATGATAGTATATCGATCAATTACTCCATAAAACACGTAGAACATCAGCTGAACCAAATTTGGCATATGAACAAAATTGTCAACACAAAAATATAACTGTTGAGAATTCCATAACTCAACCGTTAAGAATTATAGTTGGTTATAAAGCTAAATTTCTCATGAAAATGTATAGAATACTTCTAGTTCCTGTAAGTGTTATGCCCTAGGTCCAATCAACTTTGGACATAAGCACTTTTAATGTATATATAACCGATGCATATTTATGGCAATATCTATTATTTATTTCAATTAATATTCTAATTAATTAAATAATAGAATCCGTAGATTCAAGTCTTGATGATTTGTTAATCACAAGGAGTTGTGATTGTGAGATACGAATTACATATGACTGAATCTTAAATCGTCCGTGGTCGTATGTAATAACGGGATACGGATATTGTTATTACGGATAGACCATCACGTGTGACATTTCTTACTTATGAAGTAAGTAGTTGATCTTACAAACTAAAGTGTGGGGACACTTGAATGAACATGTGAATGTTTTGTTATAGAACAAAATATTGGAGACCCGCTGAGAGATTCCACATGGAAAACTATCTGAGTGTCAGTGGTTAATCTCTAACGTTCGGTAGTGGAATTGGTCTTTTGACTTGAGGTCATCATAGTGCCTTATGTGAGGACAGTCATGCTTTGGTGATGTCGGATGTTGCTCTGTCAAGGGTCGCTAATACGGCATCGTTCGGGTATGTCAAGAATCATATGAAGGTTGTGAATGATCAATAGAGGATTCGTCACTCTTAGATAGTAAGAGATTATGATCTACATTTCATCCAGTTAAGTTGATAATGAAATCCTTGGCCAAGGTGAACTCATAAGTCGGAAAAGAGTTTTCGACTTACATTGACTTAACAGTAGGATAAAAGATATGATCGATAATTGAGATTGACACACGTCCATATCTCGTAATTGATCGGATCATATTGACGAATGGATTATAGTTTCACGATAAACGAACAAGTTTGGTTTTGTCATGTCACGTGACATTTCCCGTCACATGTATTGCCCTGACACATTGCTAGATGTCAATCTGGGACAACGAATGTAAATTGATGATAAATTAAAATGGGTATTTTAATTTATCAGTTTTGATTAGATCAAAATAATAATTCACGTCGTTAGACATCGTGATCGGGAACCTAATGGGTCACACACAAAAGAGAATCAGAAGAATGAGATTTACCAATTAATTAATTGACAAGTGTTGGATAATTAATTAATTGGGTTGCTTATTAATATACCCGAATTAATTAATTGGATTAATTAATTCATGGACCGGATTTAATTAATTTGATTAATTAAATGTTGGACCGGGTTAAGTTAAGAGATGGGTCAGCCCGTTTGGACTTATATTAATAGGCTGCTAGGGTTTGAAAAACCTTAATGGAATATTCATTATTCTTGCTAGCACGAGAAAAGAAAACCCTAACTGTCATTCTTATTCTCTGTGTGGATCATCATTGGAGGCTGGACAATTGGACAGCTTGGATTGTAGATCGTGATCATTGGAGTTCGTGAATCAGCAAAAGAGTTTGCAGAATTCATCAAGGTATTATTCTAAACACAATTTCTATCTAAACACAATGTAGATCCTTGTTTGGGAATCGAAATTGCTTTACTTCCGCTGCGCATGATTAAGTAGGTTCCCAACAGTGGTATCAGAGCCTGCTTTGTGTTTGTTAGAAATTGTTTTTGCATGTTTGAACAATCAAAAGTTGATTGTTTAATTTTTCTTGAATCTAGCAATTTAATATTATATTTTTCCATCTTTTAAAAATCTGTTTTTGAAAGATGATAAAATATTTTGGATCGAAAAAAAAATAAATAAGGGGGTTGAAGGAGCAGCCGGCGACTTCCGCCGGCGGCGGCGCGGACACGGGCAGGAGCTGCCGGTGCGCTGCTGCTATTGTAGCAGCAGCGCCGGCTGCTTATTGCAGCAGCGTGCGACGCTGCTGCAATGCCAAGCAGCGTTCAACGCTGCTGCTATTGTAGCAGCAGGCGGCAGCAGCAGCGTCGCGCTGCTGCAATGCCAAGCAGCGTTCGACGCTGGTGCTATTGTAGCAGCAGCGCCGCCTGCTGCTTATTGCAGCAGCGTGCGACGCTGCTGCAGTAAGCACCGGCCAGCCCGGTGCTGATGCGGCGCCGGGCGGCGTTAAAAAAAAATTAGGGTTTTCTGTCGATTTTGGGTGAATGGAGGCGGGGGCCTCTCCTGCAATTTGTTAGATTACAGGCCCCCGCCTGCAATTACAAAAGAAGGGGTCATTCTGCAATTTTTTAAATGGAGGCTCTGTCATGCAATTTTCGAAATAGAAGGGTTTTCTATTAATTTGAAACTTGGGTCAATTTTGCAATTTCAAAATGGTTTTGAATTTAAATATTAAAATGGTTTTTAATTTTATTTTAAATGGGTTTTGACCCATATTATCAATTTTGACCCATTTGAAATTTTATCTAAAATTGACGACTTTTCATATTTTCGTTAAAATTGGATTTTAACTTAAATATTAAATTTTGACCCTAAATTGAATTTTATTTTATTTAGGAGTTTTATCCTAAATTAAAATATTAATTCAATTAAATTAGAGTTGGACTCTAATATAATATTTAATTAAAATTTGATTTTAATTAAATTATATCACCCAAATATATTCTTGAAATTAGATTTGGACTCTAATTTAACATTTTTAATTGAAATTTGATTTTAATTAAATTGTCTCGCCCTAAAACTTTTCTTAGAATTAGAGTTGGACTCTAATTTTGTATTTAATTAGAATTTGATTTTAATTAAATAAGTTCACCATAATATCTTGGAATTTGAGTTTGACTCTAATTTTGTATTTATTTAAAATTTGATTTTAAATTAAATTTAATCGCCTTAAGTTTTGAAATTAGAGTTGGACTCTTATTTGATATTTAATTAGAATTCGATTTTAATTAAATTATCTTATTTTAAAACTTTGAAATTAGAGTTGGACACTAATTTTATATTTCCGCCCTGTAATAGTGGAATTAGAATGAGATTCTAATTTGGTATATAAAATTAAAATTTGATTTTAATTATATATACCCGCTAATTAAATTAATTGATTAATTTGATTAATTGATTATTTAATTGTTCCGATCCATTTGTCTAAATTAGTTTAGACGGATTTAATTGCTAGAAACTTGAGACATGTTTGCATATAATATTAGATATTATATAGGAATGTATTTATATGATGAATGTTCTACTAGTGGATGATTATGGACTCGACCATGTGGATGTGTTGAATGGTTAGTTTTATTCTTGTTGTTATTATGGGCCTGCGAGCTCTAATTTATTTTGGACCTGCGAGTCCGTTATTATTATGGGCCTGCGCGTCCAATATTATTTAGGCCTGCGTGCCAACTAGTATAGGATACAAGTTGCAGTTGGACTAATTGAAGATACAAGAAGAGGAGATCATAGAGATGGAGCATTGTATGAATCAATCATATACCCCCTAGGAACTGACCAACTAGTCTTCCTAATGGCTCGGGAGGACTAGATAGTATAAGTTCATAATCATCCACACTATTATATGTATGTTTATTTGCATGTTAGATGTATAATAAAATATATATAATTATTACGATGAGACCTTTGCATGCAAAACCCCTCGTTGAAAATATTAAGTCATTTTCTTATTCGCCTTTCATCATTATAGTGAAAAACTAGAATCCTAAATCGATCTCAGCTTGTTGAGTACACTCAAGGCTGGTCTATTATGGATATGTTTGACACTATGAAATATTAGATATTTCTGAATGATGGGTTTGACTTAACTAAAATTTATCTTTTGTTGAGTACACTCAAGGAGATGAATTTTAGAGGCATGTTAAAATATTAAGTCATATTTATATTAGCCTTCCATCATTATAGTGAAAAACGAGAGTCCGAAATCGATCTCAACTTGTTGAGTACACTCAAGGCTGGTCTATTGGGGATATGTTTGACACTATGAAATATTAGATATTTCTGAATGATGGGTTTGACTTAACTAAAATTTATCTTTTGTTGAGTACACTCAAGGAGATGAATTTTGGAGGCATGTTAAGCTAACACATAAGATATGTGAAGACAAAGAGTTGTCAGCTTAATGATCTGGGAGTTGTATGGAGATACAATTGATAATAGTATCTACCCAAATGTTTTATTAAAATTTGTTGAGTACACTCAAGGTTTTAATATAATAAATGGGATCCCAGCCCACTGGGAATCAAGTATGGATTCTATAAATTTATGTGAGAGGGTCATAAATTTGGGTTAAACAGTGGGAGCGAAATTAATTTAATAAAAGACCATATTAAATTAATTGATGCATTTTATATATTATTCTTTTACTTTTCGTCGTTTACATTTATTGAATCGTGAGTAACCATATGTATTTGAGCGGCATACTGTATGCCAACAACCAAACCAAATTTTCTTGATTGACACTGCAATATGAGAATTGTTCTCAAGCATGAAAAATGGTTATGTCCTTGAGTACCCCTTTTCCAGAGACACTTGTTGATGACTCAATAAAGGAAGAGGTGACTGCTATAATAAACACAGTTATGACGATAGTACTGCAACACGTGTGATGTTTGCGACTATGTCACCTGCGTTACAAAAGCAACATAAGAGTATAGATGCTAACACATGATTTCCATCTCAAAGTGTTGAATGATAAATAATCACGTGTGGAAAGATATGAGATTTCCTAGCAACTATATCAGTGCATAATGGCAAAAGAGTCTCCGACCAGTTCTGATGTGCTGAAGACGTTGATTACTTTGAGAAGTGGTCTCAATTGAGTTCAATTATGAACAATGAACTAAGTATGACTTGGTTCTACAATCTTTGCCAGTAGGTTATTCATGACTAATTATGAATTTAACATGGATAAATTCGAATGCACACTTATTGAGTTGTTGAACATGCTTAAGACTGTTAAGCCCGATATCTATGTTTATAATGGGCAAATGTTAGTCATAGATTCATCCAGTGAAGTCTAAAGGATGTTTTAAGAAAACATCTAAGATGACTAAAACAGTTAAAGCAAATAAGGACAATACCAAATCTAATGACCATTATTATCATTTTGGAATGATAGGTCATTTGAAAGAAAATTGCAAGGCTTATATCTACTTCATTAGTTTCATGGGTATTGGATACTAGATATGGATCTCATATTTGTATAAGTATGCAGAAACTAAACAGAAGTAGATCACTGCAAAAAGGGAGAAGTTGACATGTACGTTGAAAATGAGCAAAAGTTGCCGCATTGCTTGTAGGAGCTACTTCTTGCTTTTGCCTTAGGCTCAATATTAGAATTAGAGAAATATTGTTTTGTTCTTTCCATTACCAAGAGCATTAAATAAATTTCATGTTTGGACATGAATTATTTTAACGTTAAGGACAATTGTTGTTCCTTTTATCTTGATAAGATCTTAATGGTTATGGTAAATTACAAAATGACATTTATATTCTAAACATTGAGTATTCTATAATGAGTATAGATAAATAAGGCATAAAAATGATAATCTGAATAACACCTATATCTGGCATTGCAGATTTGGTCATATAAATGAAAATGCAATTCCAAACTTACATGGAGATGTACACTTGGGTCAAATGATTTTGAATCATTTGACAAATGCAAAATATGTCTGTTAGGCATAATGACCATATCTCCTTTTACTTGAAAAGGAGAAAGATCTGCATAATTACTGAGTCTAATACATAGTGATGTATGTGGACACATATCAATCAATGCTAGATAAAGTTTCTCTTATCTCATCACATTTACTAGACGGCTATTTCAGAAATGGTTATGTATATTTGATGAAATTCAAGTATGAAACTTTTGAAATGTTCAAAGGATTCAAACTAGAAATTGAGAAACAAATAGGTAAATAAATTCTCACACTAAGATTTGATCGATGTGGAGAATATCTAAAATGTAGAATTTTAGATTATCTAAAAGAGAATGTGATTCTCTCGCAGTGGATTCCTCTACATGCATTGCAACATAATGGTGTATTTGCAATGAGGAATCATGTACTATTAGATATAGTGCAATAAGGACAAGCCATGCAAATGCTTCAAAATCGTTTTGAGATCATGCACTGATTGCCACATACCACGCACTAATCGTGTCCCATCTAAATCGGTTAACAAAACTCCATACAAGTTATGGAAAGACAGAATGCCTCATTTTTCTCATATGAAAGATTGGGGCTGTGACGCTTATGTGAAGCGCCCTGAATCGGATAAGTTTGAAACTAAATCCGATAAATATATATTTGTGGGATATTCAAGAGACAATTGAATATCAATTCTATAATTTCGTTGAGAAGAATGTGTTCATCTCAAGACATGTCACACTTCTAGAGAAAGTGTTTATTCTAGAAGAGGACAGTGGGAGTAGAGTAAATCTTGAAAAAGTTCAAGGATTCACAGATATAGTTAACCAAGTAGATAACCTGAGTCTGTTCCCAAAGTGTTGATGGACATACTCTTGATCAGGAAGTGGAGACTCCTGAGGATACGACAGCTCCATGTAAATCTTGTAGGATCGTTCGACCTTCTGGAAGATAAGAATCCATGATTACTAATCTAGCATTACTAATCGAGGATGATGAACCTACAAATTATGTATAAGCAAAGTCAAGTGTTGACTCGCTGACATGACATAAGGCTATGATATCCGATATGAACTTAATGTTACCAAGGTTTGGACCTTGGTCAACCCGCCTAATGGATTGAACCCATAGGTTGTAAATGAGTTTACAAGAAAAGTTCAATATGGATTAAAATAAGCCTTTTGGAGCTGAAATATTCGATTTGATATAAAAGTCAAAATGTTTGATTTTATCAAAAATGAATTGTGTGTTTAAAAGAAGATAGTAAGAGCAATGTCGTATTCCTAATATTATATGTATGAGACATATTAACAGGAAACGACGTCTTTGTATTTCAATTGTTGAAATTATGGTTGTTAAATAATTTCTTCATAATAGATATGTGAGAAATAGCTTGATCTATAGAGATAGATCTATAAGATTGCTTAACTCATCCAGATCTATATAGATAAAATCTTAAGAAGATTTTATATGGAGAAAATGAACTGGGAGTTCATGGATACATTGATGCTAACTTCTAGTCAAACTAGAATGATAGCATATTTCAATTAGGATATTGGTTTACTCTTAAGCGATATGTTGGAAAGGTTCCAAATCGAAAATCATCGTTGATTCAATAATAGAAGCCTTATACATCACTGCTTTAGAAAGAAACAAAAGTTGTTGTCTGGATCAAAGTGTTCATTAATGAACTTGGAGTAGTTCCTAACATTGTTGATCACATGCTTCTGTATTGTGATAATAGTGGAGCCATCGTGCAAACGGGGAACTAAGGTCTCATCACTGATCCAAACATGTGTTAAGGCAGTATTATCTCATTGGAAAGATAATACAATGAAATGACGTAAAGAAAGAACGAATTCCCACGAGTTATTAAATTGCCGATCCATTGACAAAGAGTTGTCGCAGTATAAACATGATTGTCATGTAGACTCTTATGGTATAAGATACATAAGGGATTGGATCTAGTGCAAGTGGGAGTTTGTAAGTGTTATGCCCTAGGTCCAATCAACTTTGGACATAAGCACTTGTAATGTATATATAACCAATGCATATTTATGGCAAGATCTATTATTTAATTCAATTAATATTCTAATTAATTAAATAATAGAATCCGTAGATTCAAGTCTTGATGATTTGTTAATCACAAGGAGTTGTGATTGTGAGATACGAATTACATATGACTGAATCTTAAATCGTCCGTGGTCGTATGTAATAACGGGATACGGATATTGTTATTACGGATAGACCATCACGTGTGACATTTCTTACTTATGAAGTAAGTAGTTGATCTTACAAACTAAAGTGTGGAGACACTTGAATGAACACGTGAATGTTTTGTTATAGAACAAAACATTGGAGACCCGCTGAGAGATTCCACATGGAAAACTATCTGAGTGTCAGTGGTTAATCTCTAACGTTCGGTAGTAGAATTGGTCCTTTGACTTGAGGTCATCATAGTAGCTTATGTGAGGACAGTCATGCTTTGGTGATGTCGGATGTTGCTCTGTCAAGGGTCGCTAATACGGCATCGTTCGGGTATGTCAAGAATCATATGAAGGTTGTGAATGATCAATAGAGGATTCGTCACTCTTAGATAGTAAGAGATTATGATCTACATTTCATCCAGTTAAGTTGATAATGAAATCCTTGGCCAAGGTGAACTCATAAGTCGAAAAAGAGTTTTCGACTTACATTGACTTAACAGTAGGATAAAAGATATGATCGATAATTGAGATTGACACACGTCCATATCTCGTAATTGATCGGATCATATTGACGAAAGGATTATAGTTTCACGGTAAACGAACAAGTTTGGTTTTGTCATGCCACGTGACATTTCCCGTCACATGTATTGCCCTGACACATTGCTAGATGTCAATCTGGGACAACGAATGTAAATTGATGATAAATTAAAATGAGTATTTTAAATTTATCAGTTTTGATTAGATCAAAATAATAATTCACGTCGTTAGACATCGTGATCGGGAACCTAATGGGTCACACACAAAAGAGAATCAGAAGAATGAGATTTACCAATTAATTAATTGACAAATGTTGGATAATAAATTAATTGGGTTGCTTATTAATAGACCCGAATTAATTAATTAGATTAATTAATTCATGGACCGGATTTAATTAATTTGATTAATTAAATGTTGGACCGGGTTAAGTTAAGAGATGGGCCAGCCCGTTTGGACTCATATTAATAAGCTGTTAGGGTTTGAAAAACAGAATGAAATTTTCATTATTCTTGCTAGCACGAGAAAAGAAAACCCTAGCCGTCATTCTTGTTCTCTGTGTGGATCACCATTGGAGGCTGGACAATTGGACAGCTTGGATTGTAGATCGTGATCATTGGAGTTCGTGAATCAGCAAAAGAGTTTGCAGAATTCATCAAAGGTATTATTCTAAACACAGTTTCTATCTAAACACAATATAGATCCTTGTTTGGGAATCGAACTTGCTTTACTTCCGCTGCACATGATTAAGTAGGTTCCCAACAGTAATGGTATTAAATGATATGTTCATTTAAATATAAAGTTTCATGACTTATTTAATACTACGAAGAGAGAATTGAATAGAACAAAAGTTTAAGCTGTGTATGAGAACACTAGTTTACAACAAGTCAGGTCGAGCTACTAGGACATAGACTGCACTTTCAAAAAATGAGGTTAATTATTCTTACTCGGTTAATTTTGGTATCTTTATTAATGTTCATGAAATTTTTAACATAACTTCTTAACTATTATTTCATATTTTTCTCAATTTTATACAAAATTAATTGTTCTTGTGCACTATGAAAAGAATGAAGATTAGCAGCAGCAGCACCGGCTGCTGCTATTAGCAGCAGCTGCGGCTGCTAACAGTAGCAGCAACAACGCACATCGTACGCTGCGAGATCGACGATGTGTCGCCGCTGTTTTACAGCGGCGACACTCGCCAGTGAAGGAGGCGGCGCTGGAGGGAGAATATTTAGGGTTTTCAGATACGGGTGATTAGATTTGGGGATGGGGGCTCCTCTTGCAATTTCGAAATGTTGGGGACCCGTCCGCAATAATGATAAAAGGGGTCAATGTGCAATTATTAGAAAAAGAGTCTGTCATGCAATTTATTTAATTGAAGGGCTCGCTTTTAATTTTAAATTTTAAAAAAAAAAAAAAAAAAAAAATGGTTTTGAATTTAAATATTAAAATGATTTTTAATTTTATTTTAAATTGGGTTTTTGACCCATATTATCAATGATGACCCGTTTTAAATTTTTATTTAAAATTGACGACTTTTTATATTTTCGTTAAAATTGGATTTTAACCTTTAAATATTAAATTTTGACCCTAAAAATGAATTTTATTTTTATTTAGGAGTTTTATCCTAAATTAAAATATTTATTCAATTAAATTAGAGTTGGACTCAATATTTAATATTTAATTAAAATTTGATTTTTAATTAAATTATATCACCCTAATATATTCTTGAAATTAGAGTTTGGACTCTAATTTGACATTTTAATTGAAATTTGATTTTTAATTAAATTGTCCCGCCCTAAAACTTTTCTTAGAATTAGAGTTGGGACTCTAATTTTGTATTTAACTAAAATTTGATTTTAATTAAATAAGTTTCATCCTAATATCTTGGAATTGGAGTTTGACTCTATTTAGTAATATTTTTTAAAATTTGATTTTAAATAAATTTAATCGCCTTAGTTTTGAAATTAGAGTTAAGACTCTTATTTGATATTTAATTTAGAATTCGATTTTAATTTAAATTATTTATTTAAAACTTAAAAAAAAAAAAAAAAAATCTAATTTGATATTTAATTAAATTGATTTTAATTAAAATAGTTCCGCACTGTAATAGTGGAATTAGAATGAGATTCTAATTTGGTATATAAAAATTAAAATAAAAAATTTGATTTTTTAATTAAATATACCCGCTAATAAGGTTTAATTGATTAATTTGATTAATTGATTATTTAATTGTTCCGATCCAATTTGTCTAAATTAGTTTAAGACGACTTTATTGCTTAGGAAACTTGAAACTTGAAACATGGTTTGCATATAATATTAGATATTATATATATAGGAATGCATTTATATGATGAATTTTTTATTAGTGGATGATTATGGACTCGACCATGTGGATGGGTTGAATGGTTAGTTTTATTCCTGTTGTTATTATGGCCTGCGAGCTCTAATTTATTTTTGGACCTGCGAGTCCGTTATTATTTGGGCCTGCGCGTCCAAAATTATTTAGGCCTGCGTGCCAACTAGTATAGGATACAAGTTGCAGCTGGTCTAATTGAAGATACAAGAAGAGGGGGAGACCACCCTTAGAGATGGAGCATTGTATGAATAAATGCCATACCCCCTAGGAGCTGACCAACTAGTCTTCCTTATAGCTCGGAAAGACTAGATAGTATAAGTCCATTATCGTCCAGACTATTATAATGATGTTTTGCATGTTAGATGTATAATAAAATATATATAATTATTACTGATGGAGACCTTTGCATGCAAAAACCACTCGTTTGAAAATATTTAAAGTCATTTTCTTATTCGCCTTCCATCATTATTAGTGAAAAAACTAGAATCCTAAATCGACTTCAGCTTGTTGGAGTACACTCAAAGGCTGTCTATTATAGGATATGTTTTAGCACTATGAAATATTAGATATTTCTGAATGATGTTTTTGACTTAACTAAAATTTATCTTTTTGATGAGTACACTCAAGGAGATAAAATTTTTAGAGGCATGTTAAAATATTAAGTCATATTTATATTAGCCTTCCATCATTATAGTGAGAAAAAGGAGAGTCCGAAATCGATCTCAGCTTTGTTGAGTACTCTGTAATACTCAATTAGCGATTTTGTATAACGTGTTTATGTTCCATATGGTTATCATGTCACATGCTAGAAACCTTGGCTTCAATTTCTCATTATTAATCATTATGGCTTATTTGCTCTGAAAACTCTAAGAAAGAGATCAAACTCTTACAAGCTACTTTTTTGGATCGTAAGTGTGTATTAAAGCATCTTCAATGGAACTTGGTCATTAAAAAGTATCAAGTCATCCAAAATACTTACTTTACAAGAAAAAATGAATAATGTCCAACATACCTTCCACCTGTAAACAATGTGCTAGACATCTTCCATTGGATTTTTTAATAATATATCTTCATTTAAAAATATGTCCATTCAATTTTTTTATCACATGATAAAGAACATTTTACGTCTAACCAAACGTGTAGCAAAGACAAATCGCAATGACATTACTTCTAGGGGAATTTGCATAATGTCCTTACATATCAGATGCCAAAACAATTTGTTGCTTTTTAAAAATGTGTTAAAAATGTCTTATTTTGGGTGCAAAATGTCCATAATCCCCTTCTAATCACCTTTTCTGGTGCATTTAGTGCTCATTAATTTAAGCATTTATTGCTAATTAATGCCATGATTTGACTTGTGTAAGAAAATCATATGTGCAATAGATTTTTTAACCATAAAAAAAATTATTTCATAACCTTTTGCTAGGTGGATGAGTGATAATTTGTCTCAAAAAACACATTTTCTTGAGTCTTCTCCGTTATAAACACAAGAAGGATTTTTTTTTATTCATCTTCAAGTTTGAGAGGTGAGCATTTATAAATTGTTTAATGTTTTTATCTTATAACTTACTACTATGTAATTGTTAAATAGTTCATGCTCATATTTATTTGCAAGTTTTTATTCATTCATTTGGATTGCTTTTGCAAATTTCTTAGAATGTCAATATCTTAAAATTTTGTCATTTGGTAGTTGAGTATTGACAAACACACTTAATACTATGAAAATTGTAGTCCAATCATACCCATTAATTGATTCCCTTCTGTTGCCAACCGTCTAGTCCGACAGACTGTGAAGATTGATGGTTAAAATGTCGATATTGACATTTTGAAAATGTTGGAAAAGATAATTCAACTATCAGTCTCACCGGTTTGCTACTATTTTGTAATAACTATTTGAAGTTGCCACTTGCATGCTATTAAAGACCAATCTATTAATGCATCGAATTCTTATAATTTGTATCTCAAATTTTCAGAAATGAGTAGTAATATGAGATTCATCGTCTCGGATGGATGACAATTTGTCCATGTAGATGACGAATTGAAGTGGTGAGAAAACAAGACCACTTCAATCGTAGTTCCAAGTAATATCACCCTACCAAGACTTGTCAGACGACTGATGGAGAGATTTCGTATTCATGATCTATGCACTGAAATCGTTGAGAAGTTCAAAGTCCCGAACACGAATATACCTCCAGACGAAATATGTGAAGATGAAGACTTGAATTGTACGTATCCATTCATAATGAAACAACTCTTTGTGTTACTTTTTCAAAAATCGAGAATCCAACAGTTAATACAACGAGAGATGCTGACTTCCAAGTTCTTTCATTTGCAGATGAGATAGAATACATAAACTTACAACATTGTCAGGCCATAGACATTCATAATGTGACAACTGATAATTTTCTGGAAACTGTATTGTATAATAACGAGGCAGCCCCCTATACATGAGAACTCAAACAACCCACCCCAGTACACTTAACCAAAGTCAAGCAAAATAACAATTAACCAGAGGCTAGAAATATGAACTTACATGTAGAACATACTAAACAAAAGATAATTTAACATATGCATATGATAACTGAAATATTTTTGGTCCACTTCAAGAATTCTCGACATTAGAGATCTCACTTCCACTCACATCTTCCTCATCGTCGAAACTAATTACAATGACATCTGGTGCTGGGAAGTTTGGAAAGCTCTCTTCATTACCATACTCATCTTCGTATGAAAGCATATAGTCGAACACACTATGATTTTCCTCAATAAGTAACAGAGAGGCTGGGCTCGATATATTGCTTAAGTTTGGAGAAGGAATTGGTGACACGATTCTCCTACCTATTGGTAACACGACATCCTCATCATTTGATTCTATAACGATGGGGAACAATGGTGACGAACCAAGTACATGAGGAGATTCATTCATGTCGAATGGCTCTATATTACCCTTTGATGGATCTATGAATCGAACAAAAATCTTAAAGTTGAATGAAATGTCTGTATATGCGATATACAATATCTCAGTTAAAGTAGACTCTCCAATTGAATGAAACAATTCATGTAACGCTATTTATACATAAAAAAACCTTGGAGGGAAAACTAATGTGCTCAGTAAGTACTCAACAACCGCAATATAAATGAAGCTAATGCATGCTTGACATTGGTGTGATGTGTCAAGATTTTGGATATCCATTTAACAAACAAAGTAGCAGCTTCATTTTCAGAATGTCCATCTAACACTTGTACTATTTGTTATTGCACTAATTGTTATTAAGTTGTCGTTATACATAATTAATGTGTTTGAAGAACCAAATTACGTTGTGAAAATGCAATAGCATCAACATAAATAAAAGACTTCTTAATCAGATTATGAAGACATGTAGTTGAGGTGAACTATAGCATTACGTTTTTTGACGTTGTTAAAACTAAATAATTGTCGTTGATGAAAAAAATAACAACCCAAAAATACTCAATTAAATCTACACAAAGAAAGCTTTACTCTAACTCGAAATATATTAGCTTAATTTTAATCAAGACATAGAACTTGACCATATCCTAGATTGACGATAGTGGCATTTACATTGCTTCTCAAAATTTGTGTCACGTCCATGAACATGGAATGTGCAACTTCAAAACAAGGTGACAACATTGTTTCTCAAATAAAAACGGTCGACATTAATTACTGTTTTAACCCTTTTCCTACCACTCCTAGTGAATGGAGTCCGGGTCGATGCAGCTGGTCTTTGAATGAGTGACAATTTGCGCATATTCATCAGCAACGCTTGTTCGTTTTCAGCTAGGACGATGGCAGAAGAAGGAACCTCCTTAGCAGATCTTTCATTAGAAGGAAACTCGTCAATGCCCTTCATCTAATCCTCCAAATGCATCCCAGTTAGTCTTCCTAAGATACATTGGACACGAGTATTATTACAAATGAAAAATTAAGCATAGAAAAAATAATTACATTTTCGAAATGGTCATTTGTTGGGATCGTACCTGTGTATACAACCATGGAGGTCGAGGGGAGAACATTAGACTTTTCCATTACGGCTGCAATGGGTCTGTAGCAATTCCAGCTACGTGATACGAACATGTGTAGTGTTAGTCTCCGATAAGAATTCTGAAGCTTTGGAGAGTTTTTCGGGTATCTTATTCAGGAATTTTGAAAGTAATTTCTCTACACAATATCAAATTTCTCAATCACACTTTTGATATACTTCTTATAATTGTGCTAAGAAATGTGTGTGTGCATTCAATCCTCTTCGGCTAAAAGAAATTCGAAATTCATCTACAAAAACCAGCAACTTCAAAAAATAAAAAAGGTTATATGATAGTATATCGATCAATTACTCCATAAAACACGTAGAACATCAGCTGAACCAAATTTGGCATATGAACAAAATTGTCAACACAAAAATATAACTGTTGAGAATTCCATAACTCAACCGTTAAGAATTATAGTTGGTTATAAAGCTAAATTTCTCATGAAAATGTATAGAATACTTCTAGTTCCTGTAAGTGTTATGCCCTAGGTCCAATCAACTTTGGACATAAGCACTTGTAATGTATATATAACCAATGCATATTTATGGCAAGATCTATTATTTAATTCAATTAATATTTTAATTAATTAAATAATAGAATCCGTAGATTCAAGTCTTGATGATTTGTTAATCACAAGGAGTTGTGATTGTGAGATACGAATTACATATGACTGAATCTTAAATCGTCCGTGGTCGTATGTAATAACGGGATACGGATATTGTTATTACGGATAGACCATCACGTGTGACATTTCTTACTTATGAAGTAAGTAGTTGATCTTACAAACTAAAGTGTGGGGACACTTGAATGAACATGTGAATGTTTTGTTATAGAACAAAATATTGGAGACCCGCTGAGAGATTCCACATGGAAAACTATCTGAGTGTCAGTGGTTAATCTCTAACGTTCGGTAGTGGAATTGGTCTTTTGACTTGAGGTCATCATAGTGCCTTATGTGAGGACAGTCATGCTTTGGTGATGTCGGATGTTGCTCTGTCAAGGGTCGCTAATACGGCATCATTCGGGTATGTCAAGAATCATATGAAGGTTGTGAATGATCAATAGAGGATTCGTCACTCTTAGATAGTAAGAGATTATGATCTACATTTCATCCAGTTAAGTTGATAATGAAATCCTTGGCCAAGGTGAACTCATAAGTCGGAAAAGAGTTTTCGACTTACATTGACTTAACAGTAGGATAAAAGATATGATCGATAATTGAGATTGACACACGTCCATATCTCGTAATTGATCGGATCATATTGACGAATGGATTATAGTTTCACGATAAACGAACAAGTTTGGTTTTGTCATGTCACGTGACATTTCCCGTCACATGTATTGCCCTGACACATTGCTAGATGTCAATCTGGGACAACGAATGTAAATTGATGATAAATTAAAATGGGTATTTTAATTTATCAGTTTTGATTAGATCAAAATAATAATTCACGTCGTTAGACATCGTGATCGGGAACCTAATGGGTCACACACAAAAGAGAATCAGAAGAATGAGATTTACCAATTAATTAATTGACAAGTGTTGGATAATTAATTAATTGGGTTGCTTATTAATATACCCGAATTAATTAATTGGATTAATTAATTCATGGACCGGATTTAATTAATTTGATTAATTAAATGTTGGACCGGGTTAAGTTAAGAGATGGGTCAGCCCGTTTGGACTTATATTAATAGGCTGCTAGGGTTTGAAAAACCTTAATGGAATATTCATTATTCTTGCTAGCACGAGAAAAGAAAACCCTAACTGTCATTCTTATTCTCTGTGTGGATCATCATTGGAGGCTGGACAATTGGACAGCTTGGATTGTAGATCGTGATCATTGGAGTTCGTGAATCAGCAAAAGAGTTTGCAGAATTCATCAAGGTATTATTCTAAACACAATTTCTATCTAAACACAATGTAGATCCTTGTTTGGGAATCGAAATTGCTTTACTTCCGCTGCGCATGATTAAGTAGGTTCCCAACAGTGGTATCAGAGCCTGCTTTGTGTTTGTTAGAAATTGTTTTTGCATGTTTGAACAATCAAAAGTTGATTGTTTAATTTTTCTTGAATCTAGCAATTTAATATTATATTTTTCCATCTTTTAAAAATCTGTTTTTGAAAGATGATAAAATATTTTGGATCGAAAAAAAAAAAAAATAAATAAATAAGGGGGTTGAAGGAGCAGCCGGCGACTTCCGCCGGCGGCGGCGCGGACACGGGCAGGAGCTGCCGGTGCGCTGCTGCTATTGTAGCAGCAGCGCCGGCTGCTTATTGCAGCAGCGTGCGACGCTGCTGCAATGCCAAGCAGCGTTCAACGCTGCTGCTATTGTAGCAGCAGGCGGCAGCAGCAGCGTCGCGCTGCTGCAATGCCAAGCAGCGTTCGACGCTGCTGCTATTGTAGCAGCAGCGCCGCCTGCTGCTTATTGCAGCAGCGTGCGACGCTGCTGCAGTAAGCACCGGTCAGCCCGGTGCTGATGCGGCGCCGGGCGGCGTTAAAAAAAAAATTAGGGTTTTCTGTCGATTTTGGGTGAATGGAGGCGGGGGCCTCTCCTGCAATTTGTTAGATTACAGGCCCCCGCCTGCAATTACAAAAGAAGGGGTCATTCTGCAATTTTTTAAATGGAGGCTCTGTCATGCAATTTTCGAAATAGAAGGGTTTTCTATTAATTTGAAACTTGGGTCAATTTTGCAATTTCAAAATGGTTTTGAATTTAAATATTAAAATGGTTTTTAATTTTATTTTAAATGGGTTTTGACCCATATTATCAATTTTGACCCATTTGAAATTTTATCTAAAATTGACGACTTTTCATATTTTCGTTAAAATTGGATTTTAACTTAAATATTAAATTTTGACCCTAAATTGAATTTTATTTTATTTAGGAGTTTTATCCTAAATTAAAATATTAATTCAATTAAATTAGAGTTGGACTCTAATATAATATTTAATTAAAATTTGATTTTAATTAAATTATATCACCCAAATATATTCTTGAAATTAGATTTGGACTCTAATTTAACATTTTTAATTGAAATTTGATTTTAATTAAATTGTCTCGCCTTAAAACTTTTCTTAGAATTAGAGTTGGACTCTAATTTTGTATTTAATTAGAATTTGATTTTAATTAAATAAGTTCACCATAATATCTTGGAATTTGAGTTTGACTCTAATTTTGTATTTATTTAAAATTTGATTTTAAATTAAATTTAATCGCCTTAAGTTTTGAAATTAGAGTTGGACTCTTATTTGATATTTAATTAGAATTCGATTTTAATTAAATTATCTTATTTTAAAACTTTGAAATTAGAGTTGGACACTAATTTTATATTTCCGCCCTGTAATAGTGGAATTAGAATGAGATTCTAATTTGGTATATAAAATTAAAATTTGATTTTAATTATATATACCCGCTAATTAAATTAATTGATTAATTTGATTAATTGATTATTTAATTGTTCCGATCCATTTGTCTAAATTAGTTTAGACGGATTTAATTGCTAGAAACTTGAGACATGTTTGCATATAATATTAGATATTATATAGGAATGTATTTGTATGATGAATGTTCTACTAGTGGATGATTATGGACTCGACCATGTGGATGTGTTGAATGGTTAGTTTTATTCTTGTTGTTATTATGGGCCTGCGAGCTCTAATTTATTTTGGACCTGCGAGTCCGTTATTATTATGGGCCTGCGTGTCCAATATTATTTAGGCCTGCGTGCCAACTAGTATAGGATACAAGTTGCAGCTGGACTAATTGAAAATACAAGAAGAGGAGGAGACCATAGAGATGGAGCATTGTATGAATCAATCATATACCCCCTAGGAACTGACCAACTAGTCTTCCTAATGGCTCGGGAGGACTAGATAGTATAAGTCCATAATCATCCACACTATTATATGTATGTTTATTTGCATGTTAGATGTATAATAAAATATATATAATTATTACGATGAGACCTTTGCATGCAAAACCCCTCGCTAAAAAAAAATATTAAGTCAGTTTCTTATTCGCCTTCCATCATTATAGTGAAAAACTAGAATCCTAAATCGATCTCAGCTTGTTGAGTACACTCAAGGCTGGTCTATTATGGATATGTTTGGCACTATGAAATATTAGATATTTCTGAATGATGGGCTTGACTTAACTAAAATTTATCTTTTGTTGAGTACACTCAAGGAGATGAATTTTAGAGGCATGTTAAAATATTAAGTCATATTTATATTAGCCTTCCATCATTATAGTGAAAAACGAGAGTCCGAAATCGATATCAACTTGTTGAGTACACTCAAGGTTGGTCTATTGGGGATATGTTTGACACTATGAAATATTAGATATTTCTGAATGATGGGTTTGACTTAACTAAAATTTATCTTTTGTTGAGTACACTCAAGGAGATGAATCTTGGAGGCATGTTAAGCTAACACATAAGATGTGTGAAGACAAAGAGTTGTCAGCTTAATGATCTGGGAGTTGTATGGAGATACAATTGATAATAGTATCTACCCAAATGTTTTATTAAAATTTGTTGAGTACACTCAAGGTTTTAATATAATAAATGGGATCTCAGCCCACTGGGAATCAAGTATGGATTCCATAAATTTATGTAAGAGGGTCATAAATTTGAGTTAAACAGTGGGAGCGAAATTAATTTAATAAAAGACCATATTAAATTAATTGATGCATTTTATATATTATTCTTTTACTTTTCGTCGTTTACATTTATTGAATCTTGAGTAACCATATATATTTGAGCGGCATACTGTATGCCAACAACCAAACCAAATTTTCTTGATTGGCACCGCAATCTGAGAATTGTTCTCATGCATGATAATTGATTATGTCCTTGAGTACCCCTTTCCAGAGACACTCGTTGATGACTTGATAAAGGAAGAGGTGTCTGCTATAATAAACACAGTGATGACGATAGTACTGCAACATATGTGATGTTTGCGACTATGTCACCTGAGTTACAAAAGCAACATAAGAGTATAGATGCTAACACATGATTTTCATCTCAAAGTGTTGAATGATAAATAATCACGTGTGGAAAGATATGAGATTTCCTAACAACTATACCAGTGTATAATGGCAAAAGAGTCTCCAGCCAGTTCTGATGTGCTGAAGACGTTGACTACTTTGAAAAGTTGTCTCAATTGAGTTCAATCATGAACAATGAACTAAGTATGACTTGGTTCTACAATCTTTGCCAGTAGGTTATTCATGACTAATTATGAATTTAACATGGATAAATTCGAATGCACACTTATTGAATTGTTGAACATGCTTAAGACTGTTAAGCCCGATATCTATGTTTATAATGGGCAAATGTTAGTCATAGATTCATCCAGTGAAGTCTAAAGGATGTTTTAAGAAAACATCTAAGATGACTAAGACAGTTAAAGCAAATAAGGACAATACCAAATCTAATGACCATTATTATCATTTTGGAATGATAGGTCATTCGAAAGAAAATTGCAAGGCTTATATCTACTTCATTAGTTTCGTGGGTATTTGATACTAGATATGGATCTCATATTTGTATAAATATGTAGAAACTAAACAGAAGTAGATCACTACAAAAAGGGAAGAAGTTGACATGTACGTTGAATATGAGCAAATGTTGCTGCATTGCCTATATGAGCTACTTCTTACCTTTGCCTTTAGGCTTAATATTAGAATTAGAGAAATATTGTTTTGTTCTTGCCATTACCAAGAGCATTAAATAAATTTCATGTTTGGACATGAATTATTTTAATGTTAAGGTCAATTGTTGTTCCTTTTATCTTGATAAGATCTTAATGGTTATGGTAAATTACAAAATGACATTTATATTCTAAACATTGAGTATTCTATAATGAGTATAGATACCGAAAGGTATGAAAATGATAATCTGAATAATACCTATATCTGGCATTGCAGATTTGGTCATATAAATGAAAATGCAATTCCAAACCTACATGGAGATGTACACTTGGGTCAAATGATTTTGAATCATTTGACAAATGCAAAATATGTCTGTTAGGCATAATGACCATATCTCCTTTTACTTGAAAAGGAGAAAGATCTGTATAATTACTGAGTCTAATACATAGTGATGTATGTGGACACATATCAATCAATGCTAGATAAAGTTTCTCTTATCTCATCACATTTACTAGACGGCTATTTCAGAAATGGTCATGTATATTTGATGAAATTCAAGTATGAAACTTTTGAAATGTTCAAGGGATTCAAACTAGAAATTGAGAAACAAATATGTAAATAAATTCTCACACTAAGATTTGATCAATGTGGAGAATATCTAAAATGTAGAATTTTAGATTATCTAAAAGAGAATGTGATTCTCTCGCAGTGAATTCCTCTACATGCATTGCAACGTAATGGTGTATTTGCAATGAGGAATCATGTACTATTAAATATAGTGCAATAAGGACAAGCCATGCAAATACTTCAAAATCGTTTTGAGATCATGCACTGATTGCCACGTGCCACGCACTAATCGTGTCCCATCTAAATCGGTTAACAAAACTCCATACGAGTTATGGAAAGACAGAATGCCCCATTTTTCTCATATGAAAGATTGGAGCTGTGACGCTTATGTGAAGCGCACTGAATCGGATAAGTTTGAAACTAAATTCGATAAACATATATTTGTAGGATATTCAAGAGACAATTGGATATCAATTCTATAATCTCATTGAGAAGAAGGAGTTCATCTCAAGACATGTCATACTCCTAGAGAAAATGTTTGTTCTAGGAGAGGACAGTGGGAGTAGAGTAAATCTTGAAAGAGTTCAAAGATTCACAGATATAGTTAACCAAGTAGATAACCTGAGTCTGATCCCAAAGTGTTGAGGGACATACTCTTGATCAGGAAGTGGAGACTCCTGCGGACACGACAGCTCCATGTAAATCTTGTAGGATCATTCGACCTTCTGGAAGATAAGAATCCATGATTACTAATCTAGCATTACTAATCGAGGATGATGAACCTACAAATTATGCATAAGCAAAGTCAAGTGTTGACTCGCTGACGCCACATAAGGCTATGATATCCGATACGAACTTAATGTTACCAAGGTCTGGACCTTGGTCAACCCGCCTAATGGATTGAACCCATAGGTTGTAAATGAGTTTACAGAAAAAGTTCAATATGGATTAAAATAAGCATTTTGGAGTTGAAATATTCGATTTGATATAAAAGTCAAAATGTTTGATTTTATCAAAAATGAATTGTGTGTTTAAAAGAAGATAGTAAGAGCAATGTCGTATTCCTAATATTATATGTATGAGACATATTAACAGGAAACGACGTCTTTGTATTTCAATTGTTGAAATTATGGTTGTTAAATAATTTCTTCATAATAGATATGTGAGAAATAGCTTGATCTATAGAGATAGATCTATAAGATTGCTTAACTCATCCAGATCTATATAGATAAAATCTTAAGAAGATTTTATATGGAGAAAATGAACTGGGAGTTCATGGATACATTGATGCTAACTTCTAGTCAAACTAGAATGATAGCATATTTCAATTAGGATATTGGTTTACTCTTAAGCGATATGTTGGAAAGGTTCCAAATCGAAAATCATCGTTGATTCAATAATAGAAGCCTTATACATCACTGCTTTAGAAAGAAACAAAAGTTGTTGTCTGGATCAAAGTGTTCATTAATGAACTTGGAGTAGTTCCTAACATTGTTGATCACATGCTTCTGTATTGTGATAATAGTGGAGCCATCGTGCAAACGGGGAACTAAGGTCTCATCACTGATCCAAACATGTGTTGAGGCAGTATTATCTCATTGGAAAGATAATACAATGAAATGACGTAAAGAAAGAACGAATTCTCCACAAGTTATTAAATTGCAGATCCATTGACAAAGAGTTGTCGTCGTATAAACATGATTGTCATGTAGACTCTTATGGTATAAGATACATAAAAGATTGGATCTAGTGCAAGTGGGAGTTTGTAAGTATTATGCCCTAAGTCCAATCAACTTTGAACATAAGCACTTTTAATGTATATATAACCGATATATATTTATGGCAATATCTATTATTTAATTGAATTAATATTCTAATTAATTAAATAATAGAATCCGTAGATTCAAGTTTTGGTGATTTGTTACTCACAAAGAGTTGTGATTGTGAGATACAAATTACATATGACTAAATCTTAAATCGTCCGTGGTCGTATGTAATAACGGGATACGGATATCGTTATTACGGATAGACCATCACGTGTGGCATTTCTTACTTATGAAGTAAGTAGTTGATCTTACAAACTAAAGTGTGGGGACACTTGAATGAACACGTGAATGTTTTGTTATAGAACAAAACATTGGAGACCCGCCGAGAGATTCCACATGGAAAAACTATCTGAGTGTCAGTGGTTAATCTCTAACGTTCGGTAGTGGAATTGGTCCTTTAACTTGAGGTCATCATAGTACCTTATGTGAGGACAGTCATGCTTTGGTGATGTCGGATGTTGCTCTGTCAAGGGGTCGCTAATACGACATCGTTCGGGTATGTCAAGAATCATATGAAGGTTGTGAATGATCAATAGAGAATTCATCACTCTTAGATAGTAAGAGATTATGATCTATATTTCATCCAGTTAAGTTGATAATGAAATCATTGGCCAAGGTGAACTTATAAGTCGAAAAAGAGTTTTTGATTTACATTGACTTAACAGTAGGATAAAAGATATGATCGATAATTGAGATTGACACACGTCCATATCTCGTAATTGATCGGATCATATTGACGAATGGATTATAGTTTCACGATAAACGAACAAGTTTGGTTTTGTCATGTCACGTGACATTTCCCGTCACATGTATTGCCCTGACACATTGCTAGATGTCAATCTGGGACAACGAATGTAAATTGATGATAAATTAAAATGGGTATTTTAATTTATCAGTTTTGATTAGATCAAAATAATAATTCACGTCGTTAGACATCGTGATCGGGAACCTAATGGGTCACACACAAAAGAGAATCAGAAGAATGAGATTTACCAATTAATTAATTGACAAGTGTTGGATAATTAATTAATTGGGTTGCTTATTAATATACCCGAATTAATTAATTGGATTAATTAATTCATGGACCGGATTTAATTAATTTGATTAATTAAATGTTGGACCGGGTTAAGTTAAGAGATGGGTCAGCCCGTTTGGACTTATATTAATAGGCTGCTAGGGTTTGAAAAACCTTAATGGAATA
Organism: Fraxinus excelsior; assembly: GCA_019097785.1. NCBI lineage: Eukaryota > Viridiplantae > Streptophyta > Magnoliopsida > Lamiales > Oleaceae > Fraxinus > Fraxinus excelsior. The sequence continues at coordinate 21,810,346 of CM032633.1, read as the reverse complement.
TTCATTATTCTTGCTAGCACGAGAAAAGAAAACCCTAACTGTCATTCTTATTCTCTGTGTGGATCATCATTGGAGGCTGGACAATTGGACAGCTTGGATTGTAGATCGTGATCATTGGAGTTCGTGAATCAGCAAAAGAGTTTGCAGAATTCATCAAGGTATTATTCTAAACACAATTTCTATCTAAACACAATGTAGATCCTTGTTTGGGAATCGAAATTGCTTTACTTCCGCTGCGCATGATTAAGTAGGTTCCCAACAGTTCCAAACATCCCACATTGCAGAATTCAAATAACAAAAATATATGTAACTAAAACTAATATGTGGATACAAAAATCGACAAAAATAATAGGTGTATGTACATATATATGAATCAATGGGAATTCATATAGGATTCATCGAATTTAAAGAAATTTCACCATTCTTACTCAATAAGAAACCTCATTCATCTAGTCTTACACAAATCAAATAGGAAGCAATAAAAGAAGAGAATACATACAATTCTATCCTTGTTTATCTTCAATTCTTGTAAGCTATTGGCGCAACTGTAACTAAAGACATCGAGTCTTCTGCTAAACAGATAGGAGTACCATGATTCTAGTATATCTATATTTGAATTTTAAGCATTTCACCTTTCCACAGGTCTCTGTAATTAGTTACAGCAAATGTTGTAATCAGTTGTGTTGTATACTATTTAAAGCTAAGTCATGTACGCATATTATACTGCAATGAAATAAATATTCATTTCTTTCCACTGTGAAATTCTACATGGTATCAGACGCTTAGTCGACCAACGTCCAATCTTTTGTTGTTCCTCTTTAAATCACAAAACAATGTTTGCATCTCCCTATTCATCTACCTCCGATGCTCCAGAAAACCATCTACCTACTCTCAACCCCCCTCCTCCATCAATGTTAGAAAACTTAACTGCCACAACTACCTCACCTGGAAGGCCAAGATGCTTCCGTATCTAAAAGGCCAAAAGGTTTTTGGGTATGTCGATGGGACTCTAAAGTCACCACCAAAAGAGCTCATTGCTTCAAATGGCACCAAGTCTCCTAACCATTTGTTCAACACTTGGGAAATGCAGGATAACTTGATCCTAAGCTGCCTCAACGCCTCACTCATTGATGAGGTCCTTGCACAGGTTGTTCACTGTGATACTTCTAATGCCGTATGGATGGCCGTGGCCTCCACCTTTGCTTTCCGATCTCAGGCTCATGCAATTCAGATGCGATCTCAACTATCCAATACTCATAAGACCACTCAATCAGCTAGCGAGTACTTCATACAGATCAAACGCCTTACTGATGATCTTGCAATGACTGGTCAACCCATGAAATGTGATGAGATAATCACTTATCTTCTCTCTGGCCTGGGGCTTGAGTATAACTCCCTAGTCCCCACAATATAATCTCGAGATGTTTCTCTTTCCTTAGAAGAAGTATACTCCATGTTGCTCACCTGTGAGGTTGGCATTCAGTAACAGTCCCACTCCTTGCCTATAGCCAATGCTTCTGCAAATGTTGCCACAAAGCCACCAATTTTCTCTAATTAACGTAGCTGTGGCAATTCAACCAATTCACGACGTAGGGGCATGTTTCTGGCTGAGCTAATAACAATTACTCAGCACCCAACTAATCAAGAGTGGCTTGCTTACACTGGAGCAACACACCATCTAACAAACAATCTCGGCAACCTCAACATTCGTTGTGATGACTATGGTGGTACTAATCAAATTCAAGTTGGGGATGGATCAAGTTTTAATATAACTCACAATGGCACTGCTTCTTTAGCTACACCTTCAAAATCCTTCATTCTTATTGTTCCAAAAATCCAACATAATTTTTATTTGTTCAAAAATTTACTCCAAGACAATAATATTTATTTTGAGTTTCATAACACTTTTTTTCTGATTAAGGATTACTCAGGGAACATCCTGCATAAGGGTCATAACAAAGATGACCTCTACTATTTTTCGCAAGCTTCCCAACACACTGTTCGTTCTGTTTTTTTTTTTTTTTTTTGGTGTTCGAGTTTCCACTTCAGATTGGCATCGTCACTTAGGGCATGCATCTTTCTGTACTGTTCGAATTTTCATCATATTAATAATTTTTCCTTCATTTTCAACCACATATTCACTATCACATTAATAAGTGTAGTTTATACACTTATTTGTGGCCCAAAACTATGATATTTTATTATTGTTTAGATTAAATTCTACCTAATTTGTATTGTATTGTGTTTTGCAGGTAAACATTTATGTTTGATGAAGAATTGAATAAAATAATGTAAAAGTGGTGAAAAATGACAAAATCCAAAAATGAATTCCTTGGAGAGAAATTATATATTAAATGTGTTGGAGTTAACGGGCCTCAATATATTTATATTGAAAATTTTAATTGGTAACCCAAAATAAAAACCTAGATATATATACACGCATTAGAGGAATAGAGAAGAAGGGGCTCGGCAGAGGAAAAATGAGGAAATACACGAATTACAGAGCGAGAGAGAGAGAGAATTCACATACAGCAAGAAAAAGAGACGGCTAAAAGAAGAATTTACACATATGCACACAGTTTCTGGTTGTCTCTGAAGAAATTATATATGCTCTATATTCTGCTGAAAAATACAAGAAAGTTGCAGTGAAGGAAAAAAGAAAACAAAGAAGAAAAGTCAAAGAAGAGAAAGAGAGAAAGAAAGGAGAAAAGAAAAAAAACAAGAAAGGAGAAAGAAAGAGACACGTGCACAGAGAGAAAAGGAAATGGAAAAGGAAAAAGAATTGTTCTAGAAATTCGCACGTTCCGTCAAATTTTTATGATATCTTTCCACTTTTTCTTGTTTTTATTCTTCCAGTATTAATAACTAATTTTTGTGTTAGGGAAAATAATTTAATCGACGGGTAATCCTTTATTTTTATATTTAAGTTTATGTGGGTTATTTATTTATGTGTTGCTTTTATTATGAATTTAATGCATTAAATTATTTGATCAATAATTTGATGATTATGTGAGTCTCTTACGAATCGAGAGGTGAGTTTGAGATTTAGACCATATAATAAAATTCGGTAAATTAGTATAACATGTAGAGATACGTGTACTAATTATTGCGATCAAAATTTGAATTCTTAGAACCAGTGTTTCGTTTAATTAAAATTAATTTGCGTAGAGATCTGTAATTGAATTAGTTAAATATGCTCAATGAGAACTCGAGATGAATAAATTGAATACCATAGAAGAATTCGATCGAACACTATATTATGTTATGAATCTTGAATTAAGAATAAAGTGATCAATATATGAAATTGTTATGCCCTAATATTCATCTCATATCTATTTCTCCAATTATCCATTATTTATAATTATTTATATTTTCAATTTGTTAAAAGTAGTTTAGTCAAAATCATCATAATTATTTACTTGTTTTCATCAAATAGGAGTTTGAAAAAGTAGATTAAGACCTAAAGTATAGTCCTCGTGGGAACGATAATTCGAACTCAAAGGTCCACTATATCACTTGTTACGATATCCTGCACTTGCGATTAAAAAAAACAAGTTTTTTACGCCGTTGCTAGGGACTATTTACTTTTAGTCTTAATTTATTTTATTTTTAACTGTTATTTGATTTTACTTTCATTTATTTAAAAAATGTTCGTTGTATGCTCCTACTCAAGGCGACGATCTTGAACCATTTGACTCGAAAAAAGAACGTACTTTCAGACAAAGACGCAATGAACATAAACAACATCAAATGGCTGACGATCAAAATATTCATATTTCTATTCAGCCAATTGGACAAGTGGCCACAAGAGTAGCAGCGCTACTGGATCAGCAGCAGGAGCAAAGGGAAATAAACGGAGGAAACTTGTCAGTTTCAATGTTCTTAACGCTAATAGCCGCGCCTGCACGCTTCAGCATTGTGTATCCAGATTTCGGGATAAACAATTTTCAAATAAGGCAGAATGGATCAATACTCTTCAATTCTATGTGTTGCTTTACGAAAATCCAAATACACACATCTCCAGATTTTTCCGAAATTATCAGAACTTCTATGCTCCGGGGTCAATAAAGATGCTATTAAATTGCGGTTATTTCCATATACACTTAGAGATGCTGCGTTGAAGTGGTTAGACACTAAACCTCATGGAAGCATTACTACATGGGAAGAACTGACTATAAAATTCTGCAATAAATTCTTCCCACCGGCAAAAGTAGCTAAAATCAGATTGAAAATTCAAACTTTCCAACAACACGATGGAGAAAGCTATCACGAGGCATGAAATAGATTTAAAAAGTTGATGCGAAAGTCTCCAAATCATGGGATCCTAATTGGTAATCAAGTGCAGTACTTTTACACCGGACTTTCACCACTATCAAAATCTCAGGTAGACTCCTCTGCGGGTGGATCGATTATAGGAAAATCAGTACGACAAACATTGGATCTGTTTGAGTTAATCGCCACTACACACTTAACGTTTTCATCAGAAAGAGTGGTACCACCGAGAGCATTTGGAATGTATAAATTGGATAACACTGCATCTACAAATGCACAGATAGCAACTTTGACAAAGCGGGTAGAGTTGTTGGTAAAGTCACAAACGAGAGGAGCACATGCAGTGATAAGTGACCCATCATGTGAAATTGTGGAGCTAATCATTCAACTGAAAACTGTATGTCTACAAGCTTTCCAGAGGAACATGTCAACTTCATTCAGAATGGGTCCCGCAATTTCAACCCGTATTCACAAACTTATAACCCAGGATGGAGACAGCACCTGAACTTCAAATGGTTTGATAATCAGCTCGGGAATCTTCCAAATAATGTTCAGCAAAAGAAAAAATTAAGTTTGGGGAAAATGTTTAACCAGTTTATGTAAAAGACAAATAAGGTCTTCCAGCAAATCGATACAAATTTTTCAGAATCAATAGGCATCAATCAAGAAGTTGGATACACAAATTGGTCAGATAGCTCAACATTTGGCAGAACGCCTACAAGGGACATTGTCGGGCAATACAATGATTAATCCAAAGGTGCAAGTACAATCTATTATGACTAGAAGTGGAGTATAACTACCTAAGATACATGTGAAAAGGCCAGACAGACGAGAAAGAAAGGTAGAAGTTGAAGAAACACCTAGAGAAGAAACATCTGGAACAAATGAAAATAAAAATGAAGAGAAAAAAGAACCATCCACAGTCAGAGCACCAAGTCCTGTTAAAGCCTATGTGCCACCAATTCCATTTCCTCAACGATTGCAGAATAAAAAGTTAGACAAGCAATTTGCAAAGTTTGTTGGGATTTTCAAGAAACTACATATAAACATCCCATTTGTAGATGCAATTGCACAAATACCGAGTTATGCAAAATTTCTGAAAGAGATCCTGGCTAACAAGAGAAAGTTGGAAGAGCAATAGACTGTATGCTTGAATGAGGAATGCGGTGCAATTCCCCTAAAAAAGCTACCTCTTAAATTGAAGGATAGAAGTAGTTTCACTATACCATGCACCATTGGTTCAAATTATTTCGAGCATTCTTTATGTGACTTAGGTGCTAGTGTTAATTTGATGCCACTCTCCGTGTACTGTCTCTTCGATTGGGAGAAGCTAAACCTACAACAATCTCATTGCAACTGGCTGATAGGTCTATCAAAAGACCAAAGGGAATCATAGAAGATGTGATCATCAAGGTAGATAAGTTCATCTTCCCGGCTGATTTCATTATCCTGGACATAGAAGAGGATTCAAATATTTTGTTAATCTTGGGAAGACCCTTCTTGGCGATCGAGAAAGCACTTATTGATGTATATAACGGAAAAATGATTTTTCGAGTGGACAATGAGCAGGTCATATTCAATGTGTTCAAGGTAATGAAACACCCATTAACTTCAGATACTTATTGCCAAGTGGATATTGTTGATGAGCTTGTGGCCGATACATTTGAAGCAACACACCCAGACAATCTATCAGAGGCAACCATAGGCTGGACCTTTTATGGTACTCCAAGTGTTTCCCTACGATACAATTGAATTGCATTACCCAACAAAGGGAAATTTCAAGATTAATGGACAACACATTAAACACCCACCGCTAAAGAAATCATTGAATTAGTTGTTCCGGAATAAACATGACACAACGTCAAGTTAATAATGTTAAAAAAGCGTTTCTTGGGAGGCAACCCAAACTTTTACCATTTTATTTATTTTGATTTTGAGTTTTAGGATAGTTTAATTTTATTTGTGACTCCTTATCTATATCCTTCTTCCTCTTATATCTTCAATATGTTAATTGGTTTATTAGATGTTAAAGCTAGGTAACATTTGTTCCAATTATTTGATCTTAATGCTTTATTTGAATTTTCAAGAACATGACATCGTGAAACATTTAAACCAAAATTGACCAAGGAGCCAACATGAGCAATATGAAAGCTAGTCATTGAATTACATGCCATTTCGAGGGAGTCTTTTCTTTATTTTTTCCCACCCCTTTATATGCTGATTTAGGATTAAAGACATTGAGGATAATGTCTAGTTTAAGTTTAGGGGTGGAAAACACGAGTTTTCATTTTTTATATGTTTTTGAGTTTTTTTTATTGCTTTAAAAAATTAAATTTTTTATTTTATTTTTTGTGTACTTGTGTGAGTTAATTAGCCTGACTGGCAATGACGAATATATTGAAGCATAAATTGATCTATAAATGGTGGATAAGTTGCATGCTTAGATTAATTTTTATTTTTTTCATGTAAAATTTGACATATATTGAACACATGAATCAAGTTAAGCATTGTATAGGAATGAGTTGATTTCATAATTGAATAGGTTGAAATGGTGGACCATAGATGCTCAACCCAAAACCACTAAATTTAACGTTCTTGGAGCAAATTTAGAGTGGTTTGGGGGGATTTCACTGTTGTAGGAAGATGTTGAGATAAATTAGGATTACATGTGTGAAATTAGAAATCTTGTGTGGATTGTCTAAGGTCAATATGATGCAATTGGGTGAAAGTCTCAAGTTAGAGGTCGCTTTACTTAAATTGATGTTAAATAAGGGACATAGCACTCATCAAGGTATAAAAAAATATTTTATTCGAAAATTTCTCTTCGTAGCCTTTATGACTCGAGTAATTAAGCATGCAATGGTCTTTAAAACCTGGTGTCATATGGTCATCTGACTTGGGAGTTATCTGCCGAAAGCTTGTTACATGGGTCATTTAGAAAGTTTAATGGAGAGAATACTTCAAATAAAAAAAAATATTATTAAAAAAATTGGAAAAAAATGTGCATGAAACAGAAGACGCACCAAATACCTCGGTTATGTTCCAAACATTTGTTTAAGAAAATTTGACTTTTGATAAGAGATTGTTAGCCTAATTAAGTCTTATAGATTGAAGCAATCAAACTTAATAGAGAATTCTTGTTTATTGAAATGTTAAACTGCAATTGGTGAAATTTTGTCAAACTAGAGAGATGATGTAGTAAAAATATATATAATCGTAGTTCACACACTGGAAAGAGTGAAAAAATAAGTTTGGGGTGTGTAAATCTTACAAGTGATGAAAGAACATATTTGACTACTGAGGGTCGAGAATTGAAACAACTTATGAATTCATAATGCTATACTTAATTCTTCACACACACATGTCGATTTTACATTGAAAAAGTGAATTTTAATTTATTTATTGTGATTTTGAAACTGTACATAGATTTGATATTATGATTTCAATTCCGAGATAAAAAGACAGGTTAGCTAGCTAAATTTTGTTGCTTTTCTTGGTTGACTGACCATCAATTAGGTAATTAGCATTGCTTGTTTGTGTGCTTATTTAGTTTTAATTTTGTTTGAGGACAAACAAAGATTCAAGTTTGAGGGTGTGATAAGTGTAGTTTATACACTTATTTGTGGCTCTAAACTATAATATTTTATTATTTTTTGGATTAAATTCTACCTAATTTATATGATATTGTGTTTTGTAGGTAAAAATTTATGTTTGATGAAAAATTGAAGAAAATAATGTAAAAGTGGCGAAAAATGACAAAATCCAAAGATGAATTTCTCGGAGAGAAATTATATATTAAATGGGTTGAAGTTAATGGGCGTCAATATATTTATATTGAAAATTTTAATTGGTGGCCCAAAATAAAAACCTAGATATATATGTATGCATTAGAGGAATAGAAGTGGCTCGGCTGAGAATTCACACACAGCAAGAAAAAGAGGCGGCTAACAGAAGAATTTACAAATATGCACACAGTTTCTGGCTGCCTCTGAAGAAATTATATATGCTGTATATTTTGCTGAAAAATACAAGAAAACTGTAGAGAAGGAAAAAAGAAAACAAAAAAGAAAAGTCAAAGGAGGGGGAGGGGGTGGGGGGGGGGCGAGAGAGAGAGAGAAAAAAAAAAGCAAGAAAGGAGAAAGAAAGAGACATGTGTACAGAGAAAAAAGGAAAAGGAAAAAGAATTATTCCAAAATTTTCACGTTTCGTCAATTTTTGATGGGCTTATTAGCACAAAACGTCCCTACGTTTGACAGTTAATGTGCAAAACATCCCAACGTTTCATTTTTATGCATTTTCGCCCCTATTTCAACGTTTCAGTGTGGAAAACGTCATTTTCACTATTTTCAGTGTAAAATGACCAATTTACCCTCAAATTTAAATAAAATAAAGAAAATGAAATGAAAAATAAAAAATAAATTGTAATTATACTCCCAAACTTTTTAAAAAGTGCAAGTAGGTCCAAAAGTCTTATTAAAAGGTTTAAGCACAAAACATCCCTACGTTTGACACTTAATGCGGAAAACGTCCCTACGTTTCAAACATGTTTATATTTGCTCAATATCACAAAATGTCCCTACATTTGACACTTATTGCGTAAAACGTCCTTACGTTTCATTTCTTTTTACATTTTCGTCCTTATCTCAACGTTTCATTGCGGAAAAACGTCATTTTCACTATTTTTCAATGTAAAATGACCAATATACCCTCATATTTAAATAAAAAAAAAGAAAATAAAAATAAAAATAAATTACAATTATGCTCCCAAACTTTTTAAAAAGTGCAAATGAGTTCAAAAATCTTATTAATTCAAACCATCAGTCTTTTCCTCATCTCTCAACTTTATCCTCCCTCCACCACCTAAACCACCAGACCCCACCATTCAAACCGTTAATGCTGGTCACAACTATCAGCCCCAGGATTGTAAAGGGAGGTGAGATGGTTTGAATGGTGGTGGAGTCTGGTGGTTTAGGTGGTGGAGGGAGGATAAAGCTAAGGGAGGAGGAGAAGACTGATGATTTGAATGTTTTAACAAGATTTTTTAACTCATTTGCACTTTTTAAAAAGTTTGGGAGCACAATTGTAATTTATTTTTATTTTTTTTGTTTTATTTAAATATGAGGGTATATTGGTCATTTTATATTGAAAAATAGTGAAAATGACATTTTTCGGCAATGAAACGTTGAAATAAGGACGAAAATGTAAAAAGAAATTAAACGTAATGACGTTTTACGCAATAAGTGTCAAACGTAGGGACATTTTGTGCTATTGAGCAATTACAAATATGTTTGAAACGTAGGGACGTTTTTCGCATTAAGTGTCAAACGTAGGGACGTTTTGTGTTTAAGCCTTTTAATAAGACTTTTGGACCCACTTGCACTTTTTAAAAAGTTTGGGAGTATAATTACAATTTATTTTTTATTTTTTATTTTTCATTTCATTTTCTTTGTTTTATTTAAATTTGAGGGTAAATTGGTCATTTTACACTGAAAAATAGTGAAAATGACGTTTTCCACACTGAAACATTGAAATAGGGGCGAAAATGCAAAAAAATGAAACGTTGAGATGTTTTGCACACTAACTGTCAAACGTAGGGACGTTTTGTGCTATTAAGCCATTTTTGATGATATATTTCCACTTTTTTTTTGTTTTTATTCTTCCAGCATAAATAACTGATTTTTATATTAGGAAAAATAATTTAATCGACTTGTGATCCATTATTTTTATATTCAAGATTTATGTGAGTTATTTATTTATGTGTTGATTTTATCATGAATTTAATGCATTAAAGTATCTGATTAATAATTTGATGATTATGTGAGTTTGTTACGAATCGAGAGGTGAGTTTGAGATTTAGACCATAAAATAAAATTCGGTAAATTAGTAAACGTGTAGAGATATTTATACTAATTATTGCGATCATAATTTGAATTCTTAAAACTAGTGTTAACTAAAATTAATCTGTATAGAGATATGAAATTGAATTATTTAAATAGGCTTAATGAGAACTCGATAGGGGTAAATTGAATACCATAGAAGAATTCGATCGAACACTACATTATGCTGTGAATATTGAATTAAGAATAAATGTGATCAATAGATGAAATTGTTATACCCTAATATTCATCTCATATCTGTTTCTCCAATTATCTGTTATTTACAATTATTTTATATTTTCAATTTGTTAAAAGTAGTTAGTCAAAATCATCATAATTATTTACTTGTTTTCGTCAAATATGAGTTAGAAAAAGTAGATTAAGATCTAAAATATAGTTTTCGTGGGAACGATAATCCGAACTCAAAGGTTCACTATATTACTTATTACGATATCGTGCACTTGCGATATATATATATATATATATATATATATATATAAGGCATTATTAGTGTAAAAATGTGCACCAAACAGGGGTTTAAAGACGTTCAAGGTATTAAAACTTTTTCAGGAGCAAAATAGTCCTAAAGTGATTTTTTTGTCAAAATATTAACGTGATATTTTGTAAATATCAATCCAAAAAGTATGTGGGCTGCAATTTCCTCGTGCTTCACTCGTAATTTCTCTATTTCCTCTTAATTTCTTTCTCCAAATTAAAAGTTAAGACCCTATTTGATTGTCAAATTTTTCATGAAAAATATCACATTCGAGGAAAACAAATTTCACTTTGACTGTTTGATTGTAAAGTAGAAATGAAAACCAAATTTCAAAATACAACCACTTTAATCTGCATTTTCTTTGTTTTCATAGAAAGGGAATTCCTACAAGTTTGATAGGTTTTTATTTTCCAACTAACATAGAATTGAAATTCCTTTTCATCTTTACCTATCAAACGAACCTTAGTGTACACAAATATTTACCATCGAAGTGAAGGACAACCAAATAATTCGAAAATTTATATTGCTCAAGTTCTATATAGTATATAAACAAGCAATTTCAGTATAAAAACCCACGCATACTACAATCACACAGTTCAAAAGACAAAAATGGCTTTTTTTGTGATCATTTCAACACCTTAACCGAGTAAAATCGAGCGGTCATTGGCAGCAGAGTGGACAACGCACGAGCCCGTTCTCGTTGCACTCCGGACACCTCTTCATCTCTTCATCAAACACCTTTTGACTCCCATTGCAGTTAGTGCACAGAACAAACCGTACATCATCGCACGCATCACAAGGCTTGGGCGCCATTAAAGGGAGTCCTTTGATCATCCTCACGAGCTCACCTCCTTCCAGCAGCTGTTTTACAACATCACCTCCCCCAATGTACTTTCCCTTTATAAAAATTTGTGGCAAACTCACATTGCTTTCTCCCAATACTTTCTGTAATTCCTTTCTGTAAGTTGTGTCCATTGAAATGTCCCTTTCGTCCAGGCGTACGCGAAAGCCTTTAAAAATCATTCGAATATCATGGCATTCTTGGAACGTTCTTCGAATCCCTCGAAGGCTGGTGAAATAAACGACGACTCTGTCCTCGGTGCCCGGGAGACGGAAAGGAGAATCCGAAATCGGGTAAGGGATAAAATTGGAATCTGCTGGTAATAATAATTTGGGGGATTTTGTAAGGGATTGTGTATTTGGTCGGTGTTTTGTGGATTCAAAAATGGAGCAGACTTTTCTGACTCTGCTCTTGAACGAAATTCCGACGGAAACCATGGATTTTAAGGATGAACTGTACAGATTCATGATGGAATCTTGGCGCTGGAAGGCCGGTGAGCTGTAGAGGTGGTGGAGCGATTTTTTGGTGGTTTCACTAGAGCTTTTTTTCGTGATCGAAGAATTCTTCATTGAGTATTCCGATTCCACTTCATTTCTCTCACAATCCATCATATCAGTAAAAGTAATCAAAAGAATCAAGAATTTTCCTGTGGTTTTTACAATTTTGGGTTTAAATTGAGATGAGATTAACCCGTTGCGGCCGCGGAGAGAGGTGTTTTCAGTTTCACAGCAGTTTTGAAGATATTAAAATCTGAAAATGGATAGAAATTATCAAAACAATTAAAGGTTTTGCTGGGATTGGATTTTTACAATTTTCGATGGTGTTAATCGGTTGAGGCGGTGGAAAAGGGTGGCTGGCGGTGGATAAAAGCTGAAAATGGACGGAAAAATTCTAGAGCGAGAAAGGAATGATAACGCCGCCAATATATACGCGGTGGGGAAGGTATATGCTTTTCTTGTTTTGTGTTCTATGCACGTGGAAATGGATCTGAATTCAATTAATATAGAATTTGTTTATGACTTTTATTATTTATTATCTATTTAAGATAATTGCAGTTATGAGGATTCAATAGACAAACAAAACTTGACATTTTCTATCAAAATATCGAATATTTCGAAAAAATTAGTTGATCCATAATTTACGTTTCATTTTTAGTTTGTTTTGAGAAATCTGTCTATCAATTCCGATTCTTTTTTTATTTTTTTTCTTGATTCTTTTTCCATCGAGATGTATTATCCGCAAGAAGTTCGTATGAGTAAATTATAAAAAATAGAATCCGGATCCACGCAATTATGTAAAGCTAGTTTGACAAATGATAAATTTATATTTATTTATTTTAGCTTATGTTTGAACTCTATTTTTTTTTATTATTGAAATTCATTTTCAACTACAAATTATCCTATGAAATATATTTTTTTAAGCAAATTTAAAATTTTTCCTTACTTTTTAACCTCACGTTCTATAACAAAATACTATTATAAAATACATTTTGATAGAAAAAGGGGCTCAAATAGACACTTAGCTTGTGTTTGACACCCATTTGAGTTTATGTCTAATATTATTTTATTGACAGAATGGTTGATTAACATGAAGAAAAAGAGAGAAAAAAATGGGAAATAGAATGTGTGTCAAACATGTGCTTAGTATATGTATAATATGACATAGTGATAAAATTGACATGGTACACTATAATTATGTGAAAAATTATTTAGAGCATGACTTTCAATTATGTGACTGTTTGTCACGCATTAATTTATTTTATAGTTTGCTACATAATTATTTTTCATAACACATTCACACAATAAAATATTTTATACGTATACTAAAATTTTTTCTCTACTTTTTAACCACATATTCTCATAAAAACACTATTCAAAACTCATTTTTTTTTTCCAATTAATGAGTATTAAAATTTTCATCAATTTTTTTGAGAGTGGGTTGACACTGATAAATTTAAAATTATAGTTGAAGTTTAATGACCTGATTGAAAGAAATTAAAATTAAGCGAAAAAAAAAATCTCAATTCGTAAATGAAATTTGCTCATTTTCTAAAAGAAAATAGAAATCTGACAATCTATGTGCTTTCCATGTTGATCGTGTTTTGACTTTTGATACTAAGCACGTATTCTCACGTAATTTGTTCACACTGCATTCTATTTGGGGTGTTTGGGAAAAAAAAATATTAGCTCATGTTAGATTTTAATTTAAAGAATTAAAATTTTATATTAAATTTAATAATTAATTTTATTACATATTTGATAACTTATCAATTTCTCAATATTAATATGTTATCTTATTTAATCAAAATTAACTAAAATTTGATTTCTTTTTTATTTTTTTGCAAAATCAAATAGTGGCTTAAAGTTGCGCTTATGAGTTATACGCCCTCGTTTCTTTGAACATTTCATTATTTGGCATTATATTTATGTTAATAGTTTTTGTCAATTGTACAGTAGTTTAATTGTAGCTGATGATTACAATCTTTGTTTATTTCCGTATTCGTATCATTATTTATTTTTCGTCCCATTCATATCATCAACCATCTATTATTTGACATATATATCTTGTCCAGGGGCGGACCCACATGGGGTCATATGGGGTCAGATGACCCCACAAAAAAAAAAAAATTTTGTTTTTGTTTTTTTAACCTAAATATTTTTTAAATCTCATTTTTGACCTCACAAAAAATTTGTCTCGGTCCGCCCCTGATCTTGTCATCCATGAGGATTTCTATCTCAAAAATCTATTAGTAAGATAAAAAAAAAAAAAAAAAAGACTTATTTTCTCATTATATTTTTAAATAAACAAAAAAATACCAACGAGCATCATAATATTTACACATCTCAATACCTCCTACCAGAATATAAAATGTTATCGAAGATAAAATATGCTTACTAATTGAATGTTACGATGAAAAAAGTTGAAGCATAAGTGTAAAAATGATTATAGATGGAGGATTTTTATTGAAATTGAAATGTGAACTAGTTAGCAAAAATTGTGCTAAGAAGATAACATCAAAGAAAAGTTGCATGTTGACCCAAGTTGGAATTGCTATCTAAGATTGAAGGCTTAAATTTGTTCAAAATACCTAATGTGTCTTCTACAATTTTGTTTATTTTGATCCTAAAATTTCAATCAATAAGTAATGGTTGCATACTTGTTTAATTATTTTTGTTATGCTTTTACTGAAAGCATGTGTAAGCAGTGTTTTAAAAAACGTAAAAAAATAATCATACGATAAGATCAAGTTACAAATATTTACGAACCTAAGAGAGCCTAGACAAGATCTAGGAGTAAAAAAGAGTTGTAAATGATGTCCAGACGACAATGTCTAACTTTGTGCCTAGACGAACCTAAACTTGCTTTTTAGAACAACATAGGTAAATAGTGCTACCATCCCTAGCTATGTGATTATCAGTTAATTCAACTAACGAAATAAGCGTGCCAATAGTTTTATAAATAATAATCTTAAAATTTGATTAAAAACTTTAGTTTTAACATTTTGTTTGACAACGTTGGTCAAACATGGCCCCAGTTTTTTCATTGATAGTCCACGTACTACCCCTCGCCCTTATTGAGCACGACATTTGTAAAATTACAACATAGCAGCATTTCAAAACTTCAATTGAACAAATCAAATAATCAAAATCATTTTTTTTGGACCCAATAAGAATTTAGAAAGTTAAAGTGACAAACTTTTGATTGAATGACTTTTTTATTGGAATTTTTTGCATTATATAGGAATAATATCACTCTAAATAAAGTTGACGTAATCAACATAAATACGGTAAATACAATTATATACGTAATTATGTTAAGTCATAACTTTCGTCAATTTTCGCAATCTTCGTCATCTGTGTTGGCGATCTCTTTTGATATCATTGACATCCTTCTCAAATTGATGATGCAATCATGAAGTGACACGTTAACAATGCTCTTGCCCACAAAGAAGAGATCCAAATCACAACAACCATCTACGAAAATAGGGACGAATAGAGACCTAAGAACAACAAATAGTGCAGAACGAGTCAAGAACTACTCCAAGAACACTTCAAAGCTACCCTGGAGAGCTCATTCCAAAAGAAATTTATAAAGTGTGCCGACCACACAACGAGCTCTATCAGTCGGGAGAACTCGGTCGAACACATAATTCGTGTTCTAACAAAAGCTCTAACGGCCAATGCACCGGCCAAAAATCTAGCAATATGTCGTTGGCCAAGATGCTATAGTTGGAAGAAATTCTACCGAACAAACCTCACCAAAAACTCAAAGATGATCCTTCTCAATGCACCAAAGAGTCACGTTGACAAAAAATTATGTCAACCGTGGACAACCACAAGAAATCCACACCTAAGAGATTGAGTTATGACTAAAGAAAATAGAGGATTCAGTAAAAGTATACCATGCTTTGATACCATTACAAACTTTTGATTGAATGACTTTCCCATTGAAATTTCTTACATTATATAGGAATAATATCAATCTAAATATAGTAGATGTAACCAACTTAAATATGGTAAATATTATATATATAATTATGTTAAGTCCTAATTTTTGTTAATTTTCGCGATCTTCATCAATCTCAATTATCTATGTTGGTGATATCTTTTGATCTCATTGACACAAAGAAGTTATTGCGTTAAAACTTGTTGTAAGTTCAGAATTTTAGCAATTTCTAGTTTGCTGTTTTATAAATGAAGGCTTTGTTTATTGACTACTTTCATTTTTACCTAATTAAGATAAATCTGGAATTTTTTGAGATTTTTCTAATAAACAAAATTGGTGTTGTGTAATTTTGGCCGTCCTTTTCAACCCACCAAATCAATAAATTTTGATCATTTCTCAAATTCTTTTCTATTAATTGTACACTTATATATAGTAATTGTTTCCAACAACATATTAACTTGTAAATATAAATAAAATAACTAAATAATTTATTTATAAGCAAAAAATCACTTTATAACTAAATAATTTACTTCGAAGCAAAAAATTACTTATAGATAAAAAATATACTTTTGTATAAAAATTGCTTATAAAGTAAATATGACAACACAAATTCTTAATGATTCGAGTGTCAATAACATTTAAATTAAACTTAAATAAAATGGATGAAATGAATAAATATGATTTTTATAAGAATAACTACGATTCAACATTATTCATATTAAGCATATTTTAAAGGAAATGCGTTTGATAGAAGGTAAACTTAAATGACTTCAACATAAATTGACTAAAATTCGACATAACTTCATGAAAATTATGTTAAATATCCCACGGCGGCATTCATCTCCCCACCGACCGCCTCAAACAATTAATTTTCTTAAAAAGGAAGAAGAACATAATGCAAGATAAAATCTCAATAAGTGTGCATGGATTTTTTTTTTTTTTTTTTTTCATGTATGTGCATTTCATGGCAAGTTTCATACTTGTATGGAGAGATACGAAAATTAGACCTAACTTAAATGGCCCCAAGTTTTCGTGTGTAGCGCTATTATACTTCAGTCCATCCATACAATTTTATATATAATACGAACCATAACTTAACATAGCCTTGAAATAACATATAAGGGATTACTCACATAATAACACACTTGCCCTTTTTTTCACTCGACAAATCAAAATAATAGAAGAAGTGATTGTTGGAGAGAGATCCTTGAGCCGCATGTGGAGTTGAGTATTCACGTGTGATTGTGTACGTGTATGACTATATTTAATATGAAAATGATGAGAGAGAGAGAGAGAGAGAGAGAGAGAGAGAGAGAGAGAGAGAGAGAGAGAGAGAGAGAGAGAGAGAGAGAGAGAGAGTAAAGGTGGAGAGACAAGGTGATACAAGTAAAGAGGGAGAGTGGGTAAATAGTTGATGAGGGGGAGTGTGTAGTATTGAGTTTGTCTCCTATGTATAGTGTAAATTCTTAGACTATGTATAGAAAAGTGAAAGAAAATTGCTAAATGTTAAGCATAATCAATGCATAAATGGTGTGTTCTCTTGAAAGTGGTCCAATCAATACCATTAATCATGTTGTCAATTCAATTGACTTGGCTTGAAACATGGTGTAAATAATGCATGTGGTCAAATCAATTACATTGGTTTGAAATGTAGTGTGAATAATGTATATGGTCAAATAAATCTTGACTAATTGACATATTTACATATATTTATGCACGATTTCATATTTTCATCTAGTTTCCAAGATAACTCTCCAATTAAGTCCTCAAATTATTGGCTAGTGATCAATAAGGTCGTTAGACTAAGTCAATAACCGATAAGGTCATTAGAATTTAATAATACAGTACTTAGGTCTTAAATTTAAATCTAACAATTAATAGTAGATGTTACAGTAAAAATACTACTAGTAAAATAAAAATTTATATATAAAATATAAAATTACTAATAAATGTTACATTCACTTATGTGTAAAAATTATTAAAAAGTACAAAATTAACTTATAATATAAAATATATTTATAAGTATTTATAATTTAAATTATAATTATAATTAAATAATTCACATTTTAAGTTAAAAATTAACTTTTACATAAAGAATTACTTATATGTAAAATATCATTTATGAGTAAAAAATTCATATAATAAATTATAAATTGAAAATTTCACTAAATTGCATATAAGTAATCTTATCCTTTTAAAAACAAATCCATAACATCTTGATAATAAATTCCAACTGTGGATTGGATTGATTTAGAAAACGCTACTCAGAACCACCAAAAATTGAACTCCTCATAAACGCCTAAAATCAATACTTTAAAAGACCCCTTTAATCGTTGTTGCAAAACTCCTAAACATGTCCTAAGAGGGGAAATTAGAGAAGTAATTCGCCCTGGTATTGTTACTTTCACCCTGAAATGTTTGCAAGATTATCCTTTGTATTTTTCTTACCGAGCGCAATGGTCCGGCTGCTCCGGTGGTTGCTACCTGCAAAAAGAGGTCAGGGCTTTCTCTCTCGTAGTACATTCGGCGTGAGAATCAGTTGGTTGCTTAGAAAAATGGGAAGAAAGTATAATACAAGTTCAACAGTTTAGGGTTTCAAGAAGCCAAACATTTCCCACCTTGGAGGTATTTAGAGACGTATGTGGTTAAGCGTGCGTTTGGCAGTTGCTGGTGCCACGTGTCCCACGTAAGCCTTCCAACTTCCCCACATTTAGTGTAGAATGACTCCCAATCCTCAGGTGGTTAGTTCTTTCCACGTTTGTAGTTGGACGGATTTTATCTTGACACATCGTCATTTGTACGGTTAAGCGTGGAGTAGACCTCATGTGGTAGGCATGGGGGTCTATGGCTCCATATGGTAAGTATGGGGGTCATAGGATGGCCTTGTGGTGGTAGGCGGTCTCAGGGGTCGACGTCCCAGCGGAGGTAGACCGCTCTATACCAGTAGGCAGGCTGAGTGAAGGTAAAGGGCTTTATGCAAGTCGACTGTCCTGCCGGGGTGGTGATTTCGTGATGGTAGACGTGTAGCGTATTTCTGAGAGTGTTGATCTTATTTATCCGCATTGTCAATTAATAATGCCATATTATATCACTTGTCCATCTGCCTCTTGCTGATGTCTATCGATAAGAGGCAACTCCTCTACGTTGGCTAATCGACTCATGTATCAAAATTGATATCCGTTTATAAAAGATCTTTAGATGGTCTCTGGAAACCTTAATTCAAGCAAAAAGCCCAAAATAGACATCTACCGAGTCAAAACAGTTAAAATCAAAAAGTAAAAAATAACGCTAAAACTTTGGTCGCTTGGTAACATGTCTTAAACTGCGAATTTGAGGTTGTAAACGACTTCAACTGGGGTTAACCAAGGTTAGGACAGTATGGAGTGTTGTGAGAAGTTCCCGAAAAAATATTATAATAGAGAATCTGACAGTGGTGCAAAAAGTTATGACCATTTCTTCAAAATAGCTCTTTCAGCCCCCTTTTTTTTTTTTTGCCCAATTCTCTTTCAAATTCTAATTCCAATTGATTTTTAGTTTGGGCGAGGGGGGGGGGGGGGGGGGGGGGGGGGGGGCAAGAATTTCAAAATTTTCAAAGTCCACCACTATTTAAGGGATTGTGGGGCTCTCATTCTTATTTTTTAATCTCTTGTCAAAAAACTTACCATCCTCTCATCTCAAGGTAATTTCTCTAATCTTCCTTCCTTCTATTTTTGTCTCACATATTTTTCTTCATGTATAAAACATTCATCTCTTCATCTTCCAGCGAGAGTGAGGGGGCTAGAGGGCCGACCATGGCTTGGAGTCGACCGCCTAGCTGCTGGTCGATTGTTGACCAACAATTTTGCTAGTCGACGGTTGACCATCACATCTGGTCGACTTGTTGGCGGCCCGGGATCGGTCACAAGTTTGCCTACGTCGATGGTTCATCTCGTGTGATGGAATAAATTCCCACCGAGTTAATCATTTCAACATATTCGGATGAATTACAAGATTTCGAATTAGTTCCCCCAAAGCGTCATGTTGGGTCTACTAAATCTTTAAATCAAAACATAGAAAATTGGGCGAGATGCCGCAGGTGAGGAGGTGATTCTTAAGATTCCTAAGTGTCGTAGCTTATACAACTCCTCCTCCAAGTTAGAAAAGTCACTTAAGAAATATGACCGGGTAGATAATTACATCTGTAGAGCCCCTAGGCTCGATGAAACACTCCTTGGAACCAGCCCCTGCGAGGTCGCCATTTATAAAGACATCACAGACGGTGGTTTTCACTTTCCCATACATCATTTCTTTGTCTCGATATTCAATGAGTCCCACCTTACTCCTAGCCAAATAAATCCCAATACGTGGGGGAAAGTGCTTTATTTTCTATATGTTTGCCTTAGTAAGAAAATTCCTCTTTCACTTGATCTCTTTAAGTGCGTTTTCGAGATACATGAGTTGGCCCAAAGCAATGCCTTTGTTTATTTTACCGCCTGGGTTCCGTTGCTCTTCCCTAATTTAGGAATTCCAATAGCGGGTGAAAATCTCGATTTTTCTTTGCTCGTCCTCGTGAGAGCCGATTTCCTTTCAACACCTACTGGAGGCACCATCTAATATGTCTTTTCAATAGTGAGGTCGAGATTACCCCCTCCTGGAAACACAAATCCAAAAGTTGACCAAGATTCTTCTACCTCTCGCGCCTGACCTGGGGTCGGTTCTGACAATGAGGAACATGTTGCTAGTTGGGATCGATCGTCCTACTGGTAGGTTTTCATACCCTGCTTGTAGATATTATTTTTGATAGTATCTCTTGTGTTATTTTCTGCTCTTTGAGCTTGATTAACTTGATTGCTTGTACGCATATATGGACCTTGACTTAGACGAGGTGTTGAGGTCCCTGCCTGTAACGAGGAGTGATGAGGGATTTGCCCCTATTGATGGTAAAATTTTCGCATGTCTCATTCTTCTTGTACTTCTTGACTAGTTATCTTCTAAGCTTCATAATCTTTATTCTATTGATGTAGACATGTACTTCAACTTAGGGGGGGGGGGACCATGGACTCCTTGGCAAAGAGCAGTCACGGGAGTGGTGATGAATCACTTCCCGCCCCGTTGAAGGGGAAGAAGGCCTGTGATGTGGGAGCACAGCAGCTTACGGTCAATGAGGCCTTTCAACTTTCGGACGACCCTGTCGATGTAGTCCCGCCACCAGTGGATGTAGGGGATAGCCCAGGTCATGTCATGCTCGAGCGTGAGGGTTCTCATCTACCAGATTTTAAATTTGCTCATTCTCGTGGCTATTTGAAGATGAGAGCAGTTAAGTCTTTGGTTGTACCCTGGCGTGTCGATTCGATTACTTGTCGGAGTGCCGATGGCATTGAGAGGGTTATGTCGATTCATACCCAGAAGGTAACTTTTTATTTTATTTTATTTTTTTATACATGCTATTGTGTGACCTCTTGTCCCTTTCAGATAGTGGCTCTTCAGATTGGGCTTACCAAATCTTGCCGCCATTTAGCGTCAGAGTTGAAGATCTTTGTAGAAGAGAAAGAGAAGGAAGCTCACCGTTACAAGAAGAAACTTTCTTCCTCTAGGAAGTCGATCGAGGATTTGGGGTCTCGTTCTATGGAGCAGGAGTCTGAGATAAATAACTTGTGCTTTGCTTTGGCTCGGGCTCTTGATGAGGCGGTGGTAAAGTATAGGGCCTCTACGGAATATGCTAAGGATGTAGAGACCTCGGTAGAGTGATACAAGTGGTCTACTGACTTTGCTAATGAACTGAACTCTTATAGGTAAAAGGTGATAGCGACATCTATCAAATTGACCAAGGAGTGTGTATCTACTGAGTATCCTTCCATCGATCCCACAAGCTATGATAAGTTCCTGGCAAAGCGCCAAGGTAAGGGAGGCGGATCTTTCCAGCCCAAGATATTTGGGCAAACATCACGAGGCGGGAGTGATGAGACCTTTCGCTCGAGCTGACCCGATCTTTAAGTGTATGCCTTTGAGCATTTGCTATTATGTTTTTGTCAGTTAGTTGCTTTGTACATTCTTCTGGTCTGGGATATAGACACACACATTAGTTATTTTGCGCATTCTCCTGGTCCGGGATGTGGACAGACACTTTCACTACATTTCAAGTATGAGTACTTGTTTATCGGATATCGTTTTGGTTTTGCCTTCTTCATTTTTTTCGGTAATTGTTATGTGTTGATCAGTCTTGTATCGTTGAGGTCGGGGTTAGATGATTTTGAGCCTTAACTATTTCAGGTTTTGAAGTCTCACCACCAGCCCCTAGCGATTTTGAGCTAGTCAATTTTTGACTTTTTGCTTATCGTTATATGTCGAGCTATCTTGCATCATCGAGGTCAGTGATTTTGAGCTTTAACTATTTTAGGTTTTGAAGGCTCACCACTAGCCCAAGCGATTTTGAGCTAGCCAATTTTTGACTTTTTTCCTCACCGCTATGTGTCGAGCTATCTTGCATCGTTGAGGTTGATATTTTTGAGTTTTAACCATTTTAGGTTTTGAAGACTCACCACTAGCCCCTAACGATTTTGAGCTAGCCAATTTTTGACTTTTTTGCTCACCGCTATGTGTCAAGCTATCCTATATAGTTGAGGTTGGGGTTAGATAATTTTGAGCCTTAACCGTTTCAGGTTTTGAAGACTCACCACTAGCCCCTAGCTATTTTGAGCTAGCCAATTTTTGAATTTTTTACTTACCGCTAGTAGTCTTCACTTCAGGTAGATATAAACCAACATCTCATAGCAAAATATAACTTGCCTGGATTTGGGAACTCAGTAGGCGCATCGGGACGTCCCAGCTAGGCTGGCTCTTCCATAGCGCCCTCATCATCTGCCACCATATAGGCATTGCATTAAATAAATTTCAATCTGGTGTACCTATTGCAAGCATTACATCATGAAAAATCTTAGCTACAATATTTACAATCGATCATTGTATCAGAAATGAAGAAGTAAAAATTCGCCCAGCGACTATTTCCATGCAACACTACGCTGCTCATATCCTACGCTTGCTCGTCTACTAATAATACTGCTTGAGGTGCTCAGCATTCCATGGTTTGCCCAATGGTTTTCCCCTCAGGTCTTTTAGGCTGTAAGCTCCCTTCTCAAGATTTTGAATTACCTCATATGGTCCTTCCCAATTCGGTCCAAGCTTGGCTGGAGGGTGGCCTGCCACTGGTGCTTCCCTTAGTACGAGATCTCCTACTTGAAAAACTCTTGATTTTACGTTGCGGTTGAAGTACCCAGCGGCCCTCCACTTATAATTCGTCGTCCGCATAACTGATCTCTCCCTCATCCCATCTAATAGGTCGAGCTCTGCATTTATGGTCGAGACATCAAGCTGATTGGCTTTCATCCTGCCAGACTCGTTCAAGACTTCCACTGGAACAATGGCCTCCATCTCAAAAGATAGCTTGAAAGGGGTTTCCCCTGTGGGCTCTCTCATAGTGGTGTGATATGCCCATAACACGTTAGATAGCTCGTCTATCCAAAGCCCTTTTTCCTTCTCCAATCACGTTTTGAGGTCCCACAAGATCATTCGGTTTGTGACTTTTGCCTGCCCATTAGATTGAGGGTGAGCCACCAAGGTGAGTCTATGATCTATGTGGTAACTTGAACAAAAAACCTTGAAGCTGTGGTTGTTAGATTGCATGTCGTTGTCGATGACAAGGACTTTCAATATACCAAATATGCATATTATGTTCTTCCAGACAAAGTTTTGTACCTTCGTTGGGGTAATGGTGGCCCAAGGCTCCACTTCAACCCATTTTGTAAAATAATTAATTGCCACTAGCAAAAACTTTTGCTGCCCCTTCCCCATGGGCAAAGTCTTAGAATGTCCATTTCCTACTAAAAGAAAGGACTCACCCCAAAAATGGCTGACTGCTGCTCGGTAGGAATATGAATTAAATTTCCATGACACTGACATGTGTGCACTTCCTTACCAATTCCTTGGCATCCTCCTTCATCGTAGGCCAATAGTACCTGTACTGAAGAGCTTTAAAAGTAAGTGTGGCTGCCCTCAGGTGGTTGCCACAAATCCCCGAGTGTATCTC
Source organism: Fraxinus excelsior (assembly GCA_019097785.1). NCBI lineage: Eukaryota > Viridiplantae > Streptophyta > Magnoliopsida > Lamiales > Oleaceae > Fraxinus > Fraxinus excelsior. Next base: position 21,786,353 of record CM032633.1, on the reverse strand, counting down.
GAGTAGTACGTCATGAACTTCTATTGGATGCAAGCACTTCAAGTATGGCATGGTAAAGACCCGTTTGTATAACTGCCTGTCGATCATTGTGAATGACTCCGCTCATATTTTTAGCATCTTGGCCTCAATTGCATTATTGGGCAACTTATTTTCTGTCAAGTAGTCTACCAACGGGTCTACCCAACTCTTTTCAAGCTCCAGACTTGCAACCTCTTCTATGAGTAAAATGTTCGGTTGTCGTAGGACTTGTACATTAATAGTTCTAGGTAGATTCTTAGAATTAGTTGATGCTAGCCTAGACAGGGCATCCGTTCATTCATTATCTTTACGAGGGACCTTGGTTATCGGGAAACTCGTAAACCCCTTTGCAAGTGTCGAACCTTCATCAAATAGGATGCTGTCTTTCCGTCCATTGCCTCAAATTCTTCTGTCACCTATCCGATGATCAACTGAGAGTCATTGCAAATTTCCACTAATGTTATCCCCAGTCTGACTGCCAAGTTCAAACTCGCGGCGACTGCATCTTATTCAGCGTAATTATTTGTCGCATGGAACTCAAAACGCAATAAATATGCCAGCTCCTTAAATTCTGGTCCTATCATAATGATTCCAGCTTCGGACCCCTCGCCATGCAAGGACCTATCTACATTTATCCACTGCTCGACTCATGAAGCGATTCAGTGTAGCTACCCGGCCCGTCAGCTTCTGGACCTCCTTTCTATTTTCAAGGCTCTTCTTCTCTAGAATGGCTCAAATTTTATCCGGATTCGTTTTGATGCCCATCTGAGTGATCATGAAACCCAAAAACTTGCAACCTGTTGTTCCAAAAACACACTTTTCTAGATTGAACTTCAGCCTATTTTGTCGAGCGGTGTTGAACACTTTCTGCAAGTCATCAACATGGTTGCTCACCTTCATACTCTTCACGACCATGTCATCCATATATGCTTCTATGACATCTTCAAGCATATCTTTGAAAACCTTATTTACCATTCTCTGATAAGTTGCGTCGACATTTTTTAGACCGAACGACATGGCTGTATAACAACACATCCCAGCATCAACTATGAAAGCGGTTTTCTCCTGATCCGACTCTGCCATGGAGATCTGATGATACCAAGAGAATGCATCTAGAAAACTTATTCATTCATGACTCGATGTGGCGTCCACCAGGTGATCTATTCTGGGTAGAGGGTATGAGTCTTTCGGACATGCCTTATTGAGTCCGGTGTAGTCCACAAACATATGCCATTTTTCGTTCGATTTTTTCACCAGGACAACATTTGCTAACCACTCGGGATATTGTACTTTCCTGATGAAACCTGTATGTAGTAGCTTATCAATCTCAACCTTTGTTGCCGCTTGCCTCTCCAGAGCAAGATTTCTTTTCTTCTGCTTTATTGGTTTAGCACCTAGTCGATACCCAGGTGATGTTCGGCAATAGATGGGTCGACCCCTGGTATGTCACTCGGGCTCCACCCAAAAACATCCAAATTACTCGTCAGACATTTTACCAACTTCTCTTTCTCTCCCTGCTCCAATCTTGTCCCCACACTGAATTCATGTACTCCTTCCACCATAGTCTTTTCTATAGCATTGAGAGGTTCGATTCGCCTCCTTGGGGGCTCGAGGTCCATCATCATCACTGGTGGGGATCCCTTCGTCCGTATGCTGTCCACATAAAAATCTCTCGAGGACTGTTGGTTGCCCTTTATGTATCCCACACTTCGACTGGTTGGAAATTTCATCACCTGATGCTAAGTAGAGAGAATGGCCCCTGCAGCATTCAACAACGGTTGACCGTAAATCGCGTTATACGCCACGAGGGTTTTGACGACTATAAAATTTACTAGGATGACCACACTCGATGGGTAGGTGCCGAACGTTGCTGGTAGCTCTACTACTCCTTTTGGTATCATAGTAGTCCCTCTAAATCCTATAAGGGGGTTGGCACAGCTGTCAACCTTTCCGTTGAAATTCTCAAACCTTGAAATGCTTCCCAAGTTAGAACGTTCGCTGCGCTCCCGCCGTCAACCAACAACCTTTTTACATCATAGTCTGCTATGTCACCAATTATCACTAAGGCATCATCATGGAGGGCTGCCACACCTATCAAGTCCTTGTTATCAAATGTGATGCTCTAACCAAACTTTCCCTTTTCTGAATAGAACAAAATGCAGCCGTTCGTGCATAACTTTTTCTAGTGGAGTTTGAGTCTCCGCCCGCTGTGACTCATCTAACAATGACATTTAGGGTGTGTTTGATAGCCTAGAAAATTAGGTGAAAAAAAGAAAATGTTTTCCAACTTCATCCAATTAATGGTGTTTGATTGCAAAAGTTTTCTTGACTTTTGTTTTTTCTACCTTTTCTATGTACAACTATTTTATGAACATTTTCTTGATTTTGTTTTCTCACCTATTAGGTGGGAAAACAATTTCCATTTTTTTTTAGCAATGACAACAAATTCTATCAACTATTGCAAAAAGAATTTTTACTTTTGTTGACAATTTCTATGCAAAACAAAGTCAAACGAATATGGTAATTTTTCCTAATTGTTTAAATTTTTTTTACTTTTTGGTAATTGGAACAAATTCTAGACGCAATGGTAGAAAAAATTATCACTTTAATGGACAATTTCCATAAATGAAGTCAAATGGACACCAAACTTTCAACATTTTCCAAGTGGAAAATTAAACCAATCGAACACAAATAATTACAATTCCCAGTAAAACAAATTTTAGGCAATTCAATTCCTAGTGAAATATTTTCTTTCCACCTATTTTCCACCTTTGCAATCAAACGGACCCTTATAACATCGGCTCTAGGCGGAGGTCGATCATCAACCTTCTGCTTGCCTCTATTATTCCTTGCATACTTAGTCAAAAAGCCCCTCTTCAAGAGATGCTCGATCTCATCCTTCAAATGTATACATTTTTTCGTTTCTTGCCCATGGTCTTTGTGGAAGTGACAATACTTGCTCTTATCCCGTTTGCTAGCTGATGCTGCCATCGGTCTCGGCCATTTCAGTTCCTTCATGTCTCGAATTTCCATTCGGTCCTGAGAATACCTCTACTTAAACGCTCATTCCTCTGCCTATCCTTGTCAACATGTTTTCTTACATCGCCTACCTTTCACTTGTTGCTCCTCGTCTTCCATCCTTCTCTAAGATTTTTCGTGACCTTTTCTGCTTCTTCTATGTCAACATACTTGTTACCCAATAGGTCATGCATTGACTCCGGGGGATTTTTGAAAAGTGACATCTTGAATGCTCGATTCTGCATCCCGTTCATTAACGATGTCACTACTGCTGACATCCCTTATACCAAGTGTTGCTCTACTGAATCTAGCCAAATACTCCTGCAATGACTCATCCTTTTCTTGTACCACCTGCATCAGTCTTATATCTATCTTTTCTTTCCTCTTACTGCTCATAAAGTATGCTACGAAGCTCCTGGACAGTTCGTCAAATGTTCTTATAGACTTGGGTGCCAGTGTGGCCACCCAGTCTCTAGCTTCCCTCCTCAGCGTCGGAGGGAATGATCCGCACATCACTGCGTATGGGGCTGCGTAGAGCCTCATTAAGTCAACGAAGGTTTGCAAGTGGTCCAGAGGGTCTGTGACTCCATCGTATGCTTCTATCGTTGGCTGCTTAAAGCCTTTTGGCAAAGGCACGACCATAATCTGAAGGGTGAACAGATCTTTCTCCAGGACCATCTGCCTGCGCCTGTCTTTTCTCTTAGTTAATGCATCGTCTATCTTCTGGGTCATCATCTCCTCTATTTTGTTTTCCAAGTGTGTCATGGGTTGAGGAATCTGTGGAAACACAAAACCTGAAGTCCCCATGTCTCCTGTCATTGGCTGAGTAATAGGCGAGGTAACGTTTTGAGCCATCTGGAGTGGTTGCTCAGGTATGGCCTTCGATGAGCTCTGCGGAGGGGTTGCAATTTTCTGCGTTTGACTTTGCAGAAGGGTCATCATGGCTGCCAATTATGTCTTCAAGGCTTTAAATTGGCTCTGTGTTACATACTGCAAAGGCAGCGGTGGGTCTTGACCCCTTGTGACAGACTCCGACTCTTTCTTCGCCGTATCCCCGACCATGTGTGTTTCACTCCTTGTCCGTGTCTTTGACATAGCTTTTCTATTTAGTGGAAGTTTCCCATAAACGGCACCAATGAAATGTTTGCAAGATTATCCTCTGTATTTTTCTTACCGAGCGCGGTGGTTGCTACCTGCAAAAAGAGGTCGGGGCTTTCTCCCTCGTAGTACCTCCAACATGAGAATCACTTGATTGCTTAGAAAAATGGAAAGATAATATAATGCAAGTTCAACAGTTCAGGGTTTCAAGAAGTCAAACATTTTCCACCTTGGAGGTATTTATAGGCACATGAGGTTACGCATGCATTTGACAGTTGCTGGTGCCACGAGTCCCACGTAAGCCTCCCCACTTCCCCCACGTTTGGGGTAGAACGGCTCTCACTCAGGTGGTTGGTTCTTTCCACGTTTGCTATTGGACGGTTTTTGTCTTGACGCATCATCATTTGTACGATTAAGCGTGACGTAGACCTCATGCGGTAGGCATAGGGGTCTACGCCTCCATGTGGTAAGTATGGGGGTCCTAGCATGGTCTTGTGGTGGTAGGCAGTCTCAGGGGGTCGATGGCCCAGTGGAGGTAGACCGTCCTATACCAGTAGGCAGGCTGAGTGAAGGTAGAGAGCTTCATGCATGTCGCCTATCCCGCCAGAGTGGTGGTTTCGTGACGGTAGATGTGTAGCGTATTTCTGAGAGTGTTGATCTTATTTGTCCACGTGGTCAATTAACAATGCCATATTATATCACACCCAAAATGTAATTAAATTTATTCTAAAACCCTGAGCTAAATTAACACAGATATTAAATTGTCCAAATTTAAAGAAATTATTCATGTTTTTGAGATGACTAGTTAACAATATGTGCACGTGGTTTTAATAATATTGTGAAACTTTTTCGTGTAATTGAAATTTTAATTAATTTTACATCCAAACGTAATAAAGATGATACAATATGGAATTTTATAGTGTGACAATAGGAATTAAAAAAAGGGATAAAGTTGAAAGGTTAACAAAGATGTATTTCATTATAAAAACAATCCTTTAATAGTTTAATATGAAATGTTATCAAAAGTTTTTCATGGAAAGGTAGAACTTTTTATTTTATTTTTTACATACCATATATACCTTATGGCTTGTGATCATCTGCGCATTAGTTCATTTTATTTCAAAGCTAAAACATCAACATAATAATATCATCATCACTTAGAATAAAACTATGAAAAGAATCCATAACGGGCGGCGCTAAGATATTTTACATATTAAGACCGGCTTTTTGGTATGAGGAAGAGACTTTGGTATTTTAAAATATTTAATTTATTCATCCATTATCGTCATCTCAATAATGATTTTGACAAAATGAAGGGAAGCACACCTACCTCATTGACAACAATTTCAAAGGATATTATTTGGGTCTATTTATTGGTCGAACCAACAATTGCAAGTGCACATAAAGGGTTTAATGCAAAGGCAATCTAGAACATTTTGACTGAAGTAGCAATTATTATTTAATATATAATAAAATAGAGAAAAAACGAGAAGAAAGTAGAGAACTCAATAGACTTGTGTGTCTATGTGGACATACATATGTGATTAATTGTATAATAAAAGCTATCTTAAGGTTAAGCCCATTTAAAGTGATCTATTAATGGGTACTTATACAAATACCCAATATTTTGGGGTAATTTTGAAAAAAAACATGATAAAACTGGATTAAATGGTAATTAGGTATATTTGAATGTACAAAATACGCTGAAACCTAAAAATCACGGCTACCACAAAAACAAGCCTCCAAATTGAAAAAATCAAGGGAAAATTAGAAGAAGAAAGAAGAAATCTTCCAGAAATTCGTTAATTATTCAAAACTTTGGAAAAAGATCAAGGCTACTTCAACATTGAAAGCTCAGAAAATCTTCCTATAATACACTAACAAAATTACAAGGTTTTTTTTTTTTGCTCCTTGTTTAATTAATTCTCCAATTTTGTGATTTTAAGATTGTTTAGTATTTTCTTTTTATAGATTATGAAAGTAACAATCGTAATTATCATTTTCCAGCTAAATAATTAACATTTATGAAGTTTCTTTTTGTTGATTTTGTTATTGTGATTTGAAACATGTTTGAAAATAACATTGTTGAACTTTAGAGGAAATAGATTATGTCAATACATGTAAAAAATTAGCTTGGAATCAATTAAATCATTGATGCATGCAAGATGTTTGATAAAAAGAAAACGTGAATTCTATCACTTTTCTAAAAAAAGTTGCACTATATTCTTGGAGCAATTAACTAGATACATACATGTACATTTTTGAAAATTTGAACATACCAATTCAAACCATATTTGATGGTAATACATATGAAAAATAAAATTTTGAATCAATTAAACCATTGATGCATACAAGGTGTTTGACACAATGAGAATGTGAATTCTATAACTTTTTTTATGAAAAAGTGACATCTATCACATTTATCAAAAAATCAATGTATCTCACCGGAATAATTAATTAGATGCATACGTATGTGTTTTAAAAATTTGAATGTATGAATTCATGCCCTATTTTATGTTAATAAGTACGAAAAAGAAAATTTTGAATTACGTTGATGCATGCAAGGTGTGGGTGTGTAGAAACTGTGTAAAATTTTGGGCTAGAAAAAAGCAAAATCGATCCTATGCAGTGGAGGAAGATAAGGCAGTTGAAGTTTCAATCTGATCGCGCCTTCAAATCTAATGTTGGCCAATCCAAAGAATTGGTGAAGAAATTAAGGACCTATCTTGCTCAATGTGAATATGAATTTTCTTACTTTTCTATGAAAAAGTTGCATTCTGTCACTTTTCTCTAAAAAAAAAAAAAGTTATAGTATCTCATTGGACCAATGAACTAGATGCATATGTGTGCATTTTTTAAAACTTAATATATGAATTCAAATCTTATTTTATGTTAATACGTATGAAAATCCACGATTTTTTATATAAAAAAGTCACAATATTTCATTGAAGCAATTAATTAGAAGTATATATGTGTGTTTTTGGAGATTTAAGTATATGTACTAATTGAAATCTTCTTTTAATCTTACATTCAATTTATATTTATTTGAATCAATTCAATTGATGCATCCAAGGTGTTGCGAAAATGAGAGTGAAAAAGTGATATTCTATCACTTTTTCTATGTACATGTGTGTCTAAAAACATTAGAGGTCAATTGGATGAAGAAAGGAGTCAAATGGATGAAATATAGCCAAAACATGATCACAAATCAGCTTTCAAGCTAAAAAGTTTCGTACCAATTTTCAGTCTCATATTGAGACCAGTTTTTGACATGGAAAAAGATTGAATTTGAGGATGGTCTCTGAAGTAAAATTGTAGCCTTTTGAGTTAGCTTTTCAGCACAACTTGAATCGTCTCAATCAGACATCAGAAAAGGAAGTTATAATGAAAATACTGAAAAGTATGCAGCAACTTAGCGCCCAAACGCTGTACAAACCCAAAATAACAGATTTTCAGCGTCTAGGCGCCGCTCCCATGGTGCCTAGGCGCCGCGCCACTTAAACTTAGGTTTTTTTTTTATGTTTGGGCCGTGATAAGCCTAAAAAAGGACTCCCAAAACATTCCAAAACTCCAAATTCCTCATAATTCTTCATTATTCAACATTCTTTCATTGATTTTGGCTCAAAAAACTCATGAAGAACTAACAATCTTGGTGAAGTAAGGGAGAAACTCAATTGAATATGGTGATTTCACATCTATTATTTCATGTAATTGATCTTTTCTTGCTAAATAATCTTAGGATTTAGACTTTTCTTTTCATGAATTCATATTGAAATCGGTTTAATAATTATTAGATTTTTCATGGATTTAGTCATGCTTTTTCCATTGTTTAATCAAACTATTTATTGAATTTCAATTTCAATTACTTATTGTTGAGATTAGTTTAACTTTTATCAAATCCTTCATAGATCCTGTCCTGCTTCTTCTATCGTTAGATTTGACTAATTATTGAATTTTAATCTTAATATTACTTTATTGGTGGATTAATTACTGCTATATGCTTGACGTATATGGTCGATCTTTGATCTTGTTCCAATAAAATTGTGCGAATATGTCATAAGTCTAACTTCTAGGATTACATTTGTAAATATATACAAATAATATATTTTATGTTGCGATCAATTATAACATGCAAATCGAATACAAAAATTGAATATGCACAATGCAATTGAAATTGAAATCGATAGGTATCTGCATGCACTATAGTAATCATTTAATATATTCTTTCAATTTGTGCAATGAAGACAATATGCAATTCTTATACCGAACAACCAATTTAAAAGAATTTGGTTGTTGTTCATGTACAGTTTTCTCGCGAATGGATCATTAGATTTTAATCATAACCATAGAATTTGAAAAACAATGGATTATGAAAGTGTTGTCCAAAATTTATGATGATCACACCAGAAACGCTAAGATATCAACATTTTGATCACAACTGTATAGGCTATCCAAATTCCACATATTTCAGCACTATTAATTCTGAAATAATAATACAACTCTTCCATAATATATATAGTCACATTTTTTTTTTCACGAGTATCAATCCAATATTCTTTTAAAATATTGATTCATACTTCTATTTAGGAAGCAACAATAAAATATTATTTAGAAGTTTAAGATGTATAAGGTTTATACTTCTTCATGAGTATTAATGTCACCAAGAACATTATTGACATAGAACTCATCTAGTATATAATACGTACAAATATTATACTTTATCTAGAATAAAAATACAATATTGTTTTTAAATATTGTTATTTTTTGAATTTGTGCTTCTTCAGTAGGAACAAAATCACTGAAATAAAACATTCTTTTTCAAATAAGGCTATAATATTCTTTTGGAATATTGTTTGATTATTCTTTTTCATGACTAATAATACAATATTCTACTGAAATGTTGTACTGGAATAATGAACGGAAAACATTACATTCAAGCAAATATTTATCTATTATAAATTTGTATAGTCACAATGATATGGTCATATCGAATAATTGTACCACTTTGTTATGTAAGTCAAAATTAAGAGAATACTAATATTTTCTTAACTTTCTTTAATTGAAGGAAAAATCTTCTATCTCCACTGCTAAAGATTTACAAGTAGAAAGAGAAATAAATTTTGCTAACTCAATTGACTAGAATCTCGTGCTGATAACGTGTTATAAAATAGAGGAAAAGAGAACAAAGTAGAGGAGTCAATAATTTGTGTGTATTTTATTAAGAACTAAAATCCTATATTTATAGGAAAAAATTATGGCCATGAAGGATACAATATTTATTCATAAGTACTACTTTATTTACAACATAATATACCAATTTTAAATTAATATTTGATTAGTTTTTTCATAAGTATAAGAATATAATCTATAAGAAAGGAAGACAAACCCATCTCATCATCTCCCTATCTTGCACAATTACCTCGATTCACTTCTCGTACATATCAACTAATTTATGTCATTCAATTTAGTTCTGTATAAATTACCGCACATGGTATGAATGCAATCATCTTCACCATTCTGTAAAAGTTTATTTCACCCATTTTAAGTATTAGACCATTGCTGAGCTCTCCATGAGTCTTTACGAGATTCTAGAAAAAAAAACTCTTTTAAGTTCTTTATTATCATGGTAGGAAACATCACCACTCCTATAGTCACATGTCCAACATCATATATATACCTAGCCAAAATAATTTGATTGTTCTAAACTCAACCCAATTTTCAATAAAATTGCCTACTTTAAATTATCTTTCTTGGAAGGCCTAATTCGACTTACTGCTATTTGATGATGAGGTAAGTGCCCTAATCGTATTGGCATCATTACCAAATAGTTGAGAGCCTATGAGATCTACGATCAGTATCTCTATGGTCAATGCAAAACTAAATTGTAGTAATGTTCGTGACACTATTCTTGCTGATCAAGAAGTCTATAGAAGAGCAACTGGAAAATCAAGTTTTATCCTTAATGTCGAGAATAGGGAAAGGGATTTCTAAGAAAACTCTCATAAAGACATGTCTAAGCCTAGAAAGAATGTGGAATGTTAGAACTGTGACAAGACTGACCACATGAAGAAGAATTGTAGAGCACTAAAGAAGAAGGAAGAAAAGAATAAGGACAATGCTAATAAAGTGACTAAAGAGTTACAAGATGAGACTCTTGTTGGTTGGTAGACATATTGATTCTTGGGTGATAGATTCAAGAACTTCTTTTCATATTGCTACACATCATGAGATTATGGAAAATTATGTTGCTGGAAATTATGGAAGGGTCTATCTTGCCGATGGAGAACTCAAGGATATTGCTAGTATTGGTGATGTCGTTTGAGGATGTCAAACAAATTGTATGGAAAATTCTATAAGGTGAAGCATGTACCTAAACTCTGATCTAAGTTGGACAACTTAATGATGAAGATCATAGTGTAAATTTCGGTCTTGGTGCTTGGAAAGTTACTAAGGGGGCTATGGTTGTTGCTCAAGGTAATAATTCTGGAACTCTTTACATCACTTCCAATTGTAGAGACATGGCTACAATTGTTGATTTAGTTGTTAGTACTGATATGTGGCATTGTAGGTTGAGAAACATGAGTGAAAAGGGAATGAAAATGTTTAAGTCTAAAGGAAAGCATTCAATGTTGAAATTTGTTGAACACACTTTGTGTAAAGGTAGTATTTTAGGCAAGTAGAAAATGGTTTGTTTCTCTAAAATTGAAAGGAGCCAAAAGCTACAAAATTGGAGTTGATTCATACAGATGTATGGGAACCTTCAACTTTATTTTCCTTAGAGGTTCTAATTATTTTGTTACATTTATTAATGACTCAAGCATGAAGGTATTGGACTATTTTCTAAAGAATCAATTTGATATTTGTGATGTCTTCGAGAGATGGAAAACGATGGTTGAAAATAAGACATATTTAAAGGTGAAGTGTTTACAATCATATAATTGGAGAGAGTGTGCAGATAACGATTATATGTAGCAAATAATGAAATCAAGATGAAGAAGGCCATTTCAGGATTACCTCAATAAAAAGGTACAACTGAGAGGATGAATAAGACTTTAAATGAGCGTGCTAGAAGTATGGGATTACATGTTGGGTTACAAAAGATGTTTTAGGTTGAGGCTGCAGTCAGCAGTGCAACCTATGTTATTAATAGAGACCATTTAACACCACTGAACTTCAAAATACCAGATGAGGTTTGTAGCGGTAGATATGTAAAACTTTAACACTTGAAAGTGTTTGGTTGTGTCTCATACATACATTCACGTTGATTCTACTGCAAGAAGCAAGGTTGATGCTAAATAAAAAAAAAGTGAAAGTGTTTGGTTGTGTCTCATACATACATTCACGTTGATTCTACTGCAAGAAGCAAGGTTGATGCTAAATAAAAAAAAAAGTGTTTCTTTATTGGGTATGGAGAAAACGAGTTTAGTTATCTTTTTAGGATTATCAATCTTGAATAGTTATTAAGAGTAAGGATGTGATCATCAATGAAAGTGTTTTGTACAATACTAGGTTGGGAATAGACCCTAACGCCTCAAGTCCTCAAGTTAAGTAATCTGAGGTGATCCCATTGATAGATCTTTAAGTGATTGAAAATCAAGAAAATATTGCTCCAGAAGTACATCAGAACACCCATGTAACTCAACCAGTAGATCTACTAGACCTTCACAGAGATATTCTCCAACATTGCTGTATATTTTGTTGATTGACGGAGGCGAACCATACAGTTATAATGAAGCTAAATAGGTTGATGAATCAATCAAGTAGGAATTAGCCATGAGATATGAGATGGACTCATTATTTCTCAATTAAGCATGGCAATTGGCAAAGTTAACAAAAGGAAAGATGGCTTTACAGAAAACGGGTTTATCGGTTAAAAGAAAAACATGATGGAAGCAAGTAATATTGACGCAGAACAGAAGTAAAAGATTTACCAACGTAAATCTTGAAAAATGAAAATTGAAATTCTCTAAGAACGAAACTTTTATTTCAATCAATAATGTTCAAAAAAACGTTAAAAGGCCTTTAAATAGGCATTACAAGAAACCCTAAAAACATAGAATAATAAAACGTTCGCCCAAACGAAAAATATGGAAATTACTTATTTGAAGGCCTAAACGAAGGAATTTGGTTAAAATCCTGAGATCTCAGGTTTATCCCGAGTCCAATTTTTCGGACCGTTTCCAATCAACCTGTCAAATTTCAGTCCATTCCGACACCGTCGCGACAAATGACAAAAGTGCCCCGGCACAGTCTTTTTTTTGTCAATTTTCTGTCCAGCACTTCTTCAAACTCGAAAGCTAATTGTCCTATATCAAATATAAAGAAGATGTTGACTAGACTAAGATTTTCTCTCTTGTGGTGAAATCAACAACAATTACAGCAGTTGGACGTAAAGATATCATTTTTTCATGGTGATTTGGAAGAAGAAATTTACATAGTGTAGCCACAAAGTTTCAAAGTACAGAAAAAGAGGAAAATGGTGTGCAGACTTCAAAAGAGTTTAATGGTCCGAGATAAGCTAAAAGACAGTTGTATAAGAAGTTTGATAATTTTATTAGTAATAGCTACAGAAGGTGTCAAGGGGATCATTGTTGTTATGTAAAGAACCTTGGTAACTCTTATATTATCTTGTTACTACATGTTAATAGCATGTTGATTGCACATGCTTATACGTAAAAAATAGATAAGTTGAAAAAGAGTTATCTAAAGAGTTTGCAATGAAAGAATTGTTTGATCGAGCTTCATTAAATTCAATCTTGTCTTCAACGTCGTGAGAGATGGGGCTTCACCCAAGATGGTTCTTTCTTTTTCTCCGATGGGGTGTTGCAAAACAAATCATTGAGATGAAACTTACTAGGGACAATGCCATCTTAAAATAGTCGTATGAATAATATGTGAATAAGGTGCTAAGCAGATTCGGGATAGAATAAGGAAAATCGGTGTTAATACTCCTTTAGCTCGTCACTTCAGGCAATCAAATGAGAAGTCACCTTCCACATAGTAGGAGCGAGCCTACATGGCCAAGATCCCTTATGCCTTTGTTATTTCCATTCTTATGTGTGCATGGCTTGTACATGACTGGACATAGCACGTGCAATGAGAGTTGTGAGTAGATATATGAGCAATCTAGGCAAACATCATTGGGAGGCTAATAAGTGAATTTTCTTCACTTATCCGTGGCCTTAAATTATATCATTTTAATGTTCTTTTGAAAAAATATGGCCTAATGTGTGCTATGTTGTGTTTAATAGATAAAACTCGATGATTGCATGAAGAATTGGAAGAAAGAATGGAAAAATGATGAAATCCAAACTATGACTAAAGTGCAATATTTCAATAGTTGTGTCGGATTGCTAGACGACGATTCAAGAATTCCAAGGGTCAATTGGAGGTGAAGAGAAGCCAACATGATGAAAAAATTGTCGAAAATGGTCAAAACACACACTTGAAAAAGTTCAGGGACCAATATGCAAATTGGTACCAAAATGATAATATTATGCGTACACATAGGCCTACAAACCTGCATATGCTCAAAGCTTAGCCTAAATTCATTATACTATGCATACACTCAACTTATACTACGCGTACGCATAGCTTTTTGGCTGGGAAAGATTTTATTTCGTTTTTCTTATTTCGGAAAAATTTTGGTATGATTTCTTTGCATCCTTTATAACCCTAAAAATCTCTATATTCTACATATTTTGGAGTTGAAGAATGGCGCTTGATCATCAAACAAAGGTGAATTACTCAAGATTCTTGAAGATTATTCAACCAAAATCAAGATTTCATTCAAGAGAATGGACTTCTCCACTTTCTTCCATCTTTTCTTCATTTGGGTGATCGTTTTTCATATTATATTGTATAATTTAGTTAATAGGATGAGAGACTAGTTTTTTCTTTGTATTGGATGAATGATGAACCCAATTATTTTAATTCAAGACAATTACTTTAGTATTTCTTGACTTTTCTTAATGGTTTTGCATTCCCATTGAGCCTTAATGCTTTATTTGATCGCTTTGTGTAGTAACATGACATTGGAGAATATTTAAACCAGTACTGACCAAGGAGACAACATGAACAATATAACAAGCTAGAATTAGATTTCACGCCATATCAGGGGAGTATTTTCTTCATTTTTTCCCCACCCCTTTATATGCGGACTTACAATTTAAGATATTGAGAATAATATCCAATTTAAGTTTGGAGGTGGAAAGCATGAGTTTCCTTTTGTTTTTGTATGCTTTTATTACTTTAAGATATATAAAAAAATTGAAAATTGTATTTTTTTTTTGTTTTTGTTTTTTAAATGCTTGAGCGAGTTGGTCTGGCTGGCAATGGGGAATATATTGAATTATAAAGTGATCTATAAATTGTGAACATGTTGCATGCTTAAGTTAATTTTTGTTTTTCCATGTGAAGTTAATATATATTGAGCACGTAAATTAAATTAATCATTGTGTATGAAAGAGTTGACTGCATAAGTGGATATGTCGAGATGGTGGACCATAGATGCTAAATACAAAACCACTATATTTTACATCATTAGATCAAATTTAGAATAGTTTGTGGAGATTTCACTGTTGTAGAAAGATATTGAAATGAGGATTTTGTATGAAATTAAAAATCTTGTTTAGGATGAAATTGGGTGAAAGTCTGAAATTAGAAGTTGGTTTAATTGGATAGGTGTTTAATGAGAGACATTGCATTAATTAAGGAATAAAAGAATATTTTATTTGAAAATTTCTTTCGTAACATTTATGACTCGAGTTATTAAACTTGTAAGGTTGTTAAAACCTATTACCCTAAAATCAACCGACTTGGGAATCATCTGCCTAAAACTTGTTAATATGGGTTATTTAGAAACTTTAAGGGAAATAATGCTGCAGATAAAGAAGAGAAGTGTTGAAAAAAAAAACTAAGAAAAAATATAGAAAATCAGGAAAAGTAAGCGCATGAAATAGAAGGCACACCAAATGCTTTGGTTAAGTCCCAAACAAGTGATTATTAGCTTAGTTCACTTCTAGATATTGAAGCAATCAAACTTGATGAAGAATTCTTCTTTATTGACATGTTGAACTGCAATTGGTGAGATTTACATAAACTACAGAGGTGATGATAGTATAAAATTCAACCTTAGTTCACACATTTGAAAAGAGTGAAGAGAATAAGTTTGTTGGAGTGTGAATCATGAATGATAATAGATATATTTGACCATTTAGTGTTGGGAATGAAACAACTTGTGAATTCATGATGCTATTCTTAATTCTTCACACACACATGTCGATTTGACATTGGAAAACTAAACTTCGATTTATGTATTGTGATTTTGAAGTCGTGCTTAGATTGAATGTCATGATTTCAATTATGAGATAAAATGCCCGGTTACCTAGCTAAATATTTTGCGTGCTTGTGTGTTTGTTAAAGTCGAGTTATAATTTTGTTTGAGGACAAACAAAAATTCAAGTTATGGATTTGATAAGTGTATTTTTTGCACTTATTCGGGGTTTTAAATTATAGCACTTTAATGTTCTTTTCACAAAATATGTCCTAGTGTGTGTTGTGTTTAATAGGTAAAACTCGATGATTGTATAAAGACTGTAAGAAAGAACGGAAAATTGAAGAAAAATGACGAAATCCAAATTACGGGGACTAAAGTGAAATATTTCAACAGTTGTTTCGAATTGTAAGACGGAGATTCAATAATTCCAAGGGTCGATTGGAGGTGAAGATAAGCCAACGGGATGAAAAATTTGTTGAAAATAATCAAAATACTTACTTGGAAAAGTTCAGGGACCAATATGCAAATTGGTCCCAAAATGATAATACCATGCGTACACTCAAACCTCATGTGGGTCAACAAAGCCTAAATTCATTATATTATCTGTACACCTAACTTATATAGTGCGTACACATAGCTTTCTGGCTGGGAAAGAAGTTTTTTTATTTGTCTTGTTTAACAAATTTTGGTATGATATTTTGCACTTTTTATAACATAAAATCCATCCAGAACGTGGGAGACCTCCCTAGACTTAAAATTCTCTTATTCTACATATTTTGGAGGTGTAGAGTGACACATGATCATCTAATAAATGCGAATTACTCAAGATTCTTGAAGATTATTCAACCAAAATCAAGATTTCATTCAAGAGAGTGGATTTCTCCACTTTCTTCCTTATTTACTTGATTTGGATGATTTTTTTCATATTATCTTGTATAATTTAATTAATAGGATGATAGGCTAGTTTTTCCTTTGTATTTGATGAATGATGAACCTAATTTGTTTTGTTTATTTTAATTCAAGACAATTACTTTAGTATTTCTTGATTATTTTTGCATTCTCATTGAAATATTTGATTGCTTGATCACCAATTAGATAGAAAGTTGCTTTTAGTGTAGTAATACTTACAATAAGTTTAGAACACGGCAAAATTAACATATGAGCTATATGTATATGAATAAAGGATAATGCAAAACTTGGTTGACCGAACTCATACATTTTTGTTCTTGTCTTCTCTCTCTCTCTGAAAATATGCAAAACTTGGTTGACCTTTGGAAAGTGGCTAGGCCGTTGCAAAGGCAAAAGGGCATGCGACGATATGCAAAAGTCTTGAATGGGCATGTAAAAGTCATATTTTCTTGATCCTTCGAAGCAATTGCAATCTGAAAAAACCTAAATAACCATCAAAGAAACAATAATAAGAATGATCCGCTAACCTTTCAAGCATTTGATCAATAAAAAGGTAAAGAAAAGTGGTAGCCACATCAATGAGCCGAGTCGAGTTGAGCCATGAGCCGAGCTTCGAAACTCAGGCTCGGCTTGAGCAAAAAAGGTTTGAGCTTTTCTAAGCCAACCTACTGGCAGCCCGATCCGATAAGCTATTTTGCCATCCCTAGGAAGTGGTCCATGCAGATTTTAATTTCTATAATCTATACAAGCGTGTCACCCATTCTGAATGCAGGTAGAGACTAACTTATCATTATGAGTTTTCACAACATTTATTCCAGTCTTTTAAAAAAAAAAACTTGAACCCGGCTAACCCAACTGCTACTCGAAATAGGATAAATCACTCTAACTTCAAGAAGTTTGAGGATCTCCTTTTTCACTACATCCATCATGGGCGGGTTCATTATTCTTTTTGGTTGACGAGAAGGTTTTGCTTCATTTTCAAGTAAGATAAGATGCATGCATGTAGATGGGCTAATTCCTTTAATATCTGCAATTGTCCAACCAATAGATTTCTTATGCTCCTTAAGCTCACAAGCTTTTCTTCTTATGATGTACTAAGTTTACTAGAGATAATAACTGGTAACATTCCTCCATCTCCAAGGAACATGTACTTGAGGTAATTAGGGAAAGGCTTCAAATCTGGATTGGGGCTTCCGCCTCTTGTTAGAAACTGGTAATGCAATATAAGGAAATTTACCTAAATGTTGTATCTAGGAAAATCATTCAACGATGTAATAGTTTCATGCAAATTAGTATCTCCTCATTCTCTTTCTCAAGATGCTTAGTATTGGCAACTCCCAATTCATCTTTCCATCAAGTTCAAAAACTTCATGTGCTAAAGAATCAATCACATTAATAGAAAAATAGGATTATCATCAATAGGATATTTCATGGCATCATAAATATTAAACTTAACAATTTCAACATCAAATTCCATGGTAAGTGTACCACTATGAACATCTATCTTAGTCTTTGATGTTTTTAAAAATGGTCTTCCTAACAAAATAGGAGCAATTTGATCACTATTCTCCATATCAAGTGCATAGAAATCAGCAAGGAAAACCAAATCATTAACTTGCACAAGAACATCGTCAACTACACCTTTAGGATAGACATTAAATTTATTAGCCAATTGAATCACAACACCAGTTTTATTCAAAGGTCCAAGTTTCAAAGAAGCATATATAGAATATAGCATGATGCTAATATAAGCTCCTAAATCTATCATGGCTTTCTCAAATCTAGTGTTACCTATCGTACAAGGAATAGTAAACAAACCTAGATCTTTACACTTTGTAGGGAATTTTCTTTAAAGAACTACAGAAACATTCTCCCATACTTTCACCTTCTTACATCCTTTAAGTTTCCGTTTCCTCTTAAATGTACAAAGTTCTTTCAAGAATTTAGCATAATGAGGTACTTTTTTAATAACTTCTAAATGTGGAATATTTACCTCGCATCTACGAAAAGGTCTCATATAAATATTTATTTTGCTAATCCTTTCTAGATTTTTCTAAAGCATTTGAAAAATGAGGTACTAGATTATAATTAGAAAGAGGTGGAAACTTACGCTTAGGTACATTATTGTCATTGTGAACGTTCTTGTCTGCAATGATGTTTTTCTCCTTTACTTGCTTTGACGATGCAGGGGCTACCTTTACTGGAATCTCAACCTCTTTAACAGTTCTCAAAATGATTGTACTTGCATTTTCTCTTGGATTTACTACTATTTGAGAAGGTAATTTTCACAAACTTTAGGTCTCTAGCCAACTAATTGTGGTTGCCATGTGGCCCATCTAATTGTTCAAACTTTGAATACTAGTCCTCACTTCTTGTTGAAATTGTTTTATCTCCTGTTGAAATTGCAAAGTATTAGTTCCAAGAGACTTAACAATTTCTTCTAAAGACATACCGGAATTAGAAGTTTGGCCAGGTTGTTGTCTAAGGGGGTATGGCTGCTTATATTGCTGGCAGCTTGGGCAGTTTTAAGTCGCGAACTTATTTACTTGTAGATTGCCATAGTTAAGATTAGGATGATCATTCCATCCTAGGTTATACTACTTGAACAGGGATCATACTTCCTTTATGGTTGTCTAGGAAACCCATCCGCCATATTCACTTGCTCAATGGACTCTTCTTGAATAGTTGGGCACATATCGGTTGGATGCCATACTACCGAACAAATCCTACAAGCCTTAGCAATTTGCATATTACCTACAGCTATTTGGTGAACAAGAAAAGTTTGACTCGCAACTTGTTGTTAAAAGGAGGAAATTTTTACCTCATCAACATACTTAGATGAAGGGTCAAGCCTAGTACCAAATTGTTGAGAATTGGTCGCCATATTTGCAATCAAGTTTCTCGTAGCCTTAGGAGTTTTATCCACCAAAGTTCTTCCACTAGTGCCATCAACCAAGCTCCTATCAGTGGGTAGAAGGCCATCATAGAAATAATGGATAAGTAGCTGCGCACTAATTTGATGATGGGGACAACTTGCATATAATTTATTGAAACGTTCCCAGTATTCGTGTAGGGACTCTCCGATGTGCTGCCTTACAACACAAATTTCTCTTTGAATGTTGACCACCCATGAAGCTGGGACATATTTCTCCAAAAACAACCTATTCATCTCGTTCCATGTGGTAATACTCCTGGAGGATAGATAATAGAGTTAATCCTTAGTTGAATCCATAAAAGAAAACGGAAAGGCTCTTAATTTAATTTGCTCTTGAGTCTCCTGTGGGTTTCATACTCGTGCATACTACATAAAATTCCATTAAATGCTTGTGAGGATCTTCACGTGTAAGGTCATTACAAGTGGGCAACAGATGACTTCCTCTTCTTCTAAATTAGAATTGCTAGCAAATAGGGAATCAAGAGCTAAATCATTCTCTTCACAATTTCTTCGAGCTTCCTTCCTTGACTTGCGCAAAATTCTCTCTAATTTTGGATTGCATTGCAAATCACCTTGATTAGAAGATCGAGTTACATTCATTAACAATCAAGGAAACTCTAATTAACCATGAAAAACAAATCAGGAAAAATCTAGAGTAATGAAACTAAATAAAAACTCTACGAGAAAACACTAAATACCTAAAAACCCTAGAAAACAGTGGAATTCGGCTTCGAGAGAGTGGGGCTAGCAATCCAAAGGATTATGTAGTCTTGCTCAGAACATCATTTAACTTTAGAAAACTATAATATCAAGGCCTAGTTCTATAGGAATCAAAATTCTGTTGAAAATCGAACTGTCGAAAACTAACGATTCTTTTTTTCGGGAAATTTCAAGAACAAAATAAGGATCACAAGAAGCACAAAAATCAACTAGAATCACTCCTTGAAAATGACACCAAAATTTGGTGTGCTGTCGTTGGCAACCAAAAAATAAAACCTATACTCCTAAAAATACATTTCGTGGTGCGAGTACAGATCGTTTCCATGGAAAGTATCTAGCCTAGTTTTATGCTACATGAACAAGGATGGGGGGTTTAAGTATAACAAAAACAATTTTAAGAAAAACAACTAAGGAACAATTGAAATTAAAGTATCGAAATCAATCAAAAGAACAAATCTTGGTTTAAGTCAACATCCACCATCGAATTTTACAACTGATCATCGATGCAAGTATATGACAATTCACACTTTGAATATTCACCGTCAGAACTATTTTCATATCTCTCCTTAGTAGCAATTAATTAGAAAAAAAAGCGATCTAATTAACCCTAACTATTAAACAACCCAAGTCAAGTGCTAAAGATTTAGTCTAGTAGCATCCTTAAGAATTAGAGAAATCGATGAAACTAAACAACACAAGCACAAGCGGTTACATTTAATTTAGTTGAGCATTCATCCTAGGATCAAATAATTTCTGACGCAACAATTCATTAAATCTTAGTTGCTTCACAAATTAGAGGGATCAAACAATCGCAGATTTGATATCTAAATTAGCAGTAGATTGTAACAAATAATAAACTAGTAGGCCTCCATGAAATAGGCACAAAAGAACATTTGATACTCAAAGCATAAATTGAACAATAAAAGCAAATTAAATCTCACAATGTTATTGATTCCGAGGCTTCCGTTTCATTTGACCAATTATAAAAGTTTAGCCACGCAAGGCCATGATGAAAACTGGAAGGAGAAGTTAGAGAAGAAGGGAGAGCGAGGCGTGTGAGAAGTCTGATGATTTCTCCTCCCTCCTCTACGTGTTAATTATCAGTATTGGAAGCCTACTAAATCTCCTAAAAATATTCTAAATATTATCCAAAATAACAATATCCAAATCTGACCAATTAATGAAAATAGTAAAAATAAATAAAGTCATAAATTTCTGCTGGAATTTACGTGCACCAGATCTGGAAACTTCCGAAAATAAACTGCATCAGATCCGCGTATTACGATTGAGGGTAAGGAACGTTCCAGAACGTCAGCAGTGCAAGTGCAGCAACTTCAAGCCCTATTTCGACCTTGATTTATCCAGTATCTCTCAAAACGGAAAACATAAAAGTTGTAGATATTTTTCTTGGCGTTGCATATCATCTTGAATCATCTCAATCGGAGCTCGGATGAGAGAGTTATGCTCAGATTACGCGGCAATGTTGAAACTGTCCAAAATCGCCAATTAGCTTCGTTTTGCACTTGAGCCTTCCATTTTGCATCCTAAATCAAAATATAAGAATAATGAGTACATTTAGGCACCAAACAAGTATAAAAATATATATATATTAAGGGAGAAAAATATGTCATTTTGCATTCTCATCAATTAGGTAGTAAAATGAATAGCCTAAAACAAACATTAGTGATTAAAAAAAAAAATTGAACTTAATATAAATTACTAAATTAAAATTAAATCCGTTATTCCTTGAAAATGGCGCTAAAACTTGTTACGTTGAAACCCACATGCGTACTGGGTTGTTGTACAAATAATAGAAATAATGAGTTTCGAGTTCATTGTTCCCATGAAGAATAATGTTTAACATGTGGTTCAATAGTTAGTATTATATTCGAGTGAGTAGTGACAGCAAAAGAGAGATTTTGTGGTTGTTTATATTGCTTATATTCTACACTAATAAAGCGAGTAAAATTGTGATTTTATCGAATGCGGATGCTTGTATTGGATTCATGATCTCCATATTTCCATCTATTTCAATTTCATGCATTTTTTACAGCAGATAACACTAATATGTTAAATGTTTCTTTCCAAGATACACGAACCTATGATTAACACGACATGATCCTATTCCAAATTCGAATTCATATGAAAATCATGCCTAAAGGTTATGAACATGATTTCACATGTCATAAATATTATTTCTAATACCTATTATCCATATGTTAATTTTACCGCGTTCTAAATTTATTGTGAGTTTTCCTACACTACAACAAGTAACTATTTAATTGATGGCCAAACAATTAAATAGTGCAATGGAAATGCAAAATCAATCAAGAAATAATAAGAAATACCTAAATTAAAGTCTTAAATTGAAATAGGCAAAAATAGGGTTTCTCAATCATCCAATACAATAGAAAAACTTAGCAAATTATCCTAAATATTGAATTACACAAAACAAATATGTAATAACATCACCCGATCAAGAAATATTGGGCAAAAGTGGAGAAATCTACTTTCTTCAATGAAATCTTAAAAATGGAGGAGAAATCTTCAATAATCTTTTGAAAATCCACTTTGATTGAAGAATTGTCCTCGTTCTTCACCTCCATAACGTGTAGAAAATATGAATTTTAGGTAACGTTCTGGTTTAGTTTTGGGTTTATATAGATGCCCAAAATATTGTTACCATACACGTTTGAACGAAAACATGAAACCAAAATTTTTTACGTCTGGCATAACAATGTGGCCTCATAGAAGGATCATCAAGGGCCAAAGCCCTGGAAGGGTAGTTGCGGCCACATCAAGTTTTAATTAAGAGGCCACATAGTATAAGCTTTTCTTTCGCTAGATAATTTTCGGTGTTTTGGTTACATTTTTCTCTTCCATTATTCGATTGGGGTGATTCAAATGGCATTAGAAAACTAACTAAAGAGATACAATTCTTCTAAAAATAATTTTTTTTCTAATTCGAATGTTTGCTATGCATAAACTGGGTTTCAATATGAAACTGAAAATTCAAATCATAACCTTTTCGACTGAAAATTGATGTGTGATAATATTTTGACTATATTTCTTTCATTTGACTTCTTTCCTTATCTAATTGACCATTAGTATTCTCGAATCTTCATCTTGAGGTCCAATACAAGTTTTGAGTATTTGCAATTTAGGCCCCAAGGTTTAAATTTACTTCATTTTGGTCATTTTCTGTTCTTTCTTCCCATTATTTGTCCAAACATAAGTCTTTCTTAATAAAAGCAATAAATAATAAATTAGACACTAATTTGTTCAAAGAATAACAAAATCGTCATTTAGGTCCTCGAAGAAGTCAATCCGCGTAGAAGGTTCTATAGACGCCAACGTCATTGTGTAACTAATCTCCACATGCTTCTATGAAAATGTGCAATATGAATATTTTCTAAAATTGTGCCTTTTATACAGTACAATAGAAGTTGTGGGTTTTTATTTTGGTGTCCACGTGTCCTACATCTATAGGTAATACTTGGTCTACTTAGATACAAGGATGCATATGAACATGTTGAATTTGAAGAAAGTAAAGTAAGAAGGCTTACGATGAGAAGTTGATATTTTGATTTTGTTTGTGGGTTTGTTGTAATGTGATTTATGAATGCTAGATCTTCAAATGTTAAGATTGTATTTTGGTGGCATAAACACGAGTCGAGCTCATGGGCTCGTTAACTTTAGTCCGATGGGATGTGCCTATGAGCCATTCCTGAGCAAAGCCCACAAGTAGTTTGTGAGCTCGGGCTGGTTCTAGCTAAGGATTTCTCCTCTTAAATTCACTGGTGTTGATGCTTAAATTGGAGCAAGAGGTGAAATATTTATTTGAGTGGGAGATAATTGAATTTGGTATTAATAGATTTCCTTAGGATTTTGAGTCATTCTAGAATATGACAAGTGGTGGGCACATGTTACCCAATGGTTTAGAAGTCATGCTTTTTAGATTTCTGCACATATATTAGAGTAACAGTTTTTTCGCGCCATCGTCAATGATGGTTCGCTTTTTCTCTTTGCGAGCCATCTTTGCTTTAGCTACCTTCGTGCTTTCAGACTTCACCTAGGGTTCGAATTCATGGGATAAACGTTTTTTATATCAACAAATAGTCCTCGAATTTCGATTTTAATATTCATATTATATCTAGGATTTGTTTATTTGAATTGCGAACCAACACATGGTCTTATTTGAGTATATCTCTCATTTTTTGTTGCGGGTGATGTGTGCCTGTGTTGAGGGGATGTGCTATGATTATAGCCATTTTCTCCATGCTTTAATGGGCCTGTTTGTGTATTTCTAGGTTAGTGGCCCACCTATGCTCAATCGTGCATATAGACTACATGTGATCTCGTTCGTTCATTCAAAATCTTGATCAAGTACCTATTAGTATACAATGGTTGTGATTGTTCAAGATAGTTTAAACAGCCTTGATTCTTTTTAACGTGATTCAACAGTTTACACTTTTCAATCAGAACTTATAAATTGGTCATTCTTTGTTAAAATATCTTCATTATTCTTTCTTGTTGGGCTTATTTTCTGGTGATTATTTCTTTTGTTTTTCTTGAAAAGCCCTTTTTCAGATATGTGTTTTGTTTTTATCTTGTGCTTTGTGAAATTCTTATTACAATGTCTTCCCAAAGTGATTCCCAAAATGTGCCTTGTAATTTTGACAGCCGAATTTCTAGATTCAATGATGACTCTTTGAGTGCTTCTTCTTCTTCTTCTTCTTCTTTCGTAGAGGTTCTATATATTGAGGCGGTATCTTATTCAGCAGTTATTTATTATGGTACTTGCCTTAACCTAGAGCTTCAAATGAAGGGATAGTTCTCATTCTAGGATTGGGGTGTGTGACGAGGTATGCGAACCTTCGAGTGATTTTGTAAGCCTTCAAGAGAGTGATGATGAGGTTTTTGTAGCTCCGGGAACTTTAAAAATTGAATAGGATTTGAGTAAAATTTAGGAACGTTAAAACGTTCCTGATAATACAGTATTACTGTGCCCTGGTCAATTTTAAATTGTGGATCATCTCTTAAGATTGTATAGCTATCCATAAACATTCATTGGATATAAGACTTAGAATTCACTTCCACCATTTTTTTTTTCATAAGGTTCGTTCTTCTTTTAACATTGCTTCTACCCAACTTACTCCAAATGGGTAGGCCCATGGTTGGGTCCTTTCTTTATGGAGTTCAATGGGTTTAGAGGAGGAGCTTTCCTCATATGCATTTCTATCTATTTATCACCCGGTAAAAGCAGAAAATAAAGTGAACCCTCAAAAGGGGTATTGCTATCTTTCTCCTCGCTCTAGGTAATGCCTAAAGTTTGTAATTACTCTTAATAAGGTCCAAAACTAGAAAGAGAGTTTTTCTTTGTCCGAGGCAACTAGGGGTTTCAACCTGACGATCCCAATCCTTCTATTATTATGCCTCGATTATATGGTAAATAGAGTAAATGTTTGTTCTCTATTCATTCTCCTTTTTTTATTGTAGGCAAGCAACTAGGATCCCTTCAAGGTCAACCTTTTAGTGAACTTTGTTGCTTAGTAGCACCTATCTTTAGCTTGAGTTCTGAAACTCATGAAGCTGAGAGATTGCCACATCATTTCAACTCTAATTTTTGTAACGTTGATTTTGTAGGCTTTTCATTTTTAGGTAGCTTGTCCTTTTATTTTATAATGCGGATTTATTTCAAAATGGCTTCCAAGCGCCAAAAGTTTGAGCACCTCCCTCATCCCAAGATTTAACTTCTGAAGGGCTTCAGTGGGATATTGATATTCCTCCGCAACTGCTCGAAGGTATTACCACAATCTTTGTCCTCCATAGGGGTCTGGAGGATCGTAGTCCTATCTTGTTTCTTTTGTTCAAATGCCTTTGGCCCTAAGGACCGTACCTTCTTCAAGAGTCCTTCCAATGGAAAGAGAAAAATACCATGTGTTGGGAACCTACTTAGTCATGCGCAGCGGAAGTAAAACAAATTTAGATTACCAAACAAGGATCCACATTGTGTTTAGATAGAAACTGTGTTTAGAATAATACCTTAGATGAATTCCGCAAACTCTTTTGCTGATTCACGAACTCCAATGATCACGATCTGCAATCCAAGCTGTCCAATTGTCCAGCCTCCAATTGTAATCCACACAGAGAACAAGAATGACGGCTAGGATTTTTTTTTCTCGTGCTAGCAAGAATAATAAATAATTCTCTACAGTTTTTCAAACCCCAACAGCCTATTAATACAAGTACAAACGGGCTTGACCCATCTCTTAACTTAACCCGATCCAACATTTAATTAATCAAATTAATTAAATCCGGTTCATGAATTAATTAATCCAATTAATTAATTTGGGCATATTAATAAGCAACCCAATTAATTAATTATCCAACACTTGTCAATTAATTAATTGGTAAATCTCATTCTTCTGGTTCTCTTTTATGTGTGACCCATTAGGTTCTCGATCACGATACCTAACGACGTGAATTATTATTTTGATTTAATCAAAACTGATAAATTAAAATGCCCCTTTTAATTTATCATCAATTCATATTCGTCGTCCCAGATTAACATCTAACAATATGTCATGGCAATACATGTGACGGAAAATGTCACGTGGCATGACAAAACCAAACTTGTTCGTATCAATTACTAGATATGGAAGTGTGTCAATCTCAATTATCAATCATATCTTTTATCCTACTGTTAAGTCAATGTAAGTCGAAAACTCTTTTCCGACTTATGAGTTCACATTGGCCAAGGATTTCATTATCAACTTAACTGGATGAAATATAGATCATAATCTCTTACTATCTAAGAGTGACAAATCATCTATTGATCATTCACAACCTTCATATGATTCTTGACATACCCGAACGATGCCGTATTAGCGACCCTTGACAAAACAACATCTGACATCACCAAAGCATGACTGTCCTCACATAAGGCACTATGATGACCTCAAGTCAAATGACCAATTCCACTATCGAATGTTAGAGATTAACCACTGACACTCAGATAGTTTTCCATGTGGAATCTCTCAGCGGATCTCCAATGTTTTGTTCTATAAGAAAACATTCACGTGTTCATTCAAGTGTCTCCACACTTTAGCTTGTGAGATCAACTAATTACTTCATAAGTAAGAAATGTCACACGTGATGGTCTATCCGTAATAACAACGATATCCGTATTTTGTTATTACATACGACCACGAACAATTTAAGATTCAGTCATATGTAATTTGTATCTTACAATCACAATTCCTTGTGATTAACAAATCACCAAAACTTGAATCTACGGATTCTATTATTTAATTAATTAGAATGTTAATTCAATAATAGATTTTGCCATAAATATGCATCGATTATATATACATTAAAAGTACTTATGTCCAAAGTTGATTGGACCTATGGCATAACACTTACAGCATGTGTGTCAGAGCAAGTTCCGGATCCTAAAATTTTTCATTCTTCTGGAAAACTATTCCTACTCCCGGGTCTTTGTTTAACCCTTGCCTGAATGTAAAGTGGGATTCAATGGTTTTTTCTGTACATCTCCCTTATATTTCTCGGATAGTGAGATCTTCTTTTACTTATTTTAATCAATCCTGGAAAAAAGTGGTAGAGAGCTTTCCCCTAACGAAAATTGGAAAAATGATCGATGCTCATCTGATGCGAGTTGTGGTGTTATACCATGACTTGCAATCGAAGTATGAGGTTTGTGTCCTACGAGCTTATAGCCTGGGTAAGGAGGCTTAGTCCTTGGAGAAGAGGTGTTACGCTCTTCAGAGAAAGTTAGAGGATGTCGAAAAAGAGAAAACTAAATATAAAGACATGTAACAAAGGTATCAAGATTTATGCTAATAATGAGGCTATTATATTAGCCGATATCGGGAGGTTTTCTAAGGACTTGGAGCGAGCTAAATTGAATTAGCAAGCTTATGCTCAAAAGTTTGATCGTGAAGTTTCCAATCTTAAGGAAGATCATTAGTTGGCGAAAGTTAAACAATTCCTTGTCTCTTGGGATTTTGATAGTGCGAGGAATGGAATGATCTTTCTTTGTAATGAGCTAGAAAGTTGCATGGCAAAACTTACTATCGCAGAGTCAAACCTTGCTGAAAGGAATGCCCATGAAGCTAAACTTAGACGAAAAATCTGTGCAGAAAAGAGATAATACGGTTGTCGATATAATTAGGGACTTTCATCTGAATGGAAAATGGATTTTGTGGAGGTTCGTGAAGAAGATGTTGAAGATACCCTTTCTTTCGAAGTTTCTCCATTGGCATCTGGGGCAATGAGTATTCCATTTATTCTTCCTCTTCCTATGGAAGAGGGAAAGTCATCTTGCTTTCCCTCTAGGGTTGCTACTATAGTTGAGCTGGCTAACCCTTCTGAAACGAGTGTCCCTCTAGGGAGGAAAGGTCTTTTTAGAATTTTTTTAGCCTCTAGTTGATTCAAGGAACTCACGTCATTTTTTTTGTTACAATAGTATTTCCTTTGTACTTTGTGCCCCATTATTACTATTTTGTCCCTAATTTTTTTTTTAAACTTATATTACTTCATACGTTTAGTGTTTGGTCATGCTATGTGCAAATGCATTAAATTTTATAATATAACTCGTAAAGTATCTTTTCATTTAGTATTCATTACAATCGAAATATAAAAAAGGCTAGCAATTATGACTTTTGTCATAAGTTTTTTGGTATACAAATATTTAACGCGTGGTAACAATAGTCTCTTGTCATGACATCATACTTTTGAATGGGCAGATTTGAACTTGTCCTTTAACATTTGATCTCTAGGGAGTGACATTTGTTCCCTATGCTTTGACAGAATTGACCTCGCCTTTCGTGAAAACTTCATTCGAGGCTAAAAGAGTATCGCCTTCATCACATTAATGAAACCTTTTTTAGGTCAATCTTGGATTTAACAAATTCAGTATTCATGTTTTTCTTAGAACTTGTAAAGTGATCTTTACTTGTAGGTAAATTTTTCAACTTACCTTTCATAGTATCAGGTACTTGCTTTTCTAAACAAGGATTTTCAAGCATGTCGTTGCTTCCTACCATCATTGTGGTATTAATTAGTGGCCATTGGGACCATTTTTTGTAAAGTGCTTATATAGCATTCATGCACAGTCGCTTAGTTTTCTTTAACAGTAGCTATTCTTTTCTGGGTTTCAAATTTCTTGCACGGGTGGTGAACGAACGTTACTGCTTTCAATAGATTTAGTATAGGTCTTCTTGAAATCTCGTTATACGCACACCTGTTATCCATGATCAGGAAGTCGATTTACCTCTGAAATATGATGGACTATGTGCCTAACTCAACTATTAAAGTAATTTACCCTCTTAGGATCAAGTTATTGCCAGAATAACCATATAGGGTTTCGGCCATGGGCACCTTGATAGAAAATATATTAAGGATTATTGATATAAAACAATCAATAACCAACCTTGTAATCATCCATGTTAAAATTAATGAGAATATCAAAATGAAAACGAAAACGTACCTTGAATCATAGATCCATAGATGTTTGATTCTTCGCCGGAACTGGTTATGATTTTCCAATTGATTGGTGATCTCCTTATCAAATTTGCTCTCCATTGATGGGGATATAGAGAAGTTTCAAGAACACCAACAATTGGGGACCATGACCTCTCTAATAGGAATAATATAATGAATGGTCATTATCTTTCATTTGCTTCAAATCAGCCCCTCATCAATTTGAAACAAACATCCGATCTCTACACTTTAATTCCATAAAACCTAATACCCAATAGTCAAATTTTATCTTTGGTAGATCACTTTAATTGACTAATAAACTTTAAATAATAGCATCACACATTTTAATACGTTACGTGTGGCCCCAATTATGTTAGAACTTTCCAACAATCTCCCACTGGGCCAAACGTGTAACCTTTCAAATGTGCACAACCTTATGAGCCCAAATTTTTTTGCTATTATTATTATTATTATTATTATTATTGCAAACAATCTCATCCATCAGTCATATTGATATAGGATCAAAGTGATTTTCGTCACACTTAACGTGACTAAATCCATCAATGGTCACGTACACCCATATAACCAAATGATATAGATCAATCATGGAAGTGTAGCATGAAAATTATATGTTATGTGATCCACCATGTCTATTTCCAACTGGTCCAACCTTATTTCTCAAGTGAGATCAACCATAAACTTTAATCAGAGTGAAACTAAACTGAATACTTTATTTCTGAAATTAACCAAATATCCATGGATAAAATATGTGTCTAAAACAAACAACATCCAAATACAAACTCCCACTAAACTGGCATGCCATCAAAAGATGAATCACCCATGTGAGAATTATACTCATGAAAGACCTTGGGTGGTAACCATTTAGTAAATGGATTCATGATTATGGAGTTTGTTCTTATATGCTTTATAGAAATCTAACCACTCTGATTTCTTTCCTTAACAACTAGAAACTTAATGTCTTTAGACTTTGACATCGTCATGTTCCCATTGGTATACAAGACTGCTATTGTCACATAATAACTTAATTTAAATGGTCTTTCAATTCCATCCAAAATATGCAGTCCAGTGACAATATTTTGCAGTCAATTCCATGATCATAATCAAAATATCCAACGATCTCCAATTGGTCTGATTTTCCTGAATGTGATCATGTAATCCTGAGTTCTCTATAGATATTGAATAACCTCATTGCTGCTTTCCGAATTTCCATCCCAAATTTAGTTAAAAATCTGTCTAGCATTCCAATGAATGCTATATCCGGATCTGTATAAACATTATACATTAAATTCTCAATTGTTGAAACATAGAGAATTTTATGTATTTCCTTTTCTTTAAATTTATCCCTGAGACTTTAATTGAGACTAAACTTGTTTCCCTTAGCAATAGGCGTATCAACTGATTTACAATACTGCATGCCAAACTTTTTAAATACTTTATCGATATAACTCTTTGTGACAATACAAGAATACCTCGAAAGTAATCTCGATGCATCCAAATCCTTAATACAAAAGAGACGTCACTAAAATTTTTCATCTCAAAATTCCTTGATGAAAATCTCTTAGTTTCGTGCAACATGTCTATATCATTAGTAGCAAGCAGTATGTTATCAACATACAAAATCCAGAAAATACGTTTACTCCCACTGAACTTGTGATACACACAATCACCAACAACATTCATCTCAAAACCAAATGAGATAATTACTTGATGAAACTTGTGGTACCATTGACGAGAAACTTACTTAAGTCCATAGATGGATTTCTTTAATATTCAAATCATATTCTTTCGGTCTCCTGATACAAAGTTTTCTAGTTGTACCATACAGATCGGTTCATCAATGTTACCATTGAAAAACGTCGTCTTAACATCTATCTGTTGTAGCTCAAGATCAAAATGTGCAACAAGTGTCATAATTGTTCTGAAAGAGTCTTTCGTTGAAACTAGAAAGAAAGCCTATTTGTAGTCAATGCCTTCCTTTTGAATAAAGTCTTTAGCCACAAGACGAGCCTTATATCTTTTCACATTACCATTCGAATCCCTTTTGGTTTTAAATATCCATTTGCAACCAATGGGTTTCGCACCTTCTGGTAATGGGACAAGATCCCAAACTTTATTGTCTTGCATAGACTTATACTCTTTATTCATGACATCAATCCACCTTTGAGAGTTATTACTTTGCATTATTTGATGAAAGTTGATTGATCAGATCTTCTTTCACCAATACATGTCATCCTTATTTTATTGGAGAGAGACTATAAAAATATCTAGAATTGTCTTCTCCCTTTTATAGTGGATTTTCATAATAACTTTGTACTTGAGGTTGTTGAGTTTGAATTCCTAGATCAATCTCTTGATTGTATATAGGGGATTATGTAATGAAGTCTTGATCCGAAATTGCTTCTTGAACAAGATCTGGAGCAAGAATTTGTCCTTGAACCTGATCATTGTCAATTGCAACAGAAGAATTATATACATATTCTTCATTCAAGATTATAACCTTATCTCCCCCCGCAAACTCTACATCCTCAAGGAACCGAACATTTCCCGTTTGAAAATTGACTTGATAGTGGGATCTTTAAAAAAATATTGTAACCCCTTAAAAATAACTTTATTTGGAACTGTGTTCAGAATTTAAGTTGCAGTGTTTACTGATCTTTACTAGAAAGATCCTGATGTATTGTGGAATGATTTCACATTCCTCTAGAAATTTTAGCAAAAGGCAATGGACGTTGTTCTCCTGATTCATCATATCTATCATAGTATTCACCACTATGGTAAGATCTGACTTAATGAATTCTTTTACTGAGTTGATTTTCAATCTCAGTCTTGTATGCCATGAACATATCATCAAGAATTCGTTCTAACACAAGATTTTTCATTCTCTTTTGAGAGAAGTGACCTTATTGCTTGTCCTAAAACAAATCAGAATTTTCATTGGTTAATTTATGTTCGATACCATGCGAATTCACATACAAGATTTCTTTATATGAGGTAACTGTATTAAACTGATATAGGTTATCAAAAAGAGATCAACCTGACTATTTCAAATTGAACAAGAGTAACCAAATTTGTTCAATGTATAAATAGAAACCTAATTTCGTCCAGAAGCCGGTACCGTAAATGTCTCTTTCAAATTCAAATAATAACCAGCCTTTAATGATAACCTAAAGTCCATATAGCCTCAACCTTTACTGATTTGCCATCACCCTACATAGATAAATCTTTAAGCATCAATTGGTTTTGGCATATCAGACAACCTCGCATATACACACTTATTTGAATAGTAGTACCGAAATATATTCACCAAGTGTGTCTAGGTATTGACATTAAATTTACCTCAAAACAAACCAGAATGAGAAGTATACTTTTCTTTACACGCTAAGCGTGATATTTAGTACAGTCTCTCTTTATATATCCCAAATTTTCATAAAAGTTATAGCTAAATTTATCATTTTCAGGCTTTTGCTGTTTATTTTAAACCAAACTGAATGCAGCTTTGTTATTCTTTATTATCCTTAGAGGTACTTGCCAAATGAGTAATGCCAATTTCATTTTGCTTTAGCATTTCTTCTTCTTGCACATAATATGGAAATGAGGTCATTAAGTGTCCATTTTTCCCTTTTGACAGTTGTAACTGCCCTTAATCAGCAAAATTGTGCAAGAAGCGTAATCAATACCAAATGTAAGAGCAAGTCGTCAGACAGCTCGAGCTTTAGTGCCTTAAGCTTAGAAGTAATGTGAGACATCTTCATGATGTACTCCCTTATGTTTCCTTTGTCTTTATACTTTATTGAAATCAAGCTTTGCAAAAGCGTGCTTGTTTCAGCCTTATCGTTTTTCGCAAAACGTTTCTCATTTCGGCAAGAAATCACTGACATTAGTTACTTCTTCATATATTGGGCCTCCAAAGGCTTCCGGAATGCTGGGCTTAATGATCATTAGACTTATGCGATTTGAGCGATCCCACTTCTCAAAGTTCCCTTTTCCAGACGAACTTTCTTCCGTAAGAGAAGCGGGTTGCTCAATCCGGAGCGCATGATCTAGATCTTTGCAGCCAAGAACAATTAATATATTCTCTTTTCAATACTTGAAGTTTGTTTTGTTTAGTACTGGAATGGAGTTATTGTTGACATATATAGCAGAAGTGGATGAATTGACTGAATAGAGAACTTGTTCCCAATTAACATGTTTGGAATCCGTATAAACAATTAAGTTATTCAAATAATAGTACATCTCATCTCAAGATACCTAGCACATCATTAATATCAAGTCTTTGGATAGTAATATTAACTGTAAGTGGTACTCTTGGTGTAGTGATCAAACATTGACAATAACTCCTGTCAAATAATAAACACATCTTTGGATTGATTCATTATACACATGGAAACCTTATAATTGTCACACGTTTACCACCACAAGTGTGCATACAACTCGGCCAAATATTAACCTTCCATTGGGCCGGCTAATATCCACATGAACAAGCATACACACGAATTCCTTCTAATATTCTAAGTTAATTAATTTCCACAAGAGAGGTTGCTTTGGCAACATATTGCTTCAATCAATTCACTTTTGAATATTATATACTCAAATGAGTCATTTATACCAAAATTTGAAAAGCGGAATACTTAATTGTATTTATCTTGAAACTTTAAGGGCCTAAGGGTTAATAATTCAACACTTTATGGGTCAAAATTAATTAATTCAACATTTAAGAGACCAATAATTAATTATTGAAAACTTTAGGGACCCAAAACTTAAAAGTTCAAAACTTTATGGGTAGTGATGGCAACGGGGCGGGTTCGGGGCGGGGCACCCTCGCCCCGCCCCGCCCCGCCAATCCCCTCCCCCGCCCCGCCCTGCGCCCCGCCCCGCCCCGCCTTTGACGGGGCGGGGCAGGGCGGGGTGGATTTTTGCCCCGTTTAATGCCCCATTTAGTTTTTTTTTTTTTTAAAACCAAAAATTTCCAAGTAAATACAATTCAAAATTTTATAATCCAAAGCAAATAATATTTAAAATAATTATATCAATATCTAAACTAAACAATGAAAACAACACAATGTCCAAAATTAAATAAACAACGTTTAATTTTTTTTTTTTTTTAACTAATCGGGGCGGGGCGGGGCACCCTCGCCCCGCCCCGCCCCGCCCCGCCCCGCCCCGCCAACCCATCGGGGCGGGGCCCCGCCGGGGCGGGGCGGGTTTTTTTGCCATCTCTATTTATGGGTCAATAAATAAATTATTGGAAAGTATAGAAGTCAAAAAACAATTTTTAGAAACTTTAGGGGCCAATTTAAACCAATTATGAACATTCAGGGGCTTAATTGTAAAATTCAGAACTTAAATGGCCCAAATTAATTAATTTCAGAACTTCAGGGTTGAATTATTAAACCCAGAACTTTATAAGGCCCAATATGATGAACTTTAAACTTTAGAGGGCTTAATAACTAAAAACTTTAAACTTCAGGGGTTGAGTTATAAAAACTCATAACCTTAAGGCCCAACTTGAATATACTTTAAA
This sequence comes from Fraxinus excelsior, assembly GCA_019097785.1. Lineage (NCBI taxonomy): Eukaryota > Viridiplantae > Streptophyta > Magnoliopsida > Lamiales > Oleaceae > Fraxinus > Fraxinus excelsior. The sequence goes on along the minus strand of CM032633.1, from coordinate 21,751,331 downwards.
CCTTAGGGGCTAAAACTTAAATTTTAACCCTAATCCTTAAATTGCAAGCAAGGGTTTCAAAACTTAAAATTTTCAGCCCAAGCCCCCGCCCCCAAAACTTCTCAAACCGAAAATGGAAGAAGCCTTTTCATCTCCCCATAAATGAAAAGCTTAATGGAAACCCTTTCATCTTCCTTCCCTTGGCGGTACCGGCCGGCGCCGCTAAGACCCGTCGAGTTGGGGGGGCAGGCGACGCCCCCCCTTCCTCCAGCAGCCGTTTCGCTGCTGGAAGCGTGTTCACTGGAACACGCTGGAGCCGGCGGCGGTCAATAATAATTTTTTTTTTTTATAAATCAGATTTTTAACAAATCTGAAGAAAAAAACCCCATACTTGAACCAAAATTCGAATTTTGAGGAAAATTATAAATTAATCCGAAATTCATATAATTTCATGCTTGATTCATATAATAATAAATCCAAATTGCATAAAATAAAAGAAAGTCATATAACCCGAAAATTCAGAATTTTCAGAACCTTAATTTCTCAAGAATTTCAACAATGGATCGGCTCTGATACCACTTGATAGAAAATATATTAAGGATTATTGATATAAAACAATCAATAACCAACCTTGTAATCATCCATGTTAAAATTAATGAGAATATCAAAATGAAAACGAAAACGTACCTTGAATCATAGATCCATAGATGTTTGATTCTTCGCCGGAACTGGTTATGATTTTCCAATTGATTGGTGATCTCCTTATCAAATTTGCTCTCCATTGATGGGGATATAGAGAAGTTTCAAGAACACCAACAATTGGGGACCATGACCTCTCTAATAGGAATAAGATAATGAATGGTCATTATCTTTCATTTGCTTCAAATCAGCCCCTCATCAATTTGAAACAAACATCCGGTCTCTACACTTTAATTCCATGAAATCTAATATCCAATAGTCAAATTTTATCTTTGGTAGATCACTTTAATTGGCTAATAAACTTTAAATAATAGCACCACACATTTTAATACGTTACGTGTGGCCCCAATTATGTTAGAACTTTCCAACACACCTAAGGATGATCGACCTGCTTTTGATCACAAGCACTTCTAAATAGAATATTTACAGAACTACCATTATCCATCAACATATGATTTAGGCCATTGCGAGCTGCTATTGCTCGTACCATCAGTGCATCACAATAGGGATATATAATTCCCTTTTCATCATCTTTATTAAAAGTAATTGGAAGAGTTGCAATTTTAGATACCTTGAATCCAGAAATTCATTGTCTCTTCGTCGTTCTAAAGGCCCCCTATTATGGTACGGGTTTTTCTTACTAGAGGTCGGGAGTATGAAATGTTCGTCGGTGTTTGCGATGACTCTATGTGTCTTGAACTTTCTCTTTGAACTTGTCCTCTAACACTCGGATGCAGGGGCTTTTGGCTTTCTGACCTTTCATTGAATCTTTTTTACTGGCTTCGCATATTTACCATCTTCAGAACTTCGTAACATTTATCTATATTGTAGTCATTGGTATGATCGATTTTTGTAGAATTTTATCTTCTGGTCTTCAGGGGATGGATGCACTTCTCCTGCAACATGCAGAGGGATTGAAGAGATCGCGTGCAGCTTTTGGGTTCGTCGAAGAGCAAGTATTGCCATTCAACAATCTGTTGAGGTTGTCCACTTAAAAGCTCGGCCTTACCCTATTTTCTTTTAGTTTTCAATGATATCCATCGTCTAGATTTCGGTCTATATTAGGCTTACCAGTTGAAGATATCAAGTTGGATTTTTTTACAGACATCTCGCCATAAGGGAATTTCTATTAACGAGTCATTCCACAAGGCGTACCTAGCTTTCTTGTCTGAGATGGTCATGCAAGCAATTAATTCAACATTGAATTGTGCAAAATAGCTTATAAGGGATTTGCCTTCCTCCTGCCTCGTGTCGTTCAACCCTGTAGCTGGTGCCATCCCATTCTAGTTCCCACAAACGTTCCCAGAAATGCCTACTTCAACTGGGGCCAACTTTTAATTGATTCTAACAGTAGTTTGTTGTACCACGCTTAGCAGGTCTATCCAACATCAGATGGAAACCTTGACATTTAAGTCTGAGGTTCACTTTTTTCAGCCTCGTCTGAATCATGTATTCGTAAAGATGGTACATTTGTTCATCGTTACCACTGTACTTCTTCGCAACAGGGCGAATAAATTAGATAGATGAGTGTTATTTTAAAAATTGATCAAGCTTTCTGCTTTTTGACCCTCTCGATCATATCGTTGGCCATACTTCCTATCATGAGAATTTTCATCATCTGCAAACCTTTCCAGGCCAGGTTTGTTCACTCAACATTCCCTTCATTTTCCTTTGTGGCACGTAGTCGTAGGTTTTTGACACCTGTATATTTTTGCTACTTTCACGGGAGAAGCTGATGATTGGTTGTACTTCATTTTCTCTGAATTTACCTAGCAAACTTGCCCTTGAATTTTCAAACTTTACCTATAGGGATGCATTCTCAGTCATTAATTCTTCGAGGCCTTCTGCTTTTTTCTATAGAATTTTCACCATAGGCATTTTCTTCTGCAAGCGATGACACTGGGCAGGGAAAATGCTCTGTAACCTAGCCGACGTTTTCTCCTACTACTAATTGGGTTGGCATCATTATATACGGGTTCCTTGCTATACTTTTCTACTCCAACTTCCAGCACTTTGACAGCTTCTGGATTTACTTATGATTGTCTCATTTTTGTAAATTCCAAAGGTTTTTCAAGGTAGATAGATGAATTCATGGTTTTCTTTATTTGAGTTTCCCACAGATGACGCCAACCAGGGGCGGACCCAACACCCAGCGAGGGGTGCGGCCGCTCGCACTGGATCCGTCGGAGCCTTCAATTCCGCCGAGCATCGCTGACTGAAGAGAAGAGAAAACAGAGTAGAACATAGAAGCCAGGGAGGAAGAAGAACATGTCAGGTGGGCCTTTTTTTGGCCCATTTGTTTTGGGTTGAGAGAGTTGGGACTTTTCTTTTAAAATGAGGCCCAATTAAATGAAATAACTTTCATCATCATTAGTATCTGCAAGCACTTTGCCAGCCAGAAATCGGGTTTCAAATTTAAGGAGCACAGATATCCATCTTCTTCTTGGTCGGAAGGTAATTTGAGGAAATTGGAGCTTGATCGGACGGTGGGTAGGAAATGGGTGGTTAAAATAATGATTAAAATTAAAATTAGGTACGACGGTGAGGGTTTTCTGATGAATAATTGCATTTTTCCTTGTTTGGCGAGCTTTAACGGAATTAAAGCTCACCGTTAATTCTCGCCCTTGTGATTTTCAGGATTATCGACAAAATTTAATTTACTAAGCTTTCCTGGTTTGGAGAATAGAAATATGAGAGCCCTACTTTGTAAATCTGGTTTCTTTATCTTTGGTGGTTTGTTTATGGGGCTGTAGTGTTTCTGATTCTAGGGTATAAAATTGAAGGCCAGCTATTTAGAATAGTGGAAATAATCAACTGCTAACACTTCTGCAATGGAAAAGTTGCTGTTTTTGATGTTACAGAGCTTCAGGTATATTTTCAGGTTTAAATTTCTTTCAAATTGTTACTGAGAATTCATGCAAATAGGATTGTTGATTGAACTTCTAACCATTTTTAATTATGCATATCTATCTACCAATTATTAAAAGACCCACCAATATATATTGAATAATTTTCAATATTATTCAATTATATTAATAAACGATCTCATTCTTACGATCGTTGACTGTCGACGGTCAACAGTCAACGTCCGCCAGGCTGAAGTTTTGTGCTGGCGCCATTCATTAACGATAGAATTATGATCAACAAATTTCTCTTACTTAGTCAAGGGTTTCTCCTTAAACTCACTGTTGTTGATTTTTAAACTTAAGCAAAAGGTGAAATGACTATTTGAGAGGAAGATATTAAAAATTGCATGCATTTCTCCTCTTAGATGGGAGTATTTATAGATTTCCTTGAGGTTTTGGGTCATTTTAGAAGATGATAGATGGCTATCATTTAGTAAAGAGCTGATAACTAATTCTTATTATGTATTCACGTCTTACTTGACGGTTTAGAAGTCATGCTTTTTAGATTTGCCCACATGTATTAAAGTAACGATTTTCTCGCCATAGTCAAGGATTGTTGCCTTACCTCCTTTGCGAGCCATCTTTGCTTTAGTTGTTTCGTACTTTCAGGCTTTACCTAGGAATACATTCGCAGGATGGACTTCTTTATTGATATATACAAATAGTCCAAAAGTTCGATTTTATTATTCATATTAAATCTAGTACTTGTTTATTTAAACTGTGAACCTATAGATGGCCTTATTTGAGCATATCTCTCTTTGTGACGATGTTTGCATGTGTTGAGGAGACTTGCCATGATAATAGTCATTTCATTCGCATACTAATGGGTCTGTTTGTGTATTTCTATGTTGGTGGCCCACGTATTCTCAATTGTACATATAGATTGCGTGTGATCTCGTCCATTCATTCAAAATATTGATCAAGTGCCTCTTTGTATTCAACTATTATGATTGTTCAAGATAATTTGAACGACCTTCATTGTTTGTGGCGTGATTCAGTGCTTTATGCTTTCCTTTAAAAACTTATAAATATGTCATTCTTTTTGAAATTATCGTATACCTCTCATCATGTGAACCTTACCACTATTTATTCCTTATTTTTTACTCTCAACTCTATATCCTTACTACTCAAGGAGTCCATGACAATTTCACGAGTTAAGATCTCTCTCCCGTACTTAATAACAATTTTTACATATTTATAAGCACCGCAAATAACAATCAACAAAATAAAAGCTTGATTTTGTTCAGGCACATTTTCGCCACTATTTATAATATCTTGAACCAATTTATTAAAGATATCCAGATTGTCATCCAAATATTTAGATGAGCTAGTTTTGAAAATGAAAAAACTCCCAAGTAGAAAAAGTAAGTTTGGAGTAGATTTTAACAAATAAAGATCTCAAACATCTTTCAAAACTTGTGTAGAATCGTGTTTAGCGACTTTTCTCAAAACGACATCAAAAGATATAATAAAATAATAGAATTATAAGCCAATTCATCATATTCCCTTCTTCTCATTTTCAGTTAATGTTATAAAAAATTGTAATCAATATCTTTAGAAACTTTTTCTTGAACAAGAACGCATTTCATCTTTTGTTGTCAAATCAAAAAATCACCTTTGCCATTAAAAATCTCCAACTCAAAATGTATTGTCATTTTATCAAAAAATATACAAAACATAAAATGGAACCAAACAAATAACCTCAAGCAAAATATAAGCACACATCACAAAGAAGAGCCGATCAAACTTTCATAAGGTCACAGAGGTTCGTAGCAAGTAAAAATATGGCAATGATTTCAACAACAAATCTAAAGCTAAGCTCATGCAGAATTTAATATATCAAATTCACGTTGAATTCAAAGACCGAATTAGCAAATAATGTTTTAGGTCTAGCAACTGGCAATGCTCATGCCACACGATAATCCCAAAACTAATGTTCACCCACATTATGACTTTTGATGCGAAAACTAAATGTCTACCCCATACGACAGCCTTAATTGCAACAATAGAAAGAAAGAACATGATGTCAAGTGAACCAATCTGTCAATCCATAAATAAAGGAGAACTGCAAAATTTTACAACTTTCGGGGGCAAAACTATCCACATTTAATGTAATGCATGGAATAGAAAAGTAGCACCATCAATAGGTTTGAAATTTGACCAGGAACAATTTGTCTTTAAGGATCATCACCGGAAGTGTACTCGTGCCCTCATGCACCGTCAACAACTCTGTGCATTGGCTTTACACTTTGTTGTGTAGATGGTCCATGTGTCGCATGTGCCAGATGGACTACGTGTCGAACGAGTTGGCCAAACATCTTTGTCTTGTTGTCTGAAGCAAGAAGATGATCTTCGTTCACTCAGACGACGCTTAGTTTGGTCTGAAAATGGACTAACAACCTCAGGTTGAAGCTTTTCAATAGTTTTTTTTTCACCTATCCGAAAAATAATTTCGGATCTACTTCTAGGTGGTTTTCCCATGCCAAGAACACTAATAACTTTCTCTGATACAAATTGTTGAGTAATTTACACCACCAAGAGTTCCAAATGTATAAAATACAACACCATAGTGACTATTTTTGATATTGGATTGACACTTTTGTTGTTATTAGACCAATATTTTGTTGTAATTATTCCTAGCTTAAGTTATATATATAAATTCAAGCATAGTATGGTCTTGCAAAAGGTTAAGTAAGCTGTCAAACAATGTCAAGTGGTAGTACGTAAAAAGTTGTTGGCTAGAAATATTTTGTGATGTATGAATGATTGCTGTATAATCCAGCTGTGTATGCATTTCAAATTTGAATGAAAAATTTTAGTTTTCTTCCTATTTTTTTTTTATATTCTTTCAATGGTATTAGAGCCATATTTGATCTTAGAAAAGCTGCTAGGCGGGATTGTTCCAAGAGAAAACTAGAAAACAACCCTTGACTAAAACAACTGAGTGATTTGTAAGTGTGTGTAATGGCTTCTAGTGGTTTTTCAGCACCATTACCTTCTGTGTTCACATGAGGAAATTATGATTTTTGGGCTATAAAGATGAAGGCTTATTTAAAGGCTTATGATCTATGGGAAATCACTAAACGGGAACAAAACTTCCAGTCACAGCAAACCTTACAATTGCTCAACTGAAGCACCATAGTGAGGAAGTTGCAAAGAAGTTCAAAGCCCTTTCTTGCATTCAGTCTACTATTTCTGATGCAATATTTATCAAGATAATAACCTATAAGACTGCTAAGAGGCCTGGGATAGGTGAAAAGATGAATTTCGAGATAATGAAAGGTCTAGGAAGATGCAAGTTCTAAATTTAAGAAGGGAGTTTGAAACTTTGAAGATGAAGGAATCAGGAACTGTAAAGGAATTTGCTGATAGGCTGATGAAAGTGGCGAATCAAATAAGGTTGTTGGGGAATGATTTGTCAGGCAAGACGATTGTAGAGAAGGTTTTGATAAGTTTACCTGAAAAATTTTGAGGCCAAAATTTCCTCTCTTTAAGACTCAAGAGACCTATCCAGCATTACCTTGTCTGAGCTTGTTAATGCACTTCAAGCTACTGAACAGAGAAGGCTCTTCAAGTAGGAAGAACAAGTTGAAGGAGCTTTATTTTTCAAACGAAAACATAAAGCTCAAATGAGTTTTGGTATGAAGAAGCAACAAAATGAGAAGAAGGAAATTGAGGACAATAAAAGTACATGTAAATGTGGAAAATATCCTCTTTGTCCTTGTTGAAAAAAGAAGGGACACCCTCAAAGATGGTGTTGGTACAGGCTTGGAGTTCAATGCAGAACTTGTAAACAATTTAGACATGTAGAGAAAGTATGTAAAAATTAAAAGAAGAAAAAGGACCCGCAGCAAGCTAAAGTTGCAAAAAAATCAACAGCAACAGTAGGATGAGCATTTATTTTCTGCCATAAATTTCAAAGTCAGCAGCAGAGTTGAAATTTGGTTGCTAGACAGTGGATGCACTCATCATATGACTTCAAACTCAAGTATTTTTGTTGAACTAAATGGTGTATACAAATCAAAAGTAAAGGTTGGTATGTAGAAGTGAAAGGAACTGGAACAGCTTCTGTACAGATACCAATAGGTACCAAATACATTTCAAATGTACTTTATATGTATGATATAGATCAAAATATGGTAGTATAGGCTAATTGATTGAGAAAAATTGTACCTTGATATTTAAAGATAGTGGCTGCACTATACTAGATGCGAGTAATCTTGAGTTTATGACAGTTCAGATGAAACATAGAAGCTTTCCTTTGGAATGGTAAAATGTAACCTCTTATGCTCTTTCCAGTACTGTGATTGAATCTGTTCTATGGCACAAACGTTTTGGACATGCAAATTTAACTTCACTTAAGCACTTGAATAAGCTGGAACTTGTAGAGAATATGCCAAAAATATATGATGATGCTTGTGTATGTGATGTTTGTCAATTAGGAAAGCAAACCAGGCTTCCATTTCCTAAAAATCAGTCAAGAAGAGCTTCAAACAAATTGGAATTAATCCATTCAGATGTGTGTGGTCCAATGAGAACACTTACCTTAAATGGCAGCAGATATTTGTTCTTTTTATAGATGATTTAACAAGGATGTGTTGAGTTTATTTTCTGAAAATGAAATATGAAGTACCTGTTGTGCTTCAGAAGTCTAAAAATCTTGTGAAAAATGAAAGTAATTGTAAGATTCAGGCTATAAGAACTGATAATTGCACTGAATATACTTGCAATCTATTTGACAGATTCTGTGATGATGTGCGAATCAAATACCAACTTAGAGGTGTCAAGACGGACGGACAGACCAAACCCGTGAAAACTGGCCTGGATCGACCCGGGACCACGGGCCGACCCGTGACTCGAGTGGGCAGTTCACGAGTCAAGGAGGTGTGACCCGCGAGCTTAGTGGGACGCACCTTCACGGGCCGCAGTTAACCGTGACCCGTGAAAAAAAAAATTAAATATTATAGTTAAGTAGGTGCCAACTTAATTGAAATGTATTTAAACTACAAATTATAGTAAAAGTAGGTACCAACCTAGTTGGTATGTACTTATACTATAAATATTTGATAATAGTAATTAGAAGTGCATTTAGTTGTTATTTGTTTAAGTTAAATTTAACTTTTCAAAGTTATAAATAATTCATGTAACATTAAATTTGAATTCTATGTAAATATATCATTTTGTTCAATTCTTAGTTTACATTTTAAAAAAAAATCTATAAATATGAAAAATTCTATATTTTATAATTTTATTTATACAATTAAACGGGTCAAATCGGAACAAACCGTGACCCGTGACCCGCATGGGCTCGACCGGATGGGTCAGCAGGCAGGCCTGGGTTGTAGTCCAAAATTGTGGGCCAAACCGTGATCGGCCGTAACCCGTAGCGGGCGGGCGGACGAGCTTTTTTTCATACGGGCCGTTACCGGGCTCATATGTTAGCGGGCCGACTCGGCCAGAACCACCCGGATTGACACCTCTATACCAAATGACCATTCCATATTCACCTCAACAAATGGAGTATGTGTAAGGAAGAATATGACAGTAATGGAGATGGCAAGATGTTTGATAATAGAGAAGAAAGTACCAAAAGAATTTTGGGTTAAAGCTGTGAACACACCCATATATCTTCTTAACAGATTACCAACAAAAGATTTGAACAAAAAAACTTCTTATGAAGCTTGGTATGGAGTAAAGCCTGATGTGGCACATCCAAAAGTGTTTGGTAACATCTGTTACACTTACATTCCTGATGCAAAAAAGGATAAGTTGAGTCAAAAGGTAGATATTAGTGTCTTGGTTGGTTATTATGGTAATGCTAAAGGATATAGAGTGTATAATCCACAAACCAAAAAGATGATATCTAGCAGGGATATCAAGATTGATTAGAAATCTTCATGGAATTGTGAATCAAGTACTGTGAATAGATTGCAAACTCAAAGACCGATTCCACAAGAAGATGATGTTATTATCAATGGAGATGAAGCTGAAGCTGATAGTGAATCAGACTCAAAAAATGAAGTGATCAAAACCAGATCACTTGAAGATATGTATGCCGCTGTAATTCAGCTGTGTTAGAGCCTTCAAACTTTATTGTAGCAGTTAGTTCACAAGGCTGGATAGCTGCAATGAAGGAGGAGTTGAAAATGATTGAAAGGAATGAAACTTGGGTGCTGATTGATAGACTAAAGAACAAGAATGTGATTGAAGTTAAATGGGTGTATAGAACCAAGCTGAATCATGATAGTTCAATCAACAAACTCAAAGCTAGATTGGTTGTGAAAGGTTATGCACTACAATATGGTAGTGATTTCATAGATACATTTGCTCCAGTGGTCAGATTTGAACAATAAGAGTGTTGTTTGCCATAGCTGCTCAAAAAGGCTGGAAAATATATCAATTGGATGTAAAGTCATCTTTCCAATACTTAAATGAAGAAATTTTCATTGAGCAAACTAGAAGGTTTTTTTGTGGTTGGAAATGAGGATAAAGTGTATTTGCTAAGGAAAGTATTGTATGGATTGAAGTAGGCTCCAAGGGCCTGGTATAGCAGGATTGATAAATATTTGGGTAGTCTTGGTTTCATCAAGAGTATGAATGAGCAAACACTTTTACGTAAAGCAAGTGGATGAAGAAATGATCATTATATCCTTGTATGTTGATGATCATTTGGTCATAGGCAGTATTAGTGCACTGATTGAAAACGTGAAAGAAAAATTGAAGAAAGTATTTGAGATGACAGATTTGGTTGAAATGAAATATTTCCTTGGAATGGAGATTGAACAATCACAAGAAGGAATCTTTGTTTGCCAAAGAAGATATGCTAAGGAAGTGTTGAGAAAGTTTAATATGGAAAACTGTAAGCCAGTAAGCACTCATTTGGTTCGGAATTTGAAACTAATGAAATAAGATGGAGCCAAGAGGATTGTGAAAGAATTTATAGAAGTCTAGTTGGATGCTTTCTTTATCTAACTGCAACAAGGTCCGACATCATGTTTGCTGCAAATATATTATCCAGATTCTGACAAAAACCAAGTAAAATTCATTTCAAGTTGCTAAAAGGGTTCTGAGATACATAAAGGGAATTGAGGAGCTGGAAATCGGGTTTAGAAAGCCAGAGACTCTGTTTTTAATCAATTTTACTGAAAGTGATTGGGCTGGATCTCTTGAAGACATGAAGAGCACCGCTGGCTATGTGTTTTATGTTGGCTCAAGCATTGTTTGCTGGAATTCTGTGAAGCAAAAAACTCAGAAGAAGCAGAGTATACAGCTACATCTGAAGCTACAAACCAAGCAATTTGGCTGAGAAAGGTGTTGGAAGATCTAAAGCACAAGCAAGTTGAAGTAGCAATTATCCATTTTGATAACCAGTTTGCCGTTGCTATGGTAAAGAATCAAGTGTTTCATGGAAGAACAAAACACATCAAAATTAAATATCACTCAATCAGGGAAGCAAAATGAAGGAAGTGGAACTGGTGAATTGCAATTTAGAGGATCAATGTGCTGATATCCTAACAAAAGCTTTGCCTAAAGGAAGGTTTGAAACATTAAGGAAATGCCTTGGTATTTCTAGCAAAAGTGTCAAGGAGGAGTATTGATATTAGATTGACACTTTTATTGTTATTAGACTAATATTTTGTTGTACTTATTCCTAGCTTAAGTTATATATTTAAAGTCAAGCATAGTACGGTCTTGCAAAAGGTTAAGTAAGCTGTCAAACAATGTCAAGTGGTAGTAGGTAAAGAGTTGTTGCCTAGAAACATTTTGTGATTTATGAATGATTGCTATATAATCCAGCACTGTATGGATTTCAAATTTGAATGAAAAAGTTTAGTTTTTCTTCCTCTTTGTTTTTATATTCCTTCAACTATAAAGATTTAGGGCTCTGTTTCCACACCACAAAAAGTTACCCCAAACCTTAAGCTCAACCTTTTAATCCACTAAGGTTGCCCAAAAAAGCCCAAAAAAATATTTATAGCCTACAAAGTGCAGAGGATCTCACAAAGAGAATGAAGGTGACAGCTTACAAATAGGAGAAGAAAGAAGAGGACGGCTGCCTCTTGCTCTCTTGCCACACCTTACATCACAAAATGAAAAGTCAACACATATAAACACAACAAATGGGTTGAAGCCTTTAATGGGCAATCACATATAGTGGACCATGAGCAAATAAACATTAAAACAAAATTGCTTCGAAAACAGTGACAAATACTTGTGTGACTACATATTTGTTCATTATTTTAAAGTATAATAACATAACTTTTGAACGAAGACTATGATCAGGGACAATTTGTACTAATCAATGAATGATCGAGAAAAAGAATGCTAAAAAAAAGAGTTGTTAACCAAACACTATTATAATAACATAACTTTTGAACGAAGACTATGATCAGGGACAATTTGTACTAATCAATGAATGATCGAGAAAAAGAATGCTAAAAAAAAGAGTTGTTAACCAAACACTATTATGACCATGAATTTACATTTACAGAGTCAAAAAGGGGGATTACTCCAAGTAATCAGTAAATTTATCAACCTATATGAAAATGTATAACTAGTGTCTCAACATTCTACATTTGACTAATCCCGAGCTAATATCCAAAGGAGTTTGATTCAAACCATTCCTCTCAATAAGTGAGGTCTAAGTTTATTAACATCAGATTGTTGAACTGGTTTCAGGAAGAATTCTTCTGCTCCGTTCTCTAAGCAACTGTTAATCCTCGATGGAACATTTTCTGATGACATTATCACAACTGGGACGTTCTTTAATGACTTAGATTCCTTGATCTTTTTCAGGAGATCATAACCAGTAATTCCGGGCATACTGTAATCTGTAATAATTAAATTGACCCTGTCATGATGATTTCGTGTCATAGAAGTAGAGGTAGAATCAATGCTTCCATTGTCATCATCATCCAGCAGGCCCAGAAACTCAAGAGCCTTTACTCCAGAATCCACAATAGTAACTGCAGTTGATAATCAAACCCGTCACAAAAAATCCAGTTTATTATAATCATAAAGTTAAAAGTACAAATCAAAAATTGAAAGGAAATGTTCAATAGAATAAATCGGTATATTTGGATTTACCTTGATAAGAAGAAGTCTTGAGGAGTCTTTCAATCAACTTTCTGTCAATGATGCTATCATCAACTGCTAATACATGGAACTTTGTTTCTAAAGATACTCCAACCGTAGCCATTCTTTTGATCAGTGTATATTACAAATACAAAAACTGATCTAAATTAAACTGAGTGCAGAAAGAAGAACTAATTGAGAATACTGATGGGTGGTTCGTTTATATATATGAGGGTTTCACGAGATGGAAAGATACTGAAAGATATTGACAGTTGAGAAAGAGAGATCCCACCAGATATCAATCAGAATCTCCCATATCTCTAATGCTGGATTTTAAATATGAACATTATATATACTAAAATACTTACTATGGCTCTTTGGGTAGGCAAAGGCCTTATTGTTGTCCCTTCAACTTTTGTTTAAGTTATGCCTACCTGTTAATGCATCCTGCAAAATAATTTTTTATGTTATATTCCCACTCATTTTTTCAATTTTTTTTTTATAGTTTTTGAACAAGTTCAATAAGTTCAAATGTATTGAATTAGTCATACAAGTTAATAAATTTTGTCGCAAACCTTATATTCTATTCTATCCAGTTTTATCTAAGTCAACATACGGATAATTTCGCTTATATTTAGTACGTAAGATACAATAAGCTTGGTATGTTGTTGATATTCTTGCGTTTGTTAATTTTACTTTTTGTAGTTATGAGATTTTCCCCTTTCTTGTGATGAACTTCAAACCAAATCATAAATATTTTGTTAGCTAAATATTAAGAAAATCAAATTTTGTGATGAGATATCAGAATGATTTTAAATTACATCGAATAATTTGCATCAAGTATACAACGAAAAATTCGTATATAATAAAGGAAAGACAATATTCCACAAGTTGACAAATCAAGCCATTATATGTTTAATAATATTGACTATTGTGGTTGACTCAAAGTTCTGGAAATTCTCAACTACATTCCAAATATATTTTTGCATTTTACCATGTTCAAATACACTAGTCAAATCTTAAGTAATTGTGAAAATATTTATATAAAGAATTGTTAGGTACGTTATATTACACAAAAACAAGGAACAAGTTATTTGTTCTTGGAATTTCATCTTATCCATAAGAACCGCTCAAGCTCTTATATATTGATTAATACATTTAAATAATATGAGATTTACCTCGCCCTCATAAGATGGTGACTCGTATTAACCCGTATTCGTTGGTTAATTCTTTTACTTCGTATACAATGTGAATTTACCTCGTCTTCATAGAATAGTGACTCATTTGAGAATACCAATTTCGAAATTCAAATGCTCTTTAGCTTTAGATGAATTAAATTGATCATTTAAGCTTGTTGTCTCTGATGCCATATAGGGTATTAGGTTTCGTTTTACAATGTCAAATCATGTTAAGATGAGTAGCATAAATCTTTATATGTTGATTAAGACTTATATTTAATAGATGTAATTCGTCACTTAACATAAATATGTTACATCCATACTTTAATCCTTTTGAATCATGTCTAGTTAAGTATAGCTAATGCTTGATAAAATACTACGAAGTATGCAACAGATTCATGCACATCTGTTCTTAAAAATAATGTATCGCCAACAAACAATTTTCAAAGTAACAGCAAGAGAAATGAACAAATACATAAGCCTATTGATGTGCCAAACACAATCCTATCATGATTGCTTTTCACCTAAACACTGTTTGAGATTCTTGATTTATTTTATTAATCATGCTATTAGGTAACGACTAATTAAGTTTAGCTCCAATATTGAGGTTCTAAATGAAAAAAATGAGTTGGTTGCATCCCAGGAAAAAATAGTGTGAACCCTTAACGATGCTCAAAAGACAACTTTTGACACTACATAAGAAGGAAATTATGTTCATGTTGGACATTGGTTTAGAAGATTGAAAATTTGGTTAAATGTCAAAATCAAAATTGAAAAAGTGACTTTTGTGTCAACTTCAACCAAATATTTGAATTTGGTCAGATGGTCAAATTACAAATGTAAATATACTAACTTGTTCTACTCGTCAAGTAGATCGCCATGGTATGTTTGAGATCTCAAAACCGATTCTAGATGAATGAGAAATTGTAGTCCGAAGTTGGGAAGAAAATAGAGGAAATTGCCGGAATTTTGCCTAAGTGTGTCGCTTGCTTGACGCAGGACTGTCGCTCTAGCAACAAGCTAGCGACAAAGTCATTGTTTTTATCACTCGAGTGAATCGATGACGACGAGATAATGACAGTGAATGGTGCAACTTTTGACAAGAGTTGCTGAGTTTAGGTGGCACTTCATTCACAGCCCATCATTCTCTATATATATGACCCACTGGATATCCATTAAGCATCATATACTATATTCGCATTGAGCATTACATAAAAACTCTTGCAAATCACTTCTAAATTCATTCAAAACCGTTTTCTTCTTTATAGAGAGAAACTTCGTCGAACGTTTCACTGTAACTTGTGGTTGAAGTGTTTCTACCACAAGTTGAATATATTGTATCTTGGGAGACAAGTACCGTGAACTGTGGGCACCATTGCTGAGCAATTTGTCTTAAGGAAAGAGTGAAAATCACTTGCTTCGAATTGTTCTTCTTCTTTATTTATTGGCTGCCCTTTGTTTTCATTTGTAGTTTTTATAGTATATTTCCAATCACCTTGTTATATTGTTTAGTCACGCTCCTGTGGATTAAACTTTGCTTTTTGTTTGTTCGATATACAACAACCCTTTCACCCGCACTTATATTTAGCCCGCGTCGCCAACAATCTTAACACAAGATTTTGCGTCTTTGTTGTTTTTAATCTTTTCTCTTTATCTTTTGGAATACACATTCGTGTGATATTCTCATCTTTTGATTTATTTGCGTTGAACTTCTATTTGTGCAACAGAAATGGCCACCATTGAGGCTATTTCAAGTCAAAATGGTTCAAACGATGTGGTTTTGTCATTGACTATACCACTTCAACATACTACAATCCCGCATAGAGAAAAACCAAAAAAGTTTGAAGGCGTGGACTTCATGAGATGGCAACAAAAAATGTTATTCTATCTTACCACTCTAAATTTGGTAAAGTTTCTGAAAGAGTCTGCACCAACGGTATAAGGAGATAATAATCATGAATCGATTATTGCTTTGGATGCATGGAAACAGTCTAACTTTATGTGCAAAAACTACATCCTAAACTGATTGGACAACACACTATATAGAGTGTATAATTCGAAGAACTCGGCCAAGGAACTGTGTGATTCTTCGGAGAAGAAATACAAGAGCGAGGATGTTGGAACTAAGAAGTTCTTAGTAGGTAAATCTTTGGACTGCAAAATGGTGGATTCTAAAATGGTGATTAGTCAAGTATAAGAATTCAAATTATGTTACATGACATCTACGCCGAGAAGATGGAATTGAACAAATCTCTCCAAGTTGCTACCATCATCAAAATGCTCCCTCCTATGTGGAGAGACTTCAAAGACTACATCAACTATAAACGCAAGGAAATGAATTTGGAAGAATTGATTATCCACTTGAGGATCGAGGAAGATAATAGGAAAACTGATAAAAGGCTTATTGTCCAACTTGGAGTAAACTTTGTTGAAACCAACTTGAAGGTTGTCAACAAGAAGTGAAAGTTCTCCGGTGAGGCACCGCGAAGAGACAACTCCAAGAAGGCCAAAAAGTTCAAATGGAACTGCTACAACTGTAGAAAGATCGAACATCGCTCAAATGAATGTCAAAAACAAAAGAAGAATGTACATGCTATATGGTTCAAAAAGACACCCTTTTTCTAAAGAGACGTAAAAGATGAATTTATCCGCAATTGTTTCCGACTGCAATCTCGTTGGAAACTTAAGGAAATGGTGGGTTGACACTGGTGCTACCCATCATGTGTGTGTAGATAAGGTGATGTTCTCAAATTATCAAAAATTGGATGGAGAATAGCTCTTCAAGGGAAACTCTACAAGTTCCAAAGTTGAAGGACAAGGAAATGTCACTTTAAAGATTACATTCGGCAAAGAACTCATCATCAACAACATCCTACATGTGCTGAACATACAGAAGAATCTAGTGTTCGGATCTCTACTTAGTAGAAGTGGATTTAAGCTTGTGTTTATTCCGATAAATTTGTACTCACTAAGAATGAGATGTATGTAGGAAAAATGATACATTTGTGATGGAATGTTCAAAATGAACGTTCCTACTGTTGTACCACGGCAAATCATTATGAATATAACTTTAAGTTTCGTTTATATGCTTGAGTTGTCTTGTTTGTGACATAGTCGATTAGGATATGTGAATTACAAATCTTTGCACAAACTTATGAATCAAAGTTTAATTTTGGTGTTTAAGATTGATCATAATCATAAATGCAAAGTGTGTGTTGAAGCAAAATTGGCTAAAACACCGTTCCACTCGTTTCAAATGAACACTTCACCTTTAGAGCTAATACATAGCGAAATTTGTGATTTGAAATATGTTCAAACTAAAGGTGGTAAGAAATACTTTGTTACTTTCATTGATTATTATACAAAGTATTGTTATATCTTTCTTTTAAGAAGTAAAAAAAAAAGGCGTTGAATGCCTTTAAACACGATAAGGTGGAAGTTAAAACTCAACTTGGTAAACGAATCGTAGTGATAGAGAAGGTAAATACAGAGCACCGTTTGAAGAATTCTGTTCACAACATGGAATTATTCATCAAACAACAGCACCATACTCTCCTCAATCTAATAGTATTGCTGAACGCAAAAATCAAACTCTTAAAAAAATGATGAACGCCATGTTGTTGAGTTCGAAGTTCTCTTAGAACCTGTAGGGAAAGCTATTTTAATGGCAACTAGTATTCTTAATAGTATACCCCTTAAGAAAAATGGAAGAGACTCTGGATAGTAAACTTCATTTGAAGATACACAGCACGTCATTAATATCAAGTCTTTGGATAGTAATATTAATTGCAATTGGTACTCTCGATGTAGTAATCAAATATTGATAATAACTCCTGTCAAATAATAGACCCATATTTGGATTGATTTATTATTCACATAGAAACATTATAATTATCACACATTCACCACCACAAGTGTGCATGCAATCCAACCAAATATTAACTTTCTTTTGGGTTGGCTAAGATTCGTATGAACAAGCACACACACAATTTTGCGGCTAATTAGAATAAAATCAGAAACTTTGAGGGGCTTTAATTGCAAAGTTCAGACTTAAATGACGCAAATTAATTAATTTTAAACCTCCAGATGCTGAATTATTAAAACTCATAACCTTAAGGCACAACTTAAATGAACTTTAAATTTTAGGGGCTGAAATATAAAAATTACGTAATTGCAACCCTAACCCTAATATTAATTGCAAGCAAGGACCTCAAAACTTCAAATTTGCAGCCCAAGCCCTACCCCCAAAACTTCCAAACTGAAACCCTAAAAAAATTCCCTCTTCCTTTTTCATCGACGTTGCCGCCAAGGCTTCATGTGGCTCAGGCGACGTCCCCTCTTCGCCTAGCAGTGGCTGCTATGTCCCTGTTGTTGCAACGACATCGCAGCGTTGCCGCCAACGTGCAGCGCTAGTGCCGACGGCAGAGGCTGTCGTTTTTGGTCTAGATTTCAATTTTTTCGTATATTAACTAATCTGAAAATACTTTAGGTTAAACCTGAATTTAGAAAGAAAAACATGAATATAATACCAAATTCCATATAATAACATGATAGAAGATCCAATAACCCAAAATTTAAAATTATTAAAACCTCAATTTCTCAAAGATTCAACAATGGAGTGACTCTAATACCACTTGTTGGAATTGATAAGAAGATTAAATTTTCTATCAAACCCTTCACATGCATATAAATCATCCATGTTGTAATCAATGAAAATATTAAAAGCGGAAGCATACCTTGATCCATGTGTCTGATTGTTTGAATTATATGAGTTATAATCTTCTAATTGATACGTAGTCTCCTTATGAATTTTCTCCCTGATTATGGGGATACGGGGATATGAAAAATCACGTTCAATTAGAAACCATGACCCATGATATAATAACTGAATATGCAGTTATTATCTTTCGGTTCTTATAAATTGGTTTCTCATCAATTTAAAATAATTGTTCTGATCTCTACACTTTAATTCCATGACATTTAATACACATTAGTTCAAATAGCTTTAATGATCACTTTATTGACTAATCTTTAAAAATAGCACCACACATTTTAATATATATATATACGTGTGGCACCATATGTTGGAATTTTCCAACACGAGAGTCTTCCACGTGTAAGCAACATATTTAAGTCTTGCACCATTAGAGAAACGTGTTTCACAAACCATAGTTATTAGACTGACTCGAACATCGACCCGGACAAGGTATTAAGTCTTGGGATACTGGTTGAATCAGTATGTCAATGGTCTGACTGGCGGGTCATTGTATAAAAATCTATAAAAAAAATTAAGTATAAAAATTTTTTTAGGCAAACTTATATGTTTTTTTAAGTTATTTTTTACTAATTATTTAGGTCTAAAAAATAAAGTAAAATGTTGGATCAATTTTTTTTATATAAAAATACTTTTAGAAAACATATATATGATTCATTGGAGACATATAACTTATTGCACATTAAAATATTTAAGTACTCTACTCTCGAACGGTGAGGACCTATTTGTTTTAAGTAGAAGTCCAAGGAATCTTGGACCCCCCAAAATTTTAGGCATTTTTGAAAAAGCGGTAAGCCAGCCCGTCGGTTAACTCGGTCGAAATCGATTTTTGACCGAGTCATGTACATTCCTATTAAATTAATCTACCCGACCCATGCTGGATTTTATAACTATGTCACAAACATACTTTTAGCGAATTAGTTGTCAGTCAACTTCACTTCCTCATTCAAGTTACTTCGGTGATGCAAAATTAAATTGCACATGATAGCATGAGTATAAATATAATTGTTATTGTTTGAGAAAGTATACTTTGAACTTTAATGTAGAAATCAAAAACAATGTAGACAAGAAAAGCAAAAGAAGGGATAAAAGGGCCTCAGCAGGAGTAACAGTGTGCTCAAGTCCTGATTTTATAGGGCCACGGGCTGGCCATGCTTTCCACTTTCTTGAGCTGGGCCCATGGTTTATAGGCCATTGGCCTTATGTACATTATTAGTTTTTTTCTAACAAAATATTTTATTAAAATGTCATTAATTTCTTTTTTAAAAAATCTATTTTCTGTATAAATAGTAATAATAACAATAATTATATGGGTCTACTGTTAATTACACGTACTACGCCCTAGTGGGCTCTACTTCTAAAATAGGCCAGCACAAAGGGATGCATTGGCCGAACTGGACTGGCTATGCCTAGCCATTGTCACCCGCCTTGAAGGGGAAAAGGGAAATTAGACTACTTTTGGTGCCCACCCACCCATCCATTTTCCGAATGTAATCATACTACATATACATCAAGTTTGATATCATGTAAATTGACAATTTTTTGTATATTGATTTTTTTTTTAAAAAAAAAAAATTTATCAATGGCCAAATTTTCGGCACATAGGGAGATGTATCAACAAGAAGCATAATTCTCCCCAAGCCACCCTATCTTGTTTGGAATATTTTGTGCTATGAATATAATTAAATCAATTATAGATAAAGTCAAAGAGCCAGTCACCTCAATCAATGTACAATTCATCAGTTATTCTTGACTACGAAATTTAAACTACCAAGCAATCAATTTTAATTTCAATCATTTTTCTTTTTTCTTTTTCTTGATTAGTGTTAACATTCAAATCAAGATCTTTTGTTTATTTTTTATTTTTTTTATTATCATATGATCAAATCTTGAGCCGTGTGCTCAAAAATACTTATTACATTTTCTCAAGTATCCATTCCTACTAATAATTAATTTGTCAACTTCTACCAATTCCTGCAAAGATCTTTGCAATTTCCAGTTGAGTATTTGCAATAATCTCAGTCTTTTTAAGATCCATTTCTCCTCTCTTAGCATCAGCTTCAGCTCTTATTCTCTCTAACTCTTTCGTAGTCTCCATTCGAGCTTGTTCCGACCTCAGTACTACTTCTGCTAACCATCTGATGCTCTCTGCTATGACCCTTTCTTCTCCTCTTCGCTTTATTTTTCTCCCCATCTTCGTCTTTAAATTTTTCGACTTCTGTTTCTCCTTTGATCTGCTATAAAACAGCGGTGTGCTACTATCTGTCTCCATGACATTTTTATCTGATTCATGGTCAGATAATTTTATAGCAACTCCATCTTCCTGTTACGTTTCAGTTCGTAAGCAACAATGCATCTTAATTTTGATAATAGAATTCATCGCAATTTCTTGGATACACATATTTGATGGCTATTATTTGGGAAAAATAATTTTTTGAATGGTAATTTTTAGGAGACTGTGGTTAAAATATAGAAAAATAAAAAATAAAAAATAAATTTGAGTTTACGTGCAGAATATTTTATTGTGTGAATGTGTTGTTGAAAATAGTTATGTATAAAAAAAGATTTTAAAAATAATGGTTGTCAAACAGAAACAGTTGCATGGAAACGAAAATGCGACCCAAGACGAGTAAGAAAATGTCATTAGAAACGTTGCATAAAAAGTATAGTTTATTTATAACTTCACTATGTACCGTTAATGAAGTTAGTCGACATTGTTTCAAACTCAAAACATTTGTTTTATACTATATGGGTTAAAGCCAATAATTAAACTAAGCCAATGTTTGATTCTAAGTAGGTTTTTATAAAAGTTGATAAAATGTGTAGTTGAAAAGTTGTGAATTCAATGAAATGTGTAATTAAGATTAATTATTAATTTAATAGGGACTAAGTTTTAGTTGAATTATTCAATCTAACTTAATTCTTTTATTGTTGAAGCCCACAAAGAAATGAAATTTCTATTCGAAGTTTCTGTGTATTTGATAAAAAATAGTTCCGAATTTTATTTTAAAAATTAGGAAATATTTTTTTAATTTTTTAAATAATCCTAGAAGTTGTCTAAGAGTTTTGATTTTCAAAATGAATTCAAAACATAAAAGATAGCATCAGAATACAAAACATGATATAAATATTGTCCGTATTTGGTTCAGAAAAATGGATTAAAATTTAAATCAAAATCAACAACTAATTTTAACAACACATTTCATATGAGTTACAGTTTCTGAATTACATTCTTGTGAGGGGCATGTAAGGCCATGTGAAATAATGCTATGTACTTTATAGGCTCCTCACAAATAGGGGTGGGCAAAACTCGATCGAACCCGTTAAAACCACCCAAATCGAACAAAACCGATCAATTTGGTTCAGTTTTTTGTTATTTTTACACAAGTTGGTGGGTTGGTTATGTATGTGGCTTGTGTTGGGTCGAGTTATAAGTTAACTCATAAAAATCGAATAAACTCGTTCAACCCAACCCGACTATATTTATGAACTTTACAAATGTTATGATGTTTGAACGAAATTGATTCACTCTGTTTTTTTCATACAATTTCCAAGAGCTACAATATTTTAAAAAAACTTAGATTAAAATGTCAGTTTTTTGTTTGGAAAGTTTTATGCAATAATTGAAAAGTTTGAGGAAATCATACACAAATTATATACTACTAATTAACTATGTTCCATATACGCAAATGCGATACACGAGAAGTCTTGAATATGGCATAAGACATGGAAACTTTTGGAATAATGTTATAAGATTTGGATAGAATGCATTTTAAAAAAAATAGTATAAGCAAATACACATTCAACACAAACATTTTAATTACCAAAAACATTTCTTGGTTTTATATAATTTAATATTAATTTGTCCATGTAACATTTCCGAGCTTGAAGTGTCAAAATAATTCAGATTTTTTGGTCATTACAACTATAGAGACCTAATATTATATAAGTCATGAGTCAATTATAAATTCGTCCAACCTGACCCGCTTATTTTAATCTTTTTTGACAAGTTGTCACAAACCGATCAACACAACCCAACATAACCCAACCGATATTTGATTGGGTTGGATTTCAACCTTTACATGGATTGAATTAGTTTAAATTATGATCAAATCGATCATGTTGGGTTGAATTGGGTTTGGATTTAAACAAAAATCGACACAACCTAACACATGCCCCTACTCACAAAGGAGAAGGCCCCACAAATATTTAAAAAAACAAAATAAGACGGACCCACCCTTTGTGAGGGGCTTGTAAGGCCCCCATGGATTACTGCCATGTACATAGGGCATCAAACCTATATTTAATGTGCTTAGCAATTTAAAAGGAGATACAAGGACATTAACAAAAGCATATGTATAGCCACTTGCACTAACCTTGGCCAACCGATCGAGACCATTCGAACCATGTGAATTTTGCACAAGATTTCCAGGTTGCAACGGAGGTAGAGGTGGCTGTGGAGGTGGCACCGCTGGTGGAGGCTGTGGCAATTCTTGCGGCTGTGTTGATTCTAAAAACATCAAAGTCGGGCCGTGGCAAGTTTGAGGTGACGACAAAATAGGAGGAGCATTTCCACGGAGGAGATTATCAAGACGAGGATAAAGAGGCCATGACGAAGAATCAGCTGTGGCAGACTCCGACCTATACCTTTTCTTCATCGACTCAATCTTATTCTTACATTGTGTTTGTGTCTTAAGAGACTTTGTCAAGTTTGCACGTGAGGACACATGTTTGGCAACGTCCTCCCAATCTTGTCCCTTGAGTTTTGCACGATTTCGAAGTGTCCATTTAGACTCATAAGCTTCAAGAAGGCTTGAAACAGCACCTTCACTCCACTCATCTCTCTTCAATCTATCACTATTGCCTCCCCCAATCCCATCTTGTGGCTTTCTAGGGGACTCTTCTTTGTTATTGTTAATAGAGAGAAAAGAACAAGAATCCTCATTTTTAGCTTCTCTATCCATCTCTCCTCATGCTACTTCCAACTTATTATCTTTAGCTGCCAACATGAAATAAGACTTGAAACATTGAGATCAAGAAAGTTGGGAAAGAGAGAGAGAGAGAGAGAGAGAGCCACTAGCATTTAGAGGGAGAAAATGAAAAGGGCAAGAATAAGTGATGTATTAGAGAATGTTTAAAAAAATAAAAAATAAATAAAGAGGTCACTAGCCTTAACAAGATGCCACATAACTAAAGTGGGAGTGTCGGACCAAAGAATTTGTCAAATGTTTCAATGATAGTAATCTAACTTTTTCTACACTTTATTGCTAGTGTTGTCTTTTGTGAGTATTTGATGGTTTTGTGCAATTGTGGGTTTTGGGCATTTTTTGACTATTAGCGTTGATATGAAGCCAACCATGACACCCACCGACGAGGTGGTGGTCATTCACGTGGGATTGTCACCCACTCTCTCTCATATCACCATTCACTAACATTGAATTATTATTATTTTTCTAGATCCGTTTCTATTTAATTATTTTCTCGTTTGTTGTTTTAATTAAATTTTGACGCATCAATACAATATTAAAGCGTCAAAATTTTAGTGAGAAGAATAAAATTGTTCCACTAAAGTTTTGACACTTAACATTATAGTAATATTTCAAAATTGAATTATTCTAGCTGCGTTCATCTATGGGCCAACGTGGCCATATTCATCTAGCACAACTCTTTAAAGTTTGATGAACGGACAAAATGAGAAAGCATGACAGAGACATCAGATTGGGACTCCTCTTTACCCACTAGACTATAAGCGCCCATCATGCTAATTTCCACCTTCACCTTTCCTTTCCTTTTTCAAACTTGTGCCTTTTTCCTAGCTAAGTGACCTTTCGTCTCTACGGGCGATTATCAGAATTTGGACGTCTCTCTCTCCTTTTCTTTTCTTTTTTAACGAGTAATTGCTACTTTATTTGAAGGCCTACTTGATTGGTCATCCAATCATGAACTTCTAAGTTCCTTACATATTTTTTGGAATTGAATCTGGGCGTTGCCTTCTGTCAACGTTTGTAGGTTGAAGTCCATAGTAAATTTGTGAAATAGAGGTTAGTAAAATGAGCTCAACCGTTGAAAATAGTGGTGATACCGTAACCGTAGTTAGCTTGACTATGATATTTAATTTATTATATATTTGTGGTGATATTCAACACAGTTTCACTACATAGAGAATTTGTTTATAGAAGAGAAGGTTGATGACAATGATTTGTTTTGCATAAGTTCCTAATAATCATGATGGGGGAGAGCCCCACTAATTATTTGTATTCTTTTTCCTTTTAAATTCTTGAGGTGTCATGCTGTCCTATTACACACTTCTAACAAATGAAATTCTAGGTGAGTATTTTCATTGTTTACGTATTGAGTATGATTTTATCTGGTCATTGTAGATTTTTCAAATCTGCTGTCTTCTTTTCATGTTGAAATCTGTTAATTTTGATTATCGACCTTCGCCACTTACAAACTCTTGACACCAGCATAGTTTCTTCAATCTTACATCACGATGAACAAAGTCATATGTGTTCGAACATATGTAAAGAGTGTGTGAGTGAGCCCAAAGTACTGGCTAGATTGTGTATTTCTTTTATAATAAAATGAGCTCAACTGTTGAAAATAGTGGCGATACAATAGTTAGGTTGATTAAAATAATGTTGTTTGTACATCATTGTGTACAAATTGGTATACACATTGATGGTGTGAATTATATTAATTGACTTCCTTTTTCTTTTTCTTTTTCTTTTTTCTCTCTTTCTATTCCAAATCATTGGTTTTGTACTTTAATCTGTACACAATGATGTACAAATAACATTACTCTCTAAATTTCTATATATAATGGTATTCAACATTGTTTCACTACATAGAGAATTTTACTTAGATGAGTTACCACTAGATTTTTACAAGAGAGAAGGGTGATAACAATTACTTGTTTTGCTTTAGTTCCTAATAATCATGATGGGGGAGTCCCACTAATTATGTGTAATATTTTCCTTTTAAGCTCTTGTGGGTATCATACCGTCCTACATATCTTGTTGAGCATATTTTAGATAAGGATATTTATGTAATTGTACATAGCTTTCATCTCCAAAACGTGAACCCATTTATTGTATATATATAGATGCTTGCTGTAATTTTTAGTTGAATTGAATGATATCAATTTCATAATATCTTTCCCGCCTTTTTTTCTTGTTCTCTCACTTATCAATTCACAATTCTCTTCACTTTTACATGGTATCAGAGCAGTGATTGATGCTTCCGTGCGATGAATGAGAATTCTGGTGTTGCAGTGAACATACAAAATCAATATGAACAAGATAACTTGTCTGGTGATTCTTCAATTGGAGATATGGCTAGGGAAGATGCAAATTCTCTCCTTACTCGATTGGTTACTGATCCTGCGAGTCTGTATTATCTTCACTATGGCAATAATACAGGAATGCAAATCATTTCTGTTGTTCTTTCAGATGAGAACTACTCGAACTGGAGTAGAGTTGTTACTATGGCGCTTAGTGTTAAGAATAAGGAAGGTTTCATTGATGGAACTATTGGCAAACCAGATAAGGATGATCTTATATTCGGTATTTGGAGAAGGTGCAATCATGTTGTATCCTCGTGGATTATTAACTCAATTCCAAAAGAACTTTATCCAAGTGTAGTTCATAAGGATTCTGCTAGAGAAATTTGGATTGAGCTGCGAGACAGATATAGTCAAGGTAATTTCACACGGATCTATGAATTGAAGAAGCAGATCGCTTTAATTTCACAGAAGAATGGTTCAGTCAATTCATATTTCAATAAGTTTAAAGGCATTTGGGAAGAACTGGACAATTATAGACCAAAAGTTAACAACACTTACCACAAACATGAGGATCAAATCATGCAGTTTCTAATGGGACTTAATGATCAGTTTTTTGCTGTTAGAAGTCAAGTATTACTAATGGATCCATTACCTTCATTAAACAAGGTATTTGCTCTTATTCTCCAGGATGAAAAATAGAAGGACGTGGTTGCTAAGAGGCAACAACATTATGAGGCAGCAGCATTTGCTCGTAAAATGATAAGTGTACCATTTGGAAGTCAAAGGACCAACTCATTCAGTCAATCTCAAAGAAGAGATAGACATATATGTAGTCATTGTGGCATGACTTGACATCTCAAAAGAAAATGTTTCAAAATCATAGGCTATCCTCTAGGTCATCGTTTTGCCAGAGGGAAGATGCATATGGTTAATGTTGTTGCTCAAACTTCTGTTGGTAACAAAATTGAGAGTGTTAACTCTCAGCCAAACGTGACTATCACTTCATATCAATGTCAGCAACTTTTGGCCATGCTAGTTCCACAATTGAGAGCACAATTTCCACTAACACCTCTCAACCACAAGACATGCCACTGGTCTCATCAGCTGTTCCTGGAAACTCTACCTTTTCAAGTAAACATATGAATCCCAATGGTGTTATCACTGGAATTAAGTGGATCTTGGATATTGGAGCGTCTGAACATATGGTTTGCTCCATTAAGTATCTAACATGTATCACGGCTAAATCTAATGCCTCATTAGACTTCCAAATGGAGATCAGGTTGCTGTAACAACTGTTGGTATAGTAAGATTGTCTGATGAATTGATGTTGGCAAACGTTCTTGTAGTGCCATCCTTTACATTTAATCTCATATATGTCAGTAACTTAAGTTTGCAGACATAATTGCTTCCTAATTTTCATGAATAATTCTTGTCTTGTACAATATCTTTTGACATGGAAGACGATTGGGGAATGCAGACTTGAGAATGGCCTATATCATTTCCAGTTACCTGATCATCAACCCAGTGGAAGATCATTCAACAAAACTTTCAAGATTTTTTCACCTTCCATCAAACCTATTATCTCCATTAATGCTAGTTGCAATCCCACTTCTGATTTTCATTATAATAAAGCTCTCAACACTTCTTGTAATTCATCAAACAATAGCAATATCAGTAGCTAGATTGATCTGTGGCACAACCGTTTGGGTCATGTACCTGTTTCAAAATTGTCTATCTTACATAAAGATGTTCCTACTATAAAATTCAATAAATTTTTGCATTGTTCTATTTGTCCTCTGGTCAAGAAACACAAGCTTCCCTTTCCTCACAGTGAAACAAGAGCCTCCAAAGCCTTTGATATTATTCGTTGTGATATATGAGGGCTCTATTCCATTCCCTCTTTAGATAGATCTCAATATTTCCTCACTATTGTAGATGATTACAATAGGGTGACATGGACTTATCTCATGAATAACAAATCTCAAATTAGACCTATAATTCAGTCTTTTTACTTCTTGATTCAAACACATTTCCATAGCAATATCAAAACGTTGAGATCTGACAATGGGATTGAGTTTCTCATGACAAAATTCTTTAATTCCAGAGGTATTATACATCAAGTCAGCTGTGTAGAAACTCCACATCAAAATGGTATAGTTGAGAGAAAACACCAACACGTTTTGAACATTGCTAGAGCTATCAAATTCCAAGCTAACCTACCACATAAATTCTGGGGTGAGTGTATTCTAATTGCCATTCATCTCATAAACAGAACTACTCCGTCCATTGTAAATGACAAATCATACTAAGAAATACTTTATGAGGCTGCTCCATCCTATACACACCTGAAGGTCTTTGGCTGCCTATGCTATGTAGCTACTCTGAAATGAAATAGAACAAAATTTGATCCTCGAGCCTCACCTTGTATTCTCATTGGCTATCCTTACAGTATGAAGGCCTATAGACTTTATAATCTTCATACTATACCACTTTTAACTCTAGAGATGTTATTTTTCATGAGAACATCTTTCCATTCCGACATCCTTCTTTCATTCATTCATTATCCAGCCTTGGATGCTTTTTACAGCCAACTCATGCTCTCTTTCCAACTCAATCATTTTCCAATATTGATCCTTCTTTTCCACTTTTAGAATCTATTTCCACTGGAAATTCTCCATCATCTCATAATACTTCTGATCATCTTATTGATATACCTCCAATATCTTATTCTAATCCTTCCACTGATGTACCTGCCCCTATAATTTCAACTCCTACACCTCCATTACCTATTCGAAAATAAAAAAGAACTACTAAATTACCTTCTTACCTCCTTGATTATCATTGCAACCTGGCCTCTCAAGTTTATACTCATCAATTAGATTCTATGGATAAAGGTTCTGCATCAAGTGAGAAATTTCCTTTGTCTAATCATTTGTATTATGATCAACTATCCTGCACATAAGCAATATTCCTTGGCTCTATCTATTGTTTTTTAGCCTCAGTCATATAGTGAAGCTTCTAAATTCCCTGACTGGTGTCAAGCAAAGGATTTAGAATATCAAGCACTAGTTTCAAATCATACTTGGGATGTGGTTCAGCTTCTAGACAGCAAGAAACCTGTGGCATGTAAATGGGGTTTCAAAGTTAAACTTCAATCATATGGGTTTGAGGAAAGAAAAAAAGCTCGCTTAGTTGCTAAAGGTTTTACCCAACAAGCACGATTGGATTATAAGGGGAATTTATCCCCAGTTGCTAAATTAGTAACAGTTAAGTCTATGTTGGTTATTGTAGCCCAGTTGAAGTGATACTTACATCAATTGGATATTAGCAATGCCTTTCTCCATGGTGATTTAGATGAAGAGGTGTACATCTTGATGCTTTCTGGTTATGAGCAGTAGGGGGAGAGTGGGAAAAAATTGGATTGCAAACTAAATAAGTCCATCTATGGACTTAAACAGGCATCAAGACAATTGAATGCCAAACTCACTTCGTACATTCTGTCACAGGGATTTGTACAATCAAAGACTGATTATTCTTTGTTTTACAAACATAATGGCTGCTCATTTACGATTTATTGGTGTATGTATATGATATAATCATTGGTGGAAATGATTTGATGTACATTGATCAGTTCAAAGATGAACTAAATAAACAGTTCAAGTTGAGAGATCTGGGAATTCTTAAATATTTTCTTGGCCTTGAAGTTGCTAGAACAGAGAAAGGCATCTCCATATGCCAAAGAAAATATGCCTTGGAGGTCCTATCTGATGCAGGCTATTTAGGGTCCAAACCTACAGCTAATCCCCTACCACATAATCTAAAACTAAACAGAGATGAAGTAGATGATGTGCATGATGTTAGTAAGTATAGAAGGCTAGTGGGGAAACTACTTTACATAACCATTACAAGGCCAGACTTATCCTTTGCAGTGCAAATGCTGAGCCAGTTCTTACAATCACCAAAGCAGCATCATAAGGAAGGTGTACATCATGTTCTAATGTATCTAAAAGGCACACCAGGACAAGGTTTGTTCTTTGAAAGCAATTAGACTTGCAATTGAAAGGGTATTGTGATGCAGACTGGGCAGCCTGCTCTATTACTAAAAGGTCCATTACCGAATATTGTGTTTTCTTGGGGAACTCTTTGATAACTTCGAAATCCAAAAAGCAGCATACAGTATCGAGGTCTTCTGCTGAAGTAGAGTATAGATTAATGGCAACTGATGTATGTGAATTAAGTTGGCTGAAAAACTTGCTGAGTGATCTAAGCGTCAAGCAATCCAAACCAGCCTTGTTATTTTGTGACAAACAATCTACAATCTACATAGCAAATAACCCGATATTTCATGAAAGGACAAAGCATATTGAGATAGATTGTCACTTGGTAAGAGACAAAGTTAAGTCAGGTGAAATAAAGATGCTCTATACCACGTCATAAAATCAAGTGGCAAACCAACTGACTAAAGCTCTAGGTGGAACTAAGTTCAAGTTTCTATTATGCAAGATGGAAATATTGAATATATACTCATCATCTTGAGGGGGAGTGTTGAGCATATTTTATATAAGGATATTTATGTAATTGTACATAGCTTTCATCTCCAAAACGTGAACCCATTTATAGAGCTGTATATATATAGATGCTTCCTGTAATTTTCTGTTGAATTGAATGATATCAATTTCATAATATCTTTCCCGTCTTGTCTTCTTGTTCTCTCACTTATCAATTCACAATTCTCTTCACTTTAACATATCTTACATGCTTTTAAAAAATGAAATTTTAGGTGGGTATTGTCATTGTTTACGTATTGAATATGATTTTACTAGTTAAATGTCATTGTAGATGTTTTATATCTGTTGTCTTATTTCATGTTGAAATCTATTAATTTTGATTATTGACCTTCGCTACTTATAAACACTTGACACCAACATAGTTTCTT
The DNA here is from genome assembly GCA_019097785.1 of Fraxinus excelsior. Classification (NCBI taxonomy): domain Eukaryota; kingdom Viridiplantae; phylum Streptophyta; class Magnoliopsida; order Lamiales; family Oleaceae; genus Fraxinus; species Fraxinus excelsior. Next base: position 21,720,499 of record CM032633.1, on the reverse strand, counting down.
CCATATTACATCACGGCAAAAAAAGTCAAATAAATGTTCAGATGGAAAGAGTGTGTGCGAGCAAAAAGTACTAGCTAGATTGTGTATTTCTTTTTATAGCTTGTGTATAGGAGCGGAGAGAAGGGGGACAACCTATGCTTTATCCCAAGCCTACCACCCAAATCCATTCAATTTTTCATAGATAAAAAAAAATTAAAAAAAAAACCTCCCGGGCTCTACCCCTAGGGCTTTCTATTTGATTGTATGGAAAAGCCCAATGAATTGGGATTTCCCTATTGCTCTGGGTCATTTCGGGGCAAATAGATCATTTATGATGAAAAGGGGGATTCGTAATGTCACACATTGATCAATGAAAGAGAGATTCAACAACTAAAAGAAAGATCAATTCTTTATGATCCTTCTTTTCTTCAAACGAAAGGAACATATTGTGTACTTGGTTTTAATAAGATAACATGTAGCTTGTCTCATATATATTATCTTCCTTGGAGGCTTATCTTTATTGGTATAAATAAGCAATGTGATTGGGGTTTTGAAGGTAGTGCTCTCAGTGTAGTTGTGTGCACAACCTCTTATCACATCAATGTATTCTAATTACTCAAATTATTACACAATATGGTAACTATTAGATAGTGTGAGGAGATTGTTAATTTTGTGTGACGCCACCGCACATTTGTCATTCTTTCCAATTGCACTTCGTCCAAATTGTTTATCACATTATTCTAAGGAAAGAATTAGTATAGTTCGATATTGTGTTGATAGGGTTGGATGAATCCTAATCGGATAGCTTGATATCCAAAGGTGATGATGATATGATTCAAGACAGGAAATCACTTGATCGGATCACACGAGTTAAGGGTTCAAACAATTGAGTCAGATGGGTGAAGTTGAAAAGCCAATGTTCAAATTTCGTGAAGGGCTCGGGAGCCAAAACGAGTTGGATTCAAAGTTTGGAAGATATTTGAAAAGAAAACGAGTAGCATGGATTAAAATAGGTATAACTCTCAGCTCGAGTGTCAGATTTTCGTCCATGAGTACAATTCGGAATCGTCTCGAAATTTTGCACATGGTACTTTTGGATTGTAAGTTTGAATTGTGACTCTTAGTGTGGACGCATGGTACTTTTGGGCTTGTGGTCGCACATAAATATGTCGAGAACAAGTTGACGGAAATTAGTATAAAAATTTGGCAAGAATTTTATCTTTTTTTTTTTTTGTAGTTTCCTAGTTTGACTTAAATACCATCTTTTTAGCATCTTTTATGATCTATTTGAATTAAGCACGAGATTATCTAGCTAAATTAGAATTTTTCATAATTTCATATAAATAGGATCTATTATTATTTGAAACCAAGATTTTTGACATGAATATGAAATTGAAAATTTCTCTCTAATGGTTCTTGAATGAACTATCGAACTTATCAAATATTATTATTTTTGTGGTGTTCAACCCTTAAAACTTATCAAAGGATTAGACACCCTTTGTAGCGCTCGCAAATCGAGATTCGTTAATTTTGTAATCAAAAGGTCGCTTGGTCAATGATTTGCGAGTCGAGATTCTACAGTCTACAACATGAATTTGGGCTTTCTCGACGTTTTCAATTAATTTCACAATTTTCATGCTAATCCCGCTCCCGGGTTCGTGTCATTTGGTATTAGAACTTAGGCTCCAGATTTCGGTTCTATCTTTTCTTTTGTTTTTGTTCTTTCATTCTTCGTGTTCGTCGTAATTTTGAGTTTTTGATCCAAAAAATTCCAAAAAAGAGTTAAAAGTTATTTTTGAGCTAGTCTAGTATCCAAATCAACTCTCATTTTTTTTGTCAGTTTCGTAGTTGAATTTCGATTTCAAAAAAATATTATTGTTCACCGGGGGTACTGTTCACGTCGTTACTGTTCAATTTTTTTCTTGATTTATTTGAGAAGTTGTTACTATCCTATTATCTAACCCCAAATCCAAACTCTGTTGTGTTTATTCCAATTCAAAATTCAAGAACCACTTTCTTGAATTAAAAAAATCTCATTCGAAATTTCATCTAATTATCTAATTCTTTTCTCGAGTCTTCTTGATTACACCTACATAAATGATGGATGGTGATTGAGGATTTATTTTTCAAACTGGTGTTTTGTGGGTAGTACGGTATGCAGTATGGCTAGTATCATGATGGTAGAAAATTGGGATTACCTTTGCAACAATTATAAGATGACTTAGTTGAATGAGTGTGGGAATGCAGATGTGACCAAGCGGGCTTTATTGAATGTCACCGTTGGGAGATATAGTGATGAAGTTTGGTGTGATGTAATTTCATTAAAATCTTTTCATGTCTTGTTTGGAAAACATTGCAGGTATGAGAGGAAATCTATTTATGATATGGTGAAGAACATGTATAGGTTTCTTCAGGACGGGGTAAAAATCACTCTGGCTGGATTGAGACTAGAACAATCCCTTGCAAACCGATGGAATATGAGGGGTAAAGCAGATGGAAAAAAAGCAAGAGAGAGAAATGATCACACCGCAAAAGAACACCGGAGTTGAATTGTAAGAGGAGTCCATAAATAGGGAAGTTGAGATGGAGGATGGTGAATTGAGAAATGCAGTTAGTTTTGAGGAAATTGAACCAATTAATGAGCCGGAGCACAAGCAAATCGATACAAAAATTGTAAAGATGGTTCAACAAGAGAGTGGACAAATAATAGAAGAGTGTGTTGAACAAATGGTTAAAAATATTTTGGGGAATAAAGAGCAGAGTTTCATCGTTCCGCATGATGTGGTGGAGAAGAAACACTATGAGTACGATGACCCATATCTCGTTGTATGGGAAGCTAACAAATTCAACTATGTTTTGCTTAATTCTTTCTTTCAGATTGATCATTGTACGTTGGAGTTCATACAACAACATCTATGGGTGATTGTGTTTGTGCTGCAATACATTCATAACTACAAAATGAATGGGTATCGTGTATTGATCATATGCCATGGAAGGAAAAAATTTATATTTGATCCAGGTGGTGCAATGATGAGTTGTGCAGCAGGCTGGTTATCCTCTATGCGATCACAAGGCACGGATTCGAAAACGAATCCTTTTGAAGAGAGAGAGGATGATATAATCCAGGACAGACAATCACTTGGTCGAGTCACACGAGTCAAGGGTTCAAGCAATGGTGTTCAGATGGGTAAAGTTGATAAGTCAAAGTTCAAGTTTCGTGAAGGGCTCGAAAGTGGAAACGAGTTGGATTCAAGCACGAGATTATTTAGCTAAATTAGGATTTTTCATAATTTCATATAAATAGTATCTATTATTATTTGAAACCAAGACTTTTGACATGAATATGAAATTGAGAATTTCTCTCTAATAGTTCTTGAATGAATTACCGAACTTATCAAATATTGTTATATATGTGTCGTTCAACCCTTAGAACTTATCAAAGGATTATGCACACTTTGTGGCGTTCGCAAATCGAGATTCGTTGGTTTTGTAATCAAGAGGTCATTCAAACTTCGTTTTTGTTTGATTGTTTGGTTCAATAATTTGCGGGTCAAAATTCTACCGTCTATAACCTGAATTTGGACTTTTCCGACGTTTTCAATTAATTTCATGATTTTCACGCTGATCCCGCTCCCGAGTTCATGTTAGATGATTCATATCGCATTTTCAGAAATAAGAAATCAACTTAAATGGTCTCAAGGCATGTCCACCATGTCATATTGGATATGTATAGAAGTTACAATCAATTCCTTTGTCAAAGGCAAGTAAGCATAGTAGCATAAACATATATATATTGGTGGTGAATGGTGATGGTGTGACCATGTAATAAAGAAATTATGGTGGTTGTTTCATTTGCAACGAGCCTTATCGTGTCCAGACTATCCAAAGAAGAAGAAAGTGAATATTTTGATGCTTGAGGAGCAGGATGAGTCTGCCGAATAAAATACTAACCCGAGTAGAATTACTACACTTTGTTGTAGATAAAATGTAAATGTGCAATATAATTAATTTTGGATTTGGTATCGACCGGGGCAGTCTAGGTTTCTGGGCCAACGGTCCCTGAGCACAAATGTATGCTCACTACTTCATTTGCTCTAAGTTCCCAACGTATTGAGGTATATAATAGAATTAGTAGGTTTCGCTCATTGACACATCAAATATCCTCAAGTTCACAAATATCAACTAATATTACATTTTGGATTTCTCCGTAAGTCCACTCACCATGATCATGACAAATTGCACACACAATTGGTAGAATATGTGACTCTTATTAGAATAAAGCATCAACCTATATTCATCGATTTATGACGTAATAATCTCGATTGAAATACGAGTAGGGTCGATTTGCAATTCTCAACGTAAGTACCAAACTTAAATTATCATAAAGTGATCGAATGTATTTAATTTCATTCTCAAAATAACATAAATGCAATAAATGTTTAATAACATAAATAGACAATTTTTATTTAATAAAAAAACAAAATGTCAAACGTTAATTATAGTCCTAGTTATTTTCGACACATATCCCAACTATTTATTGGGACTAATTTTGCAAGACTAATCATAGCTTTGAATCATTAAATAAATAAATAGTATTTATTAATAACAAAACAAAATGTCTAACATTAAACTATAATCCTAACACTTTTTGGTAACATATTCCATCGATTTATTGGGACTAATTTTGTGAGTTAAATCATAGGTTTGAATATCAAAAATGACCTATTTTATGGTTGGGCATCAAGTATTTTCAAAGTATTATAGATTGGGAACCAACCTTTCGATCTTTCCTATATTTAAATTTTGATGAATTTTATTGAAATGTTGTCTAATCATGAAAGGAATGAGCATAAATTGGACCTAAAAACTAAGGCTGCGTTTGACAGGTTTCAAATTCCATTTTCCAACATTTGTCATGTTCGATATCATTTTTTTTCCATAGAATTTTTTTTCCATTTTATGGCTACATGCGCATCATTTCCTCATTTTCAAGGAATTGGATTTCCCACCAAAATGGTGGGAAATCTAATTCTAGGTTTTTTTTTTTTTTCTTTGATCAATGGAAACAAATTTCATAACCAATTGTAAAAAAAAAAAAAAAAAATTACTTTAATGGACAATTTACATGTAAAATAAAGTCAAACAAACACTAAATTTTGATGAAAAAAATTCTTTTTTTTTTTAACTTTTTGGCAATGAAAACAAATTTTATAACCAATTGTGAAAAAAATTATCACTTTAATGGATAATTTTCATGTAAAATAAAGCCAAACGAACACAGAATTTTAAAAAAAAATTCGAGTGGAAAATTATACCAATCAAACACATTATTTAACAGTTCCCTAGAAAACAAGTTCTAGATAATTATTTTCCCTGGAATTCATTTTTTTCCACCCATATTCCACCCTACCCATCAAACGGACCATAACTCTAAAATGTAAATCAAATGTGAAAGGAATTTGGTATATGTTGTAAACTAAAGAAAAAGAAATAATATATATATATAAGTTCATAGATTTGTTCTTATTTTATTGAGAACAAAAACCACATATTTATAAGAAAAATCAGGACGACAAGAGATACAATAATTATAATAATTAGGGTTGCAGATGTATAATGATCATTCATTAATAAGCATTTAGTTTACAACACTCCCCATGAATGACTCATTATAAAATATCTATCTCGTTAAAATCTTTTTTGATAAAAATTCAGTAAAACAAAAATATTGGAGGGAAAAAGTACAATTACTTTTTGAGTATTAAAAATAAATATTGGGGTAATTAACAAAAAAAAAAAAAACTCATTCTTTTCACTATTATTATGCAAAATGTCCTTTCATTTTTTTTTTTCACCCTTACTTATACATTTAATTGCGTAAAACTAGGGGTGGACAAAATATCTAGACCAAACCAAACCAAACCAGAACTGAACCAAACCAAGCGGTTCGATTCGGTTCTACAAATAAAAAAAAAATTAATAGTTTTGGTTCTTCGAACAAAAAATCATTTGGTTATAGTTTTGGTTCGGTTCTAATTCTAGAACCAAACCAAAAACCAAACTTGATTTATAATTTTCTTTTTTGTATGAATTTGATTTTATGTTAATTGAAGCTAAGTATTTTAGCATTCGTTTCAAAACCCTTCTTCTCCAAGATCACCTCTCACAGTCCGAATTCCTCATTTCTCATTGCTTTCGCACTCCCCCCGCACTAATACTTCAAACCTTTGAAATCGCACATCACTCTCAAAAAATATGGTTATCTAGTTAATTGTCAAAATTGTGTAAATTATTTTTGTAACTATGGCGCAAAAAAACAGAAAAAGCAAAGACGGAATTCAAGTCGTGCTGGAGACCATGACACTTTGTGTTAAACGTGGCGTTGCAGTGTGTATTTTGAATTGTGTTTATAGAGTTTCTCAAAGTTACAACATAAATAATGAAGTATTAAACGGTCAATGGTTATCTGATGGTAAGTCATTGGCTTGGTCATTTTGTCACCACTCCTGTCTATTAGTTTCGAGTTTTAACTTTATATTTCAGTTTCATTTTTTATTTTTTTTTCATGTAAGTCTAACGGCTTTAACTTCATATTTCATTTTTTTCGTGTAGGTCTAATGATTTCATGTAAAGGAATTGATTGAACGGAGGATGAAAATGGAACTCGATACTATTAACTTCTCACAATGACTCATTCGTTTAGATTTTGTTTGTTAGTTTGGACTTTTATGGTATTGATTATTGATAATTTGACTTGATAAATGTTTGATACTTATATTTTTTATTTAAGTATACATTAGTAATTTATGGATATGATGCATGTCTGAAAATGTAAGTAACAGTACTAGAACCAGAGCAAACTGAACCAGAACCAAATGGTTTGGTTCGGTTCGATTTCGCATTTTAAAAAAAAAAACTATTTGGTTCCATTATATAAAAAAAAAAAAAAACAATTGGTTCATGGTTCAATTCGGTTTTATTGGAACCAAAAATCAAATAGAACCACGTCCACCCCTACGTAAAACATTGTTCCCATCCATTTCTATCCAATTTTTCATTTAAGTGGAAGGTATTCTAGTCTTAATTTTTTTTTCCCTTTTCTTTCTCAATTGAACCCATTTTTTCCTTTATTTAAACTTTTTAAAAATAACCACTTGACTTGTGGATTCAAGTCAGTTTAGTCGGTAAACAATAATGGACTAAAAAAGTAATTAAGGTTTTTCTTTGTCTTTTAAAAGATTTAATTCTGGAATTTATGTATTTGGTTCTAGGTGGTTTGGAAAATTCCGGCGAGAATCAGTTCAACGAGAAATCGATCCTCCTGCTTTGGAGCATAATTCAGACTCCTCATCTGAAGACGAATCATTTCTTCCGTCCTCCAACAAGCCTGTTATTGTTAGTTATCATCGTAGTATTCTTCATCCCGTAAGTATCCATAAGTACAAATAAAGTTTGTTTTCTGTCTTAATTTAACAGAACTAATCTAATTTCATACCTTGATTTTGATAAATTTGGAGCGAGTGATATAAATTTTGTCAATAAACTTGGAGTCAGTTAATTGCGTGAATTTTCGAAAAAATATCGGGTGGGATATGGGTGGACGAATTCCACAAATTGGGTTCAAATGGGGAAGAATGAGAAAAAAAAAAAAAAAATATTTAAGACGAGAATACTCCACTTAAATAAGAAATTGGATGGAAATGGTATTTTGTGCAATGAAATGTGTAATTAAAGGTTATAATGTCAAAAAATGGAAGGTTGGTACATTTTGCCCAATATGAAAGGTATGAATATTGTATGCTAATTACCTATAAATGTTGTCTCATCAAAGTTATGTTGGAAAAACTCGGTGGAATAAAACTTAAGAACATGAAAAATAGTACAACTACTCGGCTCAGCCCTAATTAGCACGAGCTCGCGGCTCGTTAGTAACAAGCCAAGCACTAGTGGGCCGAGCCGAGCTTCAGCTCCCAAGCTTGTCGTTTTTTAAAAAAATTTGAACCTCCTATTTTATCTTGGCTTGGAACCGACTACTTAAATTTCTAGTCGACGGAGTTTAAAAAATTATACACGAACAACATTTTACAATTTTTTTTAAAAAAATTAAAAACAATATTATAAAATAAGAAATTCTGGTTAATATTGTTAAATTAATCATTTCCATAATAATGTTATATATATTGTTATCATTGTGTGGGAATTCAATAATTTTTTTATGCAAACACCAAAGTGGGTCTATGTAGTGTACAGTTGCAGTTATATAAACTCTTTTATTAACCACTTCCCATATATCCAAAGTTAAAAATATAACACCCCTATATTTTTGTAAATCGGTAATCAATTGTTTCTTTATATTAAGAAAATATTCAATTGTATCTAAACAAAAAGTGTTTCGACTTACCCTAACGTATCTCGATTGAAGATATTCTTTCACGTACGTGACGAAATGTTGGTTGTTCGCTATTGTTAAAGGTAACTCGGCAACGAAAACGAATTTCACCATTTTCGTTTGAGCTTTCTCTTCCGAATATATCCACATGGAAAGTGACGAAGAACTAGAACCGACGCTTGGACTACCAAATTGCAGTTGTGTTTGACCGACAGCAAAAAGGCCATGTTGGACCACACATGCTTTGTAGTGACGGTTGAGGTGGGTGGTACCAAAGTCTTTTTGCCATGACAATCGTTGTTGACTATATTTACAAATTCCTTTAGACTCTGAGATTCCATCAACTAGACGACTCGTTGGAATCAATTTAAATTGATCCAAACATTTTGCATGTTTTTCTCCCTTTCATTGCCCTCTTGCATCGGGAATATCCAATACACTATCTACCTTATGTTCTGCTTCGGGAACATCAACGACATCTAAATCAATTGGATTACCATGAGCATGCAACTCTGGAATATTTAGGAATGGGTATTTTGTTTAGAGTGAAAAATTCATTTCGTAATTGACTTTGTAGCGTCACCGGTGATTAGCCTCCAATTCCGAACAAGCCCTCAACAAATGAGTATGGATCCATTTGCAAATTGTGATGTAATGTATAATAAATAAATAAGTAAGTAGAAGAGAGTATGAAAAGAAATCAAGATTTAAAAGAAATTTGATATGTAAGATTGTAATTGTAAAGTTGTAGTGTGATAAATGATAATTGATATTGAATAACTGAAGTTGAAGGTTAAAGTTAAAATTTAGAAGAGAGTGAGAATTGTTGGAGTGTTGTGTGAAAAAAATTTGGAAATGGTTGGGGGATTGAGTAAAAAAAAGAAGGAAAAAAGTGACCAACCGTTTGCAACGATCACTGAATTTTCTAGAAGTGATCATTTCAGTCACTATTTCAGCTCGTGGACGAGCCCACGAGCCAGGCTCGCCCATAAGCGCTCATCCATGGGTCAGCTCAGGAAATGACGAGCCTGAGCCGCCCACGAGCCTTGTTTTCACAAGTCGAACGGCTGAGCGGACGAGCTGTTTGGCCTGTTTTGCAACTCTATCTCGTGTGCCATTTCTTGAATGTAGATGTCTATAACACTTTTGTAAATAAGTCAGTCTCATTATCACTTGAATGAATCTATTGAACATCGATATCACTTGTATTCTAAAGCTCATGCGTATAGATGAATTTTGGATAAATGTGTTTTGTGTTGTCTCATTTGATATAGCCCCCTTTGAATTATGCAATACAAATTGCATTTTTTCATATAATATTTTTGAATTACCTTTTTATTAAAGCTAACATGCACAATATTTAGATATGATGGTCATATTTCTCAATCATATACATTCTCGACTTGCCTCATGGAGTGCAATAATTTCAGAATGATTTGAAAATATTGGTATTAAGGTTTACTCCATGATGTAATGGTTTCATCGTGTTTAAACACATATCATGTTTGCGATTAGGTTTATGTAAATTTGAGAGATCACTTACATCTACATATCCTACCAAAGAAGATCTCAATTTTTTAAAATAAACTAAACACATATCAATAGAGTACCTCTCAGATAACCAAAAATGTGTTTTAACAGCATTTAAATATCTTTGAGTTGGTGTAGAGTTGCATCATATAAAGAGATTTATAGAAAAAAATATATATATCTGGTTTAGTACAATTTGCAAGATGTGCGGTGTGTTAATGCCCCAATAGCACTAGAAGTATATACTTTAGGGCAAAAATCTTTTCATCTTTGATTGGACAAAATGAGTCATTGTTCACGTCAAGTGATCGAACAATCATAAATGATGGCAACGAATGTGATTTATCCATATACAAACATTTTAATACTTTTTTTTGCATGTGAAGATTGATAAACAAATAATCATTCTTGAAAATATTCAATATTCAATCTAAGATAAAATTTTGTTTTTCTCAAATCTTTCATCTCAAATTTATTTTTCAAATAATCTTTAGTTTTGTTGAGCTCTTCAAGAGTTTCAATTAGATTTAAATCATCAACATAAAATGTCACAATTGCAAATTCATTATTAATTTTCTTCATGAAAACAACCGGCAGACATAATCATTTTTAAACCTTCCTTCGATAAATATTCGATAAGAAATTTATACTACATGGGTCCAAATTATTTCAATCCAAATAATGATCTTTATAATTTAATTGAAAACATAGTTAGGGATATGTATTTTTTGTTTTCGAGATTTTAGTTCCTTCTAGGACTTTCGTGTATATGTTACTATCAAGTGGACCATATACATATGTAGTTACTACATCCATAAACCCATTCCAAGTCTCTGTGATAAGATCAAACTACTTAAGAATTTGTGTCTATTATAGGAGAATATATATCCTTATAATCAATTTTAGATACGTGTGAGAAAACTTGGGTTAAGAGATGGGCTTGGCATCTTGCAATTTCATTACTTTTATTTCCATTCCTTACAAAACCTCACTTGTATCCTATAGGAAATACATTCTCAGCTGTTTGAATTACAAGTCCAATACTTTTCATTTATCTAAGGAATTCAACTCTGCTTATTCTTCTTTCCATTTTTACCAATTATTTCTATGTGGACAATCTTTAACATATTGTGGTTTAGGATCCTTATTTTGTATGATTTCAATAGCCACATTAAATACAAATATATAGTCTATAATAATATTATCTCGTTCTCATAATTTATGTACGACAAATAATTTATTAAAATATATTTACTTTCGAACAATTGTTGCCCTTCAAAAATCACATCATCATTATTTGATTGATCAATATTTTCTAATATTACTTTTTCTTAATTTTTTGGCTGGTTTTTCTCTTATAATTTTCTCTTTCGAGGTATAGGTCTTTGGCACCAATTGGTCAATTATGTTTCTGGCATATTTGAGATTCATTGGCTACATCAAATTTTCTTACATATACATCAAATTTTGCTAAAGTATGTTCTACCTGTAAATATGACTTTGTCATTTTTCTAATACATCACAAAATTGATTTGCAACTATTTGCAAATGAATGATAGTTTTAATCTCTTGCTCACATTGTTTGCAGCGGGAATTAAAGTGTGATATAGTTGTTTCATTCCAAGAAATTTCACTTGATTTTTCATGATGTAGTTTTTTTTTCTTCCAAAGCTGGAAAATTCAGTTAATCAAAATGATAATCTACAAAATGTTCAATAAATAAACCACTCGTTAAATGTTGAATATACTTAATAATGGATGATGAATCAAAACGAATATAAATTTCAAGTCTTCGTTGAAGACCCACTTTGGTACATTGTGTGGGTAAATTTAGGACTTGGACACCGAAAATCCTTAGGTGAGGAACATTAGGTTCATGACTAAATGCAAGTTGTAAATGCAAGTATTGATATCCATTTTGTGTATGGACATGAGCAACTCAATGTTTAATGACAATCACAATTGACATACGATGCTCATTGAGTGTGTTGACACCGACCTCCGAGGTCGCTCAGCTCGGACTGCTCTTATCCAATGAAGAGAGGACAACGAGAGCTCGGGTGTATGAGCTCAGTTCGGTTCTTGGGTAACTTACCTAGCAAGCTATTGTAGTCTTTCAAGGTGCAACAGTACCTAATGATTGAATATCACTGACAAGATCTTCAAATTACCAATCAAAGGAGTCTGCATGGAAAGGTCTCATGTCAGTGCCCACTTAGCCCTCCAATCAGAAGTCTTAGCTTATTTTCCTAAACAATGTATTTAATGTTGGGACCCACATATACTACCACCCCGTAATCAACGTGATGGGATCAAGCTCGAACGCCAATCCTATTGCGCCATGGCATGTACTTGTTCAGCTCGGTATTTGAATTGACATGACAGGAGTACTACGTGTCAACTTATTTCTCCTATAAAAGGGCCACGAATGCAAAAAGGAAGAGGATGAGGAATTCTGGGAAGAAATACGAAGAAAACCCATAATATTCCAAAAATGTATTTCCACTTTTCCTGTAATAAGAAGAACGATATTATAACATTATGATCAAAAACTCCATTGAATTATTTCTCATAAATCAGCACTTTATAATTCAAGTTGGCTTGAATTTTGTTCGTACATTTTTCAAACTTCAACAGTTTGGCGCTAGAAGGAGGGCCCCCAACTTGAAAAACGGCCCCATCTCCACACACAAATCACAAAATAATACCATAGACGAATTTTCAACATCTGAAAATCAATCCCATACTCATCCAAAACGAAGTAGCAATCCAAAGAACTCTGAAAGACGAGATCGGAATGAAACTAAGGACCCGCAAATGGTGACGATGAAGGAAGCTATTGAGAAATTAACGAACATTGTCAGCAGACTGGAGCAAAACCAAGCTCGGAATCCTCCACTAGAAATCGAGATGGAATCTCCTCGCCAGGCTAAGACTGGGCGACTTCCTACGAGGAGGACCCTGCATTTCCCAGACGAAGGATACTCCAGAAGTCAAGCTGAAGAAGTCAAAAGTTCCCCTATGGCGACAAAATCAAATACTAGAAGGACAGATAGCGTGTTTAACAGACTGGGGTTCCAGCATTCCCTAACACCCACCAAAAAGCCAGACGAGCACCGAAGGCGTCGACCTCCTGAATGACAAGAAAACGAAGTGAGCGCCCTCAAGAAACGTATAGTGGACTTGGAGGCTAAAAGCAAGGAAAACACAGATGAATATTTTACCAAATGCCACTCACCATTCATTGAGGATATTTTGGCAGAACCACTGCCTGAAAAGATGAAAATGCCCCAACTAACTGGATATGATGGGGAAGGAAACCCCCTTAGCCATCTTGACAAATATTCTTCCTGGATGGAACTGCAAAGGGCTGGAGAAGCCATCATGTGCCGTGCTTTCCCCTTAACTCTGGGAGACAAAGCTCAGCGATGGTTCAGGAGGTTGCACCAACGGTCCATAAAAAGCTGGAATGACCTCGCCACTGCATTCCTCGCCTAGTTCATGGGGTCAAAGGCAAGGACCACACCCAATGAGAGGTTAGTGAGCATTAAACATGGAAAGACTGAATCCCTCAAAAGCTACTTGGACATGTTCAACAAAGAGTCTATGGAAGTTGAGAAAATATCTGACAATGCTGCACTTATGGCAGTTCTGGTCGGGCTGAGACCCAAAACAAGGTTTTGGTGGTCTGTCCATGAGGACGGTCCGCGGACATACTATAAGCTCTTAGGTCGAGCTAAGAAATATATAAGTGCCGATGAAGCCACTTCGGACAATGAGGATGCTAAGCAAATCTCCCGGTCTCCACAACAAACAAAAGGGAGACAGATGAAGAAAGATCCAGGTCGGGAAAAGAGGAAAGATAAGAGAGATCAAGGTCGTTCTAAACAATATCACGATAAATTTCACGAATATCATCCTTTAAATACTACCTTGGAGAAAGTCTTTTTTCAAACTGAAGCAAATGAGTCTTTTAGTCGACCTCCACCCAGAAGAAAAGAGGCAACGGGAAAAGGCCAAGGAAAGTACTGTCGTTACCATAGAACGACAGGACATAACACCGATAACTGTCGAAACCTTAAAGAAGAAGTGGAAACACTCATCCAACGAGGTCACCTACAAGAATTCATAGCAAGCAGCAGGGAACAAATCCTGCTGAGTTTCAACAACCAAACCAGCGAGGAATGGACCAACAAGCACGGTTCGGGCCCCAGGTTCGTGACCCACAACCCTGTGCTGAGATCCGGATGTTAATAAGTGGAAACCAATACCTAGAAGGCTCACGGGGAACCAGGCGCAAGTTAGCACGTGATGCCCACGTATACCAAAACTACAGTGTGAGGTGTCCCATATCGGAGGTCAATATTCCACCAAACCTTGAGTGGTTTGGATTTTCAGAGAATGATGCGCAAGGAGTCTTACAAAACCAAGGCGACGCGCTAGTCATAGCAATGAATGTGGCAGGAGTTCAGATACACCGAACTCTAGTTGACAATGGGAGTTCAGTAAATGTGCTTTATTACCGAACATTGAAGCAAATGGCTATACAAGATCAATACCTTCAATCGTATACCCGGAAGTTGCAAGGATTTTTCGGAAATCCAATTGAAGCTCGAGGGCAGATAGTACTCAGTGTAGAGTTCGGCGAACCCCCATGCCACAGAAGAATCCTAGCTGACTTTATCTTGGTGGATATCCCTTCGAATTACAACGCTATATTGGGACGACCCTTACTGCATAAGTTGCAAGCGGCTACCTCAATATATCATTATTATGTCAAGTTCCCAACTCCAAATGGTCCGGGCATAATACGTGGAAACCAAATTGAAGCAAGAGCATGCAATATAGATCTCCCCAGTCCCCTAGTTGGAATGATAAAAAGTCGACACTACCACAATGTTGGAGTATCGAGGCCTGAAAATCCCATAACAGTCGACCTCACCAAGATCGGTATTTTAGAAATATATCGCAAAAAGGCAACAGATGACCTGCTTTTGTTCGAAGGAAAAGAAGTGGATCCAAATCCTTACCCTGGAGTCCTGGTAATCCCAATACGCATCTCCAAAATTGACATCCCCAAAGTCTTGGTGGATATTGGAAGTGCGCTCAATATACTTTACACAGACACTCTGAAGCGAAACGGGTTCCCTCTGGTTTCCTGCAACCATACACAAACATGATTATGGGACTGGACGGCACACTGACGAGAGCCAAAGGAGTAATCAAACTCCCTGTTGAGGTCAGAGACCCATCTCGCCAGACAAAATTGAATGCGGAGTTCGTTGTCTTAAGCTCGAAATCCCCTTACGATGCAATCATGGGGCAACCATTGTTGTTCGACCTCGGAGCAGCAGTATCCTTGTACCACTATTCCAGAGATCTGCATGACATGCACAATGGAACCCTTGTCAGACTCGCTAGACCCACGACTCAAAGTACGGGGAGGAGAACTTGTGGACGAGCTGGATGTCATTAAGGTCGGTACAAGCACTCAACCAAAGGAACTAAAAATAGGTCATGACCTCCAACCTCCAGTCAGAGGTCAAATCATTAGTTTCCTCCAAGAAAACCTTGATGTCTTCGCCTGGGAACACGCTGATATGAGAGGGATTGACGCAAAAGTCATGTGCCATAAATTAGGAGTTAATCCCTCAACCCGACCTAAACAGTAACGAAGAAGGCCTTTGAGTCCAGAATGATATAAGGCTTTAAACAAGGAAGTACAAAAGCTACTCAAGAACGGATTCATCTGAGAAGCAAAATATCCGAAATGGATCGCCAATCCGGTGCTCGTCAAAAAGAATAACGGAGATTGGAGAGTATGTATTGACTTCACCGACCTGAACAAAGCGTGCCCTAAAGATGGTTTCCCTTTACCAAGGATTGACCAAATGGTGGATGCCACGGCTGGAGATGACCTACTCAGTTTCATGGATACATACTCAGGCTATAACTAGATTCCCATGTAAGAACCCGATCAAGAGCACACAGCATTTATCACTGACAGGGGTCTGTATTGCTACAAAATCATGCTGTTTGGCCTCAAGAATGCTGGCGCGACCTACCAATGCCTGGTTAACTCTATGTTTGCCAAACAAATTGGAAAAACCATGGGGGTATATGTAGACGACATGTTGGTCAAAAGTACGGATGCGCAGAAACATCGGCAGCATCTCACTGAAATGTTCGGGATTCTAAGAACATATAGGATAAAGTTGAACCCCCACAAATGTGCCTTTGGGGTAAGCTTGGGAAAATTCTTGGGATACCTGGTGAACCGCAGAGGAATTGAAGCTAACCTAGAAAACATAAAGGCTATTATTGAAATGTGTCCCCCAGCTAGACCCAAGGAAGTCCAAAGCTTGACAGGACGAATAGCGGCCCTTAGTCGATTCATGTCAAAATCAACAGATAAGTGCAAACCCTTCTTTGACATACTGAGAGGTGGAAAAAAGTTTGAATGGACATCAGAATGCCAGGTCGCTTTCAACCAACTGAAGTCACACCTAGCACAACCACATGTACTATCCAAACCAAAAGAAGGAGAAACGTTGATACTCTATGTAGCAGTCTTAGAGCATGCCGTCAGTGCGGTGCTAACAAGGGAGAAAGACGAAGTACAACATCCTGTTTACTACGTTAGTAAAGCTCTGCACGATGTTGAAGTTCGTTATTCTCCACTAGAGAAATTGGCTTACACAGTGATAATTGCAGCCCAGAAACTAAGGCCATATTTCTTGGAACATCCTATTGAGATTTTAACCAATCATCCACTAAGGCAAGTACTGCAGAAACCCGATACTTCAGGAAGGTTGGTAAAATGGTCAGTTGAGCTCGGCCAGTTCGACATAAAGTATAGGCCGCATACTTCCATAAAAGCTCAAGCACTTGCCGACTTCATTGTTGAGTTTAGCTCAGACCCCATTGGGCAGTCATCTCATAATTTGTATTGGAAACTGTTCGTCGACAAATCTTCCACGGACGAGAAGGCAGGAGCCGGGATTGTATTGATAAGCCCAAACCAACAATTGTTTTGCAAAGCACTACCTTTCGATTTCAACGCTTCTAACAACGAAGCTGAATATGAGGCCCTTATAGCTGGCCTGAGGATGGCGAACGAAATGAAAGCTGGCTGCTTGATTGCTTACAGTGACTCGCAACTAGTAGTAAACCAAGTCAACGAAACATATCAAGCTAAGGAGGAAAAAATGAGCAAATATCTCCGGCTTGTAAAAAAAGAGCTCCGAAAGTTTAAAAGCGTCCATATCAAACAGGTCCCACAAACTCAAAATGGACATGCAGATGCCCTAGCTCGGTTGGCAACAAGCGAGGGAATAGAAAGATTTGACAGCATACCAATAGGACGAGTCCATCGCCCTACAACTGAAGAGGTTGAGAACATCCATATAACGACAAACCTCAAACAAACATGGATGGATGAGCTCACTTCGTACCTTCAAACAGGTGCTTGCCCTGAAGATCCAACCTTGGCAAGAAAGCTAAGGATAAGGTCAGCAAGATACATTTTGATCGACAATATCTTATATAAACAAGGATATTCTTCCCCATTGCTAAGATGTTTGAATGAAGAAGAAGCCATTCGTGCTATGGAAGAAGTACATGGAGGCATATGTGGGAACCATGCTGGGGGACAATCATTGGTTCACAAAATCATGCTCCAAGGATACTTTTGGCCAACCATTAGAAGGACGCGTTGGAATTCGCCAGGAAGTGCGACAAGTGCCAACGATTTGCTCCGAACATCAAAACCCCGTCGGGAGAGCTAAACTATGTAATGGCACCGTGGCCTTTCGCGAAATGGGGGGTTGATCTCATCGGTCCCATGCCCACATGAAAAGGGGGCAAGAAGTTCGCAATTGTGGCAGTTGATTGCTTCACCAAATGGGCCGAGGCCGAACATTTAGCTAAAATTATCAAACACGAAACTACTGAGTTAGTATGGAAATCGATCATATGCAGGTTCGGGATACCTCACTCCATCGTGACAGATAATGGAAAACAATTCGACAACACTCGCTTTGCAAACTTCTATGAAGAATTGGGAATACAGAAACACTTCTCCACGCCGAATCACCCCCAGGCCAATGGTCAAGTTGAAGCTATCAATAAGATCATCAAGCATACGTTAAAAGCAAAGCTTGATACTCTTAAGGGAGGATGGGCAGAGGAACTTCCCAGCGTGCTATGGTCTTATCGCACCACTGCCAGAAACAGCATTAGAGAAACTCCATTTTCCTTAGCCTTTGGAGTAGAAGCTGTTATTCCTCTTGAAACCGAGATCCCTTCAATCAGAACTTCGACGTACCAGGAAGATAGAAGCGAGCGAGCATTGCGAGAGGAGTTGGACTTAATTGAAGAGAAAATGAATGTCGCTGAAATCAGAAACGCAGTATACAAGAAACGCAATGCAAGGTATTACAACCAAAAAGTGAGGAAATGAGAATTTGAGGTTGGCGACCTCGTCTAAGAGAGGTCTTCCTGGCAACAAGGGAGATGAATGCTGGGTCCCTAGGGCTTAACTGTGAAGGCCCTTACAAAGTAAGCAAAGTACTGCTTAAAGGGGCTTATGAATTGGAAGACATGGAAGGAAAACCCTTATTACACCCCTAGAACGCAGAGCACCTCAAGAAATATTATCAATAGATAACTATAATATGTTGTTGTTATAAATAAAAGTATGTTTTACAGAAAAATGTTGTAAGTGCTGCAACACTTAACATAATTCCTACAAGGAATTTCTTAAAAGCCCTACTCATGAAGTAGGCCGAGCTAAATGTTGTAAGTGCTGCAACACTTAGCATAATTCCTACAAGGAATTTCTTAAAAGCCCTACTCATGAAGTAGGCCGAGCTAAATGTTGTAAGTGCTGCAACACTTAGCATAATTCCTACAAGAAATTTCTTAAAAGCCCTACTCATGAAGTAGGCCGAGCTAAATGTTATAAGTGCTGCAACACTTAGCATAATTCCTACAAGGAATTTCTTAAAAGCCCTATTCATGAAGTAGGCCGAGCTAAATGTTGTAAGTGCTGCAACACTTAGCATAATTCCTACAAAGAATTTCTTAAAAGCCCTACTCATGAAGTAGGCCGAGCTAAATGTTGTAAGTGCTGCAACACTTAGCATAATTCCTACAAGGAATTTCTTAAAAGCCCTACTCATGAAGTAGGCCGAGTTAAATGTTATAAGCTTAGCGTAATTTCTGCCTATGGAAGACCTACCCATAAGGCAGAATCATTTAAAGTAGTGAGTTCAGTCAAATAAAATAAAAAACACAACAACAAGGAATTTCTTAAATGTTGTAAGTGCTGCAACACTTAGCATAATTCCTACAAGGAATTTCTTAAAAGCCCTATTCATGAAGTAGGCCGAGCTAAATGTTGTAAGTGCTGCAACACTTACCATAATTCCTACAAAGAATTTCTTAAAAGCCCTACTCATGAAGTAGGCCGAGCTAAATGTTGTAAGTGCTGCAACACTTAGCATAATTCCTACAAGGAATTTCTTAAAAGCCCTACTCATGAAGTAGGCCGAGTTAAATGTTATAAGCTTAGCGTAATTTCTGCCTATGGAAGACCTACCCATAAGGCAGAATCATTTAAAGTAGTGAGTTCAGTCAAATAAAATAAAAAACACAACAACAAAAGGAAAATAGCGAATTTGGAGTTATTCCTTCATGAAGTAAAAGCAGTACAAAGAACTGAAAAGAAATCTGGTAAAACATACGATTCAAAAAAAAAACTAGGATGTAGGAGGATTTGAAGGAGGATTGTTCTCTTCAACCACAGGTTGCTGGACTTCAGCTGCCTTCAACAACTGCTCCATCTCTTTCTCTTGCTCCTCCTGAGCTTTCACCAAGAAGTCAGTATCCCAGTCCGGCCTTTGTTGATTAATATACTTGACAATTTCACCCATGGCCAGGACATACGCCTCTTGAGCAATAGCATCAAAAGCTGGGGAGGCCCTCCACTCCATCACAGCCTCTGAAATTTTCAGCTCAGCTTCCTTCTTCACAGCCATAGCTTGAGCTACCGCCTCGTCGCTCACTTCTTTTCAAGCTCAGTTCGGGTGTTCGCTTTTTTCCCCCGAATTTGCAGCGCCTTGTTTTCATCCAACAGTTTGTGTTCCGTGGAAAGGCAAGCGTCGAGGTCTTCTCCCATCTTGTTCAGACGGTCCTCATAACCTCGTCTCTCTTCAGCAAAGGCTGACCTCTCTGCTTCAACCTCGGTAAAAAGTTTCTCAGCCGTGGCTTTGAATTCCAGCATAGAGTCCAGCTCATTCTTGACCTAGGAACATAAAGATAACATCAAAACATATAAATAAATTACTAATCAGAATGCCGCACACTGAAGATAAAATTTTACCTTATCAACCACTGAGGACATGTGAAAGGCAGCCATGTGACAGTAGAGCTTAGCTGTAAGGACGTTCTCCCCAATGGGCATTTCATTCAGAAAGCGCTGCTCCTTGTCATTCCAGCTCCTTGTCATCAGAACAGCGGATTCTCTGAGAGGAGAGAGAAGGCCGACAACTGATTCCCTTGCCAAAGACGGAGCCCGGAGAAAATCCAGAAGTACTTCCGGATGGTGCCCAACCAATTCTTCAACACCTGACCTCTGAAAGTCAGGACATTTCTCTTGGGACTTGGAAGAAGAAGCTGTAGTGGTCACCAGGACCGCCGGATGAATAGAGGGGCTAGGGAGAGTAGGGATAGTGGGGAGTTCGGCTGAACGGCGCCTTTGCAAAGGTTTCTCATCTTCAAGCTCGACCTCTACACCCTGAGGTCGGTCTCCCTCTTTAGCAGTAACCTCCTCCCTCTTTCTCTTCGCAGCCTCAGCC
The DNA here is from genome assembly GCA_019097785.1 of Fraxinus excelsior. Classification (NCBI taxonomy): domain Eukaryota; kingdom Viridiplantae; phylum Streptophyta; class Magnoliopsida; order Lamiales; family Oleaceae; genus Fraxinus; species Fraxinus excelsior. Next base: position 21,699,742 of record CM032633.1, on the reverse strand, counting down.
ACCTTAGCCGCTTTAGCAACACGGAAGCCCAACATCTCTGGTTGTTGGTCTGAAACACGCAAGAAACAAAATTAAGGACAAAACTAAGATGAACAAAAGGAAAATAAGGTAAGAACACCCTTACGAGATAAAGTTGGTCTGTTTAATGCCGAGGTTGGAGGTATAGCTCGAAGTAGCCCAGCTTAGAATAAACTGTCGTTTGTAATCACGAACTTGCAGGATCTCTCTCTATGGGAAAGAGCTCGGATCGAATCGGGTCGCTTCTGGATTACCACACTCAAGTCACAAGACCGGTAAACTACAAAACAACAAAAAGTAGTAAAGAGTTAAAATCCGTAATATAACGGTTGAGCAGAAGAATGGCAGTAAGGACCCTCACTTACAAAGAGAATGGTAAAAGGTAGGGACAATGTCCCCCCGATCCACCTCGTCAGAATGGAACTGTCAATCCCCCAGGACATAAAAGAACTCTTCTTTCCACCCCTTAATTGAAGAGGGAGTATCTAAAACCAGTGAGCCCCCGTCCTGGGCCTAGCACTAGTGTACCACCAAGCCATATTTTTCCCATCTTCCTTAAAGGTGAAAAGGGAGTTGAACTGAGAAACATCCATCTCGAGATGACCTAACCGTTTCCACAGGATCAAGGTCGCTACCAAGGTCCTCCATCCATTTGGGCATAACTGAGTAGGGGCTATTCCCCAAGAAGAAAAGAATGATCTAATAATTTTTGGAAATGGCAGTCTCAGATCGGCTAGGAGAATAACGCTGTTAAGGGCTACATATCCCACAGGAGGACTGTTAGCTCGGTCGAAGGAGGACTGCATAACTAACTCTACAGAAGAGGGAATGTCATACCTAGCCCTAATGGTAACTAATGAACCTTCCGTTATTACCGACCTAAGAGTACTTGCCCCCCAAGTTCGGCTTTTGCTACTACTCTCCTCTAGCGTTCTCTCCTCCCTAATTTTACGTCTGTGCTCCATGATCTTAGGTGAATTTGATAGTGGGTTTGGAGGAGGTGGTGGAGGATAAAACGATGCAACATGAATGGGTGTGAGTACTTCCTGGTAGTCAGAACTATCAGATGATGGACTATATGATGGAGTGGACGAAGATGGTACAGATTCTTCCTATTGATTTTCCCAAGACTGCACACGAGATTCGTCCGAACTCATGTAAGAGAATTAAGGAGAAAATAATGTGTTAAAAAGGAAAAGGTATTCTAAACGATAGAAGAATACCTGGACAACGATTCCGCTCAGAAAATTAGAGAAAGAAAAGGCCAAAAATCCGTGGGTCTAAGAAACTGAGGAAATTTGAAATAGCAAAGATGGTGAAATGTGAAGGAGATAATTAGGAATGTTAAAGGGCGGGATTTGAACTGTTAAAGGAATTAAGTTGATTAAACGGCTGTCAATCAAAGCTTGTAGGAGAAGAAAAAGCGTGCCACCAGTTGCAAAGCGACAAGTGTATCTGACAATCGTAAAGGGTAATTATTGCGTGAGTTGGAACTTGTGCCACATCATTACAAAAAAGGTCAGTCTCTCACCTAAATAAGATCTGACCTAGGGTGGTAACTGTTGACACCGACCTCTGAGGTCGCTCAGCTCGGACTGCTCTTATCCAATGAAGAGAGGACAACGCGAGCTCAAGTATATGAGCTCAGTTCGGTTCTTGGATAACTTACCTAGCAAGCTATTGTAGTCTTTCAAGGCGCAAAAGTAGCTAATGATTGAAGATCACTGACAAGTTCTTCAAATTACCAATCAAATGAGTCTGCATGGAAATGTATCATGTCAGCGCCCACTTAGCCCTCCAATCAGAAGTCTTAGCTTATTTTCCTAAACAATGTATTTAATGCTGGGACCCACGTATACTGCCACCCCGTAATCAACGTGACAGGATCAAGATCGAACGTCAATCCTATTGCGCCAGCGCATGTACTTGCTCAGCTCCGTATTTGAATTGACATGACAGGAGTACTACGTGTCAACTTATTTCTCCTATAAAAGGGCCAAGAATGCAAAAAGGAAGAGGATGAGGAATTCTGGGAAGAAATACGAAGAAAACTCATAATGTTCCAAAAATGTATTTCCACTTTTCCTGTAATAAGAAGAACGATATTATTACCTTATGATCAAAAACTCCATTGAATTATTTCCCATAAATCAGCACTTTATAATTCAAGTTGGCTTGAATTTTGTTCGTATATTTTTCAACGTCAACAGAGTGCATATGATTTAGATTCATCAGCATTATCAAGACTATTTGTTTTGATTGAATAATCGAAAAACTGAGCTCGTAATTTTATGATTTTAGCAAATAGTGTTGCAAAAACTACATTCCTAGTAAAAAGTAAACAGACATAAGACCATCTAGTATAAAAATAAAGTAAAACTATAAAATAATGAAATGATTCCCACGGTGGGTGTATCGGCTATAACATATATCTCCACGAATCCTTTCCAAAAAAAATGGAGATATAAACATTTGTAGTGGAAGTCCTCATGACAACTTGCCTTATGAATAAGCAACACATAGGTAATCACAAGGCAAAAGAATCTTTTGATTCTTTATAGGATGTCCATTTGAGTTGTTAATTCTACGGTGTATCATTATTGCTCTTGGGTGTCCAAGTCTATCATACAAAAGTATAAAACTTTTCAGATCAACAAACTACGAGTTTGTGATAATGTTTGATTCAGTCATTTTTATGAATACATAATACATGTCGGAGAGAAGTGACTAGATTATTTCTTTTATTTACTTGTACCAAACATTAAAAGAAACTATGCAAATATATTCAACATTATTTTCTTACATCGTCTCGATATAATATCCCTTGCAACATATATATATATTTTAAATTCAGCAAACTCCTTTTAGATTTGCTAGAATAAAGTGTACTATTAATATCTAATTTTATATTATTTGACAAAATTATAAAAGCTCTTTCAGAGCTTTCGGCGATATTACATGTACTTAATATCGTATTAACATTTTTTCTGTTAATGTTATGTCAAAAAATTATTTTGTGTCTAAAGAATAGTATATGTAGTTGCATTATCAACTAAATAGGCATCTTCACAATTTATTTTTATTTCTACAGTTGAATAAAATATTTCATAAATGTGCTCATGTAATATAATATGTGCACATAATTATTTGATTCGTGTGTGCCTATTAAATAGAGGAGTGTTATTTAGCACCACTATCTAGGTGATACCAAATGTTATTAAATGAAATGTACGATTAAATGAATCACATATTTTCATCTATAATTGAACTAATCACATAATGTCACATAAACTTGTGTTAGATAGCATTATTCTATTAGATTATAAAGGGATTTAAACTAAAAAGAAACATTTGCATTAAACCATATCCAATTAAACTGCACAACCAATTAGGCAGTTACACATATCAATTAATTAGATAAGTCATACTCAATTACCCATGAGTCATTTCAATTGAGAATGTAAAGCCTTCAAATTGATTAACGAGTTGAAGCGTTGAACAACTGCTATTGAACAACATTCACCGGCCGTCATCCCAATTGAGTAGACAATTAAATTTAGATTTTAATTTAAACTCACACTATTTCTTTTCCTTCTACTACATTATAGAATTTCAACTCAATTTCCAAATCAGTTTATATGTGATTAAAATTAATATTTGATTTTAACTAAATTTATAATTGTTAATATATGTGTATCAAAATAGAGGTTTAATTGTGTAAAGTTATAGGAAATTTCGATCAATTCTAGGCAAATTAATTCGCCGCAATTATACTTTAAACGTGCTTCAATTTTATATAGTTGGGTAGCATCATTTTAATGCGATTTAAATTGGGGTAACTACTCTTCAATTTGATTACAAATGGGTAACTAAACTTTAATTTGATGAAATCAAAGTAACTTTGTCCAATTTCACAAATGATAATCACACTTAACTGTTTGTTTTATTTGAAAAGTGTATACTAACTAATTAAAGTAACAATTCTAATGAGCAAATTATCAAGCTTTTGTAAATTTTGATTTGATGTTACTAAGACATTGAATCTCTCTTATTAATCTATTTCCATGCAATCAAACAACCTGACAATACATGCAAATTCTTGTTGATCAATGTTCCTAAATTAATTAAAAGCATTTCTCGATATCAATTAAATCTATCATCTCATGCAATATTCCTATATCTCTATGAAAGATACAAATATGAAAGTATGCATTAAAAATACCAGAACATCTATAGAAAACATACAAAGTATAACGGTATATCTCTATCTATTAACGAGTTTTACAATGGTTGTTATAAAGTACTATATATCCTATGTCTCTTTAGAGAATCAATAAAATTCACTATCAATTCCATTAGTGATCAAATGTTTAAAAATACATTAAATCTTATAACAATTATCCTAGAATAAATGCATTTTAAGCGTCAAATTATTGAATTTATATTAAAACATCATAGTAGGGGTTCATCAATGTCATAATAATTAAAAACCTAGCCTAACATTACAAAATCACAAGAAAACATAACCAAATGGAAAGACAAAACTCGGATTTTACATTGATGAATGAGAAGATGAAGATGAGTCTTGATCTCTTGAATTGTCTTGAATTAATCTCCAAATCTTCTTCTCATTTCTCCAAAAATTAAAGTTTTGATCTTCAATTGATTGAGTTCTAGCAATTATAAACTCAGTGATTTGGCCTCCCGTTTCTTGGAATAATGAATGAAAGTAATGTATGCGAGGTTCTTTTTTATGGATGAGGATGTTAAGCATTTTTAGATCACCAAAATTGGCTAAAAATCGCATTAAAACTTGATTTGGAGAAGAATTCTAAAGAAATCGAGAAATTGCGGCCCATGCGCCGAAACTTTTTCTTGCGCACACGTCGGCATCCCAGTCGCAGGAGCTGGCTTTAGGCTCGCGCCCACACCCATTCAACTTTCAACCTTCACTCATTTTGGTCCCCAGCTTTGTATAATGTGCTTTTTGAGCCCTTTCTTCATATGATCTTGGTCCTTTATCTTTAAACATTCAATTGAGTCCAGGCATCTTCCAATTGTCAATATTAGGTTCGAATCAACTATTCAATTGTTGCAATTAGGTACTCAAACTTTAGATTTCACCTTTTTTTTTTGTCAAATTTTGCCTATTTCTTCCAATTTAGCTTCCAATAATTAAGTTTCACGCAAGTAACAAAATATACAATAAATTAGAATAAAACTAATCAAAAGAACAATGAAACGTCTATATTTTAAGGTTCAAATAAGTGTATAAATTACACTTATCAAACACCCTCAAACTTAAAACATTTATTCGTCCAAATAAAATCATAACTTAACACGACATCTGACATGTAATAAAATTTTGGTTAGATAACCTACCATTTTGTCTTAGGATTGGAATTATTGTTAAATTCATAAATAGTTTCAAGATCACCATACTAAAATTAATATCAACTTATTCACTGCAAAATCGATGTGTGTGTGTGAAGAATTAAATTAAGCATCATGAATTCACAAGTTGTTTCAATTCCCTAACCCTTAATGGTGAAATTTGTCATTTTTTCACTTGTAAGATTCACACCTTCAAACTTATTCATGCTCTTTTTTAAGGTGTGATTTAAGGTTAATTTTTATACTAACTCATCACCCTCTTTAGTTTAGATGAATCTTACTTATAGCAAATCAATATATCAACAAATAAGGATTCTCCAAGTTTTTTATTGCTTTAACTTCCAAAACTCAACTAGACTAATAACCATTGTCAAAAATGTAATTCTCTTGGACTTAACCATGGCATTTCGTACGTAATTTTTTTTATCTTATATGTGGACTTCTCTCCACTAAGTTTTGTAAATGACTAGTGTAGCGAGCTTGTGGCCAATGACTTTCAAGTTAAATGACTACATGACACTAGGTTTTAGATACCCTTTTAGGCTTAATCAATCGAGTTATAAAGGTTACAAAGAGATGTTTCACAATGAGACAACTTTTTTTTCTTTTTAGTCATGATTAGTATAGTGCCCTCATTAAACACTCATTCTAAAAAATCGATCCACAGCTTAAGATTTTCACCAAATTTTTATCTTATTGCCATGATTAGTGCTACATGATTTTTTTTTTTCACTATTTTCACTAATTTCTTTTCTAGGCTAAATATAAACATGAAAAAAAATTTAATTAAACAAAAATATGTCTAAAACTAATGCAACATATCAAGGTACATGTAATGCAAATATATAAAGTATAATAAATTTTTAAAAAGTAAGATATTGGGTTGTCTCCAAATAAGCGTCTAGTTTAAAGTCTCTAACTAGACTTTGTTGAAAAGTTAATCATGGTGGTTTAAAGTGGACTTTACCGGCAAAGCTTTGGTCACAAGGTTCAGCATTACCAGCCTTTTTTTTATTCTCCATACTTGAAGAGCTCATTTTTCATCATTGAGGTTCTCAATTGTTCCACCAACTCACTTTTTATGTTTCACTTTAAACGCTCTTTTTGCTTCTTCCTCCTCAACCTTTTTGCTATTCTCTTCGTGTGATGGTTTCTCGACAGTGATATAGATTTTGAGCTTCTTTTGTTCATCATCCACCCTCAAGAGTTTTCTTGCTTCGAAGTCCATGATAGCAAGACTTTTGATAAGAAAGATCGACCCAAGATTAGTAGTGACACATCTAATGGTTCTTCTATGTCTATGACAACAATGTCAACTTGGAATATAAACTTGACAACAATGTCAACTTGGAATTTAATAAGCACATTCTCAATCACTCATCGAGGGTATTTGATTGATTTGTCCTCTAGTTGAAGGGAGATAGTTGTGTCTTTTAGCTTTTCCAAACCTAAATTTCTATAGACAGAAAAATGCATTAAATTAATACTTGCTCTTGAATCACGTAAACAATTGAAAGTAGAATCATTTCCTATTGAGCAAGGTATTTAGAAACTTCCTGGATCATTTTGTTTAGTAGATAATTTGTTTTGCAGAATAGTACTATGTTCTTCATTTAGTTTGATGGACTCGAATTCAATGAGTTTTCTTTTGTTTGATAAGATCTCTTTCAAAAACTTTGCATAGCTTGGTATCTAAGATATGGTTTAAATTAATGAGATGTTGACATGAAACTAAGAACTTTGCAAATTGTTCTTTGACCTTCCTTTTCCGCAATCTCTAAGGAAAAAGGACATGAAGCACATATGTCTTGATAGGAACAATTGCTTTAACCCGTGAATCGTCTTACTTCTGATATAGAACTATTTTTGTTGGTTGTTTAGATCTATCTCCTCATTTGTGGAAGGTACATTTTCATTTACTGCCACATGTCTCTTAATTGTAATTTTTGGAATTTTAACTCCACTTTGAGTAGTAATTGCCTCAATTAGCTCTATCTCCACAACACTTGTTGCAATTCCCTATTGTTTGTAATTTGTCTCAGTGTCACTTAGCATGGTCCCTGGTTGTTTTTCTGAGAGTGCCTTTAGCTATATTTCCCATTTGATTCTCCAAATTCTTTATGGCAGTCCCTTAAATTTGCAAAGTCTTATGAGTCCCTTGCATGAAGTTAGTTGATGTTTCAGCTATTTTGGTAAATGCTTCTTCCCATGAGCACTTCCTTTCTAGCTATTGGATACTTGATGGTGCATTTTGATATGGTGTATCTTGAAATGACTGGTTATTGTTCTAGGAGAAATTTAGCTGATTTCTCCAACTAGGATTGTATGTGTTAGATTTGTTTATTCTAATGTCTCTAAAATTTTTGTGTGTAGTTAACATCCTCAACTATTTGAACTAATGGACTCTCCTACATTACAATTCACACTTTCATGATTGTCCTCGCAATGATTACATCTTAGCCTAGCTGCTTGAACTGCATTCATTGTTAAGCTACTTTTTTAGTTAGTGCTTTTAATTTTTCTAAGGTTGTTGTCATTGTGTCAAACTCGTGTATTCCAACTTTTTTCCGTTGTATCTCCGTCGACCACAATGCACTAGTGTATCTAGATCCTCCATGATTTGATAGACTTAATCTGCTATTGTTGTTTTTTATTTTGTAATTAACCTGTCACATATAGAGTTGACGTTAACCCTGCTCGTCGAATTTAACCCAATGTAAAAGTACTAGAGTTGGAGACATTTCTACAAACCATGTTGAGAGCATTGTCATATTAGTTCATTGTATCTTTCTCATGCTTCGTAGTAGCATTCTGAATCAAGTTGAGAAAATTTGTGATTTCGTCTAGTAACTTGGCAGTTCTCTTTGGTACGAAGTATTTATTTAAGAACTTTTGACTCAAAATGTTCCAAGTAGTGATGCTATCAGGTGGAAAAGTGTCCAATTGTTCTCTAGTTGAATCTCTTCAAGTGTAGGAAAAGAGCCTCAACCGTACTATACAATGGAAACCTCATGATATTCAGTTGTTACGCTCATATCCAAAAATCTTGAAATATGAGCATTATGATTGTCAGTGGGCTTCCCAAAGAATTGTAGTACATTCTGGAACAAATTTATCATGCACGTCCTCAATTGGTAATTGGCTTGCCAATATGCTAGGTAAGTTATGTTGAATTTGCCTTTTACCATTGGTGGAACCATGTATTCCCCAATTAATCTCGTTCTCATTACCCACATCTACAACCGGATGTGTTGCATCTTCATTCAACCCAACCCCACTTGATTCTGTATGTCTTTTGCCATTGGTTCTGCTTGCTAATTTTGTTTCTATTTATTCTTTTTTCTCAACCTGAATGTTCGTTCAATTTTTGGATCAAGTAGATCAAGATTACCATGTCTCGAACTGAGCATACAAGATCTTGAAAAAGATAGAGAAAAAAAAAACACAATAAATTTTTTTCTCTAACAAAAATCCAAAAACTAAGAAAGCAACAAAAGACTTCAGATTAAAAGTAAAAATAACTAAACTTAATTAAATACAACAATCCCCAGTAAACTACGCCAAAATTTTGATCGTTTAATTTCCCGCAAGTGTATAGTATCGTGAATAAGTAACAAAGTGATGAACAAAACATTGTTTCCATGAGGACTACGTTTTCAATCGAAGATCAATTAATTCTGACTCTAATGGAATATAAAATTTTATTTGCAGAGTTTATACTAATTAACTAACAATTCTAACGAGTAAATTGCCAAGATTTTGTAAATTTGGATTTTATGTTATTGAAACCTCGAATCCCCCTTGTTAATGTGTTTCAATGCAATTAAATAATATGACAATATGTATGAATTATTGTTTATCAATGTTCCAAAATTATTTAAAAGCATCTCTCGATGTCAATTAAATTTATCATCTCATGTAACATTCTCATATTTCAATGAAAGATGCGAATATAGGACATCTATAAAAAGCATACAAAGTATAGCGGTATATCTATATCCTTTGTCAAACTTTATAATGGTTGTTATAAAGTGATATCTATCCTATTGTCTCTTTCGAAAATCAATAAAATTCACAATCAATCCAATTAGTAATCATGTAATTGAAAATGCATTAAATCTTATAACAATCATCCAAGATTAAACAAATATTGGGTGTCAAATTATCGAATTTATATTAAAATATCATAATAAGGGTTCATCAATATCTTAGCAATTGAAAATCGAGCTTAGCATTACAAAATCACTAGAAATAATAATTAATCGAAAAGAAGAAAACTCGAATTTTACATTGATAGAGAAAGATGAAGATGAGTCTTGATCATTACATTGATGAAGCATAAGATGAAGATGAGTCTTGATCTCTTGATTTGTTCAATTGTGTATTGAATTAATCTCCAAATCTTCTTCTTGTTACTCCAAAAACCTAGTTTTGATCTTCAGTTTGTTGAATTCTTGCATTTGCCCAGTTAATTCTCAATTATTTGGCTTCCCATTTCTTGGAATAATGGATGAAAATAATTTATGAGTGGTTCTTTTTTTTTTAATGGATGAGGTTGTGTATTTATAGATCTCAAAATTGGCTGAAAATCACATCAAATTTTGATGATTCTAAATAAATCGGGAAATTGCAGCCCATGTCTTGAAACTTTGCCTGCTCGTGCCGCATGGCCCTCCAGCTCTTGGGTCATTTTTCTGCAACCCGAGCTGACTTTAGGCCCACGCCCATTCAACGTTTAGCATTCATTCATTTTGGTCTCCAACTTTGTATACTGTGCTTTTTAATCCCTTTCTTGATATAATCTTGGTCCTTTATCTTCAACTTCATCCAATAGTGTCCAAGCATCCTCCAATTGCCGATGTTAAATCCTAATCAGCTATTGAATAGTTGCAATTAGGTGCACGAACTTAGAATTCTGCCACACCCCCCCCCCTTTTTTTTTTTTTTTTTTTTTGCATCTTTCTTCCAATTTAGTTTCTAATTATCGAGTTTCACCTAAGTAAAAAAATAATATACAATAAATTAGGCTATAATTAATCAAAAGAATGATGAAATGTCGATATTTTAAGGCCAAATAAGTGTAGAAATTACACTTATTAAGTGATAAAAAGTAAAAGAGAGCTATCATATTTTCAATATGATATTAAATTTTTTGAAAGTTTGGAGATTAAATTACACACTTTGATAATTTGAGACGGGCCAAATTTAAACAATTATAAGTTTCAAGGACCAATTTGAAAGATTTGGAAGTTTTGGCATCAAGATTGAAGTTTAGAATAAAAACGAATCAAAGGTGAATAAAAACCTGAAAAATGACTAACGCTGCAAGAAAAAAGTTGTGCATGGGACCAACTTGGTTGAATCAGAAAGTTAAAGAACCAAAAAAGAAAAAAAAAAAAAATCAGAGGTCAAGGGTTGACCTCTTTCAACACGGACCAACTTAGGCTTATGTGTTGCACTATCCAGGACGAAGGTTGTATTAAGGTGTTTTTTTATTTATCTTTTAGTTTTTTTTTATCCATTTTCATGAGTCATTTCGGAGCGCAACTCGCAGGACAAAAATCAAGAAACTAGAGATTTGAAGTTTTTGATTTAGGAGGAGAAGATTATTAGTGCAAGATCATCAACCATTTTTTTCCCCTTCAAATTCGATTATTTACTCCAATTCTTTCTTGTATTTTTCTTCTCCTATGATGTATAACTAAACAATTAGTCGGAACGAACGAATGTAACATAATTTTTTAACCTTAATAGAGAAACCTGAAGTTTCTAAATCTACAGTCTAAACACCTAAATATTCATATTTATGCGAAATGAAAATGGAAAAAGTAAAGTCGTAATATGAAATCTACAATTATTTACCTAATAAATTTCATGAAGACATGTATAAATAGATAAGTTATTATGTAGTGAATGTAATCACAAGTCTCTATTTTATTAGTATGGCAATGCACAGAATTTGATATGCACATAATAAAAGTGATTATAGTCAACTTATCTAATATAATTTTAATAATATCATTAAAGGATTTTATGCGTTAAACATATAATTCAAGTATTATTATCATGAGGATACGCGTTGTACTTTTTTTCCCTTAACCAAGATTTTGTCCTATTGAATTTTTCCGACAAGGTTTTTAACAAGACGACTTTTGTAACATACTCAAAAGAATAATGTACTCTTTTTTCTTCATTACGATTTTTTCCATAGGGTTTTTCTTAATAAAATTTTAACGAGACATATTCTTTATGTAATGAATGCCTATAACATACAAGACATTTGTCCTCAAAATCTCCTATATATATGAGATTCCTTAAGAAATCAACAAGAACTATTTTTCGAATTATCATGTTATTACAATTATCAAAGATTGATAAATATCTCGTAGTGTTTTTTGAAAATTATACAAGACAATATGAGACGTACTTGACCAGAAATTGCAATATGAAGACAATGACATAAAAGAAAAGATGAATTGATACAAGAATTGTTATCTAAAGGAGTAGTTGTACACTTTTTCTTTAACTCAAATTTTGTCCCACTGAATTTTCTTGACAATTTTTAAATGGGGCAGATATTTTGTAATGTGTTATTTAACAGAGAGTGTTATAAATTGTAAGTTTATTTGTAATGACAATTTTACCCCTATAACCTTCAAAATTATTACCATTACAAGCCTAACCCTTCCCAATAAATATGGGACTTAGGGTTTCAGTAAAACACACAAGTGTGTAAAATAATACCTAATTGGTAGAAGACTTTGATAACCAATCAAGAATAAGGACGCAAGCCCCTAAAGGAAAAGCTTAGAATAATGGATGAAAAATGAGAAGAATATGGTGCAAATTTGCAAACCTGTAAAAATAGAAAATAAAATAAAGAGGGTGTTTTTTATTTTTTTATGTTTTTACATTGTCTGCTTTAAATTGCAAAGTGAAATAAGAAATTTACTAAAAAAATTTCCTACTTTTTTACCATATATTCTTCTAAAAATTACTATTCAAAACATTATTTTTTGCAAAACAATATTTGTCAAACAAAGGCTAAATGTTGTGAGGAAAGAGTAAATCTGACTATTAAAAAATAATATATTTTTTTTTTATTTTTGGGTATTGAGAGGAATACGATTATTTAGAATAAATAGAAGAAAAGAAAGGAAAACTTAATCCCTGTTTGACAACCATTCTTTCAAACTTTTTAATTTTCATATTCATTTTCAATCATATATTTACACAATAAAATATTTTGCACATAAATTCAAATTTCTTTTCTAATTTTTAACTGCACATTTTTCAAAAAAAATAAAAAATAAAATAACTATTTAAAACTCTATTTTTTCAAAATAATGGCAATCAAATAGGGGTTTTAAATGATTGTCATCTACCCTAAACCCACCCGGATATCCTAAAGCATCGGCCAAGCAAGAACGACCCCCACCATGAGCTACCACCATCTTCAATACGCTAAATCTGTTTTTTTTTTCTTTAGCCTTTACTGAATTTTAAAGCCATTTTATGTGGCTCCATTCTAATATTCCTATGTTTTTTCTAGGGCAGGTTGTTGAAATAACAATATTTCAGGAGAAAAATTAAAAAATAGTGCATAAAATTTTACTTCTATGACAGATTTTAAATGTTTTAATAATCACCCAACTAATACTATGCCAAGAGTACTCAATAAACTTCAAAATGTTACACAATTTTCACTGAAATTTGTGTATTTGCACTCTATCCGTCATTCATTAGATTTCGTTCCCCTTAATTGATGAAGTGTTATCGAAAATCTCACATGGCTAGTTACGGTCGTTAAAAAATAAATTACAACTCATGCCAAATCATCCAATTCTTCAATATCACCATAAGTGAAATGCTACGTTCAAGGCCCCCATGAACTTCTTGAATTGTTCGTCCCCATTTTTAGACCCAAAAAATTTTATCCGCCCAATTCATTCATCTCACCAACATACAATTAAATTGTGTACTAATACGAGGTCGATTGTTGAGAAGGATATGAGAAACTATTACTTATAAAATCCTATCCCCCAATTGTACTATTGGTCCGATGTCTCTCTAATCTCAACCTTCCATTTTTACAAGTGTGTGTCACAATTTGAGGAAGGAAATGTCATTCTGGTCTACTGTAGAATACATTATGGGCCATGTTCGTATTTGTTATTCTTCGTTCCTCAATTTGACCGGAGTTTTAGAAAATTATAGTTTTTCAAGAAAAAAAATTGACTTTTTGTTTGTCAAATTAACACTTATTGTGACATGAGGATCAAATCTCCCATAAGGATGTCAACGAGCCGAGTCTAGCCTGCTCGCGAGCCGAGTCTTGAAGTTCGGACTCTACTCGAATAAAAATGGTTAGAACTCTTTTTTGGCTTGAGTCTAACTGAGTTTTTGTTTAGTCAAAAAAATCTAGGCTTGACCCGAGCTTTCGGCTTGGGCCTTAGCGAGCCGAGTTGAGCCAGCTCGCTATATATATATTTTTTATAAATTCATGAAAATTTTAAAAATTTGTTAAAGAAGTTAAATTTTGTGCAATTTATACGAATTATAAATTAAATAAAAATTACAACCCTCCTCATGTTTCAGGCTTGGGCTTGCTACAATCAATATAGGCGGAGTTAAAATTGTATATGAATAAAATATTTCGGGTACAAAAAAATTTAAAAATTGTGTATTTTTTAAACTAATCAATTTAAAAATTTACAATATCATATTAAAATTTTGCCTCATATTTATAGCAAAAAAACATATATCCGTTTCAACCAAATTATATGTATAATTTGAATTTTGGATTTTGACATTATTTAACACTGTAAAAAAAAAAAAAGGCTACGTGTAGCTGCCTAGAATTGTTCGACTCAGTTGTGAACAATTCTTGACTCCCTTTAATTTCTTATTTACATCATTTTGATATGGGTTCTCAAGTTCAAGTTTTTTCAAATCTCGCTATAGTATTCCGGTCATTTTGGAAATGATGAATCTGGATACCCTTTTATCATTCTTTCAGATAAATCACAAGAGGAAGAGGGTGAAAAACCTGATCTCTCTAATCATATTATCATATTATTGGGATTTGACTCAAAATTGCAACTTTGGAAGACTTCTACTGCAAACAAAAGATTACCAGTGCCGTCCATTACTTGTACTGATGGAAGATTATAATTGTAATGATGGAAGACTCTTTTTTTGTATTTCGATTTGGAGTTGGAAACAATTGTTAGAAGTCTTCAGTGTTTCGATTAACCGAAAATTGGACAAATTTTAATTTGTACGAAGTCATGGTTCATCTATATATTCACTTGTAATTCTCTTTATTTTATACGTGACTAGAGAGTTTTTGTGAGGGAACATTGTACGCCTAGCTAAGATCCTGCCTTTTCTTGTTCTCTTTATGGGTTGTTCAAAGAATAAAAATTAGACATCACAGGTCTTGTTTGAATTCTACACCATCCTACATTGCTGTCTGAAATGATAATTCATTGGGTGTGGTAAAGGTTAGGGTATATATCCTATAATACTTGGAGGGTTCGGTGAATGGAATTCTATGTGATTGTACAATTTCTTCATATAATAAAAGTTTTGACAGTCCATAAGTTTTTCATCTTATTTTTCACATTTTTTCTTGTATGCTATTGTTCTCTGAAAAATCAAATTTATGTGGACAAATAAAGAAAATTTGTATTAATTCTCAACAAGTGGTATTAAAGCGCCACTAATTCAAAATGTTGCAACAAAGGAAAAATATGGCAAGGGTGAAATATGACATCAAGAATTTGAAGTGAGAATCAATTTTGACTTATAACATATACAAGTAAGAGATGTCTTGATTTAGGTTAGATTGCATAATGCTTTCTTTTGCATCCCAAGGATTCGAACTTATAACATATGTCTTATCAAGATTCAACTTAAGTTTCTTACAAGGCAGAAATCCTTAATTTGAATCTTGCAGGACGCGAAAGAAATCCAAAAACTCTCTCAAAGTGGATAGTACATATGTGTTAACAAATTGGATCAAACCTAGGTCGCTACAAAAATATGTGCATTTTTATAACGCTATAGGCCTATGCACAAGCTGTTAAATCATAAATAGTGTCCACTTTGATATAGAGACTATATACCCAGGGTTCAACTTATCTCTCTTAAAGGAAATGTCATGAGTTCGAATTTTGGGAGTCACGAAAGAAATTCATGAGGTGACTCTCCCTAAATGGACAATATGTATATGTTTAAAGGCTTGGACACATATTCGATCATTACCAAAATAATTTCACTCTTTGTGAAAAGATATACGTATGAAATTGTCAGACCGTGTTCTCAATTGGATCGTTTTGGAACATGAGGCTATTGCAGTTAACTTTGATGATGAAGATAGAGTATTGAGATCCATCTAATCATTTCCATCTTCTTATGAGTTCATCAAAACACGTGCCTATTTAAGGATGTGAACTTTTTTGAAAAAATAGCTATGTTTAGAACTCAAAACAATATCTGAAAAATGATACAGGCATGAAGCACATAAACAAATATCTATAACCAGGAACCTCACATTTTGCACAGGACTCATTATTTCCACCATCTCATGAACTAATCTTCTCCTTAATGAATCCGCATCAATGAGCGAATTCTCCATTTTTGGACCTCAATGCCTTAGGTATTGCGTCCAAATCCTTATTCCACCACCGTTCACTACCCTTCTTCATTATTCTACCGCCATTCACTATCGGTTCTTCCTACTCGCTTTGCAAGTTCTGCCATTGGTGTCCCGCCACACTCGATTGAATACTAGCCGAGGCAAGTAATTCATGATTTTAGTAGAATTCCTAACACAATATCATTTCTGATGATTGTCTACAAAAAAATCAATTACGAGAGAGAAAAAGAATTTACTAGAAAAACTAGCAAAACTTCGATCATGACCTCGGATTGAATGAATGGAGAGAGAAAGCTAGGGTTTCATGATGGTTGATCAAAAACATTACCAAAATCATGAAAATCGCTTGAAATTGGCAAAGAGAAATAAATCACTAATTTAGGGTTTGGTTGGGGTTGAATTGCATTCATTTTTCTTCTGAGGACGTAGATTATACGTTTAATGAAAGTTTAAAAAGTGAAATGCTATTAGTCAATTTTTTAATTAATGGGCCATACTGAGACTAATTATCCCAGATCGAGCAACTTACAAAATACCCCTAAAATTAGGGGTTTTTTGAAATATCATATCAAGTGTTTTGAAAGTAAAAAATAATGAGTAAAATTAAGTAAAACTTTTTAACTAAAAAGTGACATTGGTTTTAATTAAAAGTGATGTATAATGTTGTTTTCTCTATCATGGAAGCTTAACTCGCATTTAATACAATACAATACAATAATAAATTATCATCTAAAAGAAACTCTTATAAGATAATTGCAAGCTTAGCGAAAGATGCATTGTTTTATTAAAATTTGATCGTGTTTGATATTTTACTTAAAAAGTAGCTATGTCATTTTTTAATTAAAATGTCACAAACCATGTAAGTTGACTTTCTTAATAAAATCATTGACAAGAACTTTACACCCACTATATTAAATCTCAATCCTGCCAAAAAAAAGGATAAATACTTAAATAAAATTCAAACGAATTAACAACAAATACTTACTTCAAAAAGATTAAATAATCTCAGTTTCTATGTCATTTAATTATGAAAGCAATTCAATAAAGCGACAAAAAATTAAAAAAGCAAAAATAAATAAAATAAACTAAAATAAAATAAAAAGTGATAAACACTCAAAAGAGTATCAATATGTCTTATCAAAATCTTATAATAAATCCAGTAAATGGTTGTTTCCTATTTGTAATTATGTTTTACTTCCCTTAACTAGCATATAAATTTGGATTTGAAAGTTATTCAATAAAATGACAAATATTCAGAAAAGTGACCGAAACTTAAAAAAAATAAAAAAAAATAAAGTGACAGCCTCTTATGATAAAGCCTCAACAATAAAAACACCCACTTTTAAGTCTCTAAATAGACCACCACTACTCACTCCGCGATAATGATTCATATACGTGCCTCTAGAGCCAATTATATTTTGCTCTATACGTGAACTTATAGTTGTTTGTCTTTTACTTTTATCCTTTTATTTGGTCCTCCTTAAGAAGACCATATAGAGGACAGAATTTGGAGCCTCTTAACTAAAATAGAGATGGTGGGGGATCAAGGGCGTGGATTTATATCTCCATCCTTCAAATCTAGGTAGACTAAGTTACCAAGGAGACTAAGAAAATCTCCACTCCTGATTGTGCCATTCCCCGCCATACTAGCAAAGCTCCAAATCAGGGGGGCGGGACTACGGAGGACAAAATCATAACATAGAAAATATTCAATTAATGGAAAATGGGAAAGGGGATAAAACGAAAGAGTATCTTCATAATACATTACAACAAGAAAAGCAAAAAAGAAAGAAACTGTTGGAAAAAAAATGGTTTATGGCTGACTTTGGAGCTAAATTTGAGTGGGACCCAATTGTTCAATTTGGAATATGAAAGTTGGTTTGTATTATCTTCCGTGAGAATATCGAAATCATATACTTACTTGCCAAAAATGATGTTCGGGTGAATGAGAGATTGGAACTTAAAGTGTGCCAATTCAAAGAAATATATGTGTTGGAAGGAAACCAATTAATGGTTATCCCACATAGGAAAATGAGGAAAGCAAAAATCACTTTATATAGGATTACACTTCAGAAGGGTGTAATCATGTATAGCATAGAGGCTCTCTCCACGTGCGCGCGGAAAGGGGTTCAAATCACGGGTCGAAATAGATCACGGACCTTGAGCTCGTATGCGAGCACGGCCTACATAC
Source organism: Fraxinus excelsior (assembly GCA_019097785.1). Taxonomy (NCBI): domain Eukaryota; kingdom Viridiplantae; phylum Streptophyta; class Magnoliopsida; order Lamiales; family Oleaceae; genus Fraxinus; species Fraxinus excelsior. The sequence continues at coordinate 21,681,476 of CM032633.1, read as the reverse complement.
ACGAATGTCGGGCCGAATTGACTATATGTTTTAGAATATTTTTTTTCTTTTTCAGTACTGACTTTTGGTTTCTAAAACTCCAGAAATGTTTGAAACTCCTGATTGCTAATGAATTAATATATAGATTTCAAAGTCTATATAAGAAAACCGTTTTCCACAACTCAAACACATGAAAAACATACTGCATCTACATAGTTTACAGTCCTGTGTCTCTGTCGATTTTTTTGGTTTTGTTTTTCATGGTGGTGATATTGTTCAGGTACTGAATCAATTCGTCGAGATCAAATCTGTAGTGCTCAGATTCTACTACTTTACCATTGTATCCTGAAAAACGAATTCTCGAATTTAAACCTCAAGTACAAACAGTGATGGGGCGAATCTATTTTAAAAAAATTGTGTATAACACAGGCATCGGGTTAAAAGTTTTGCTGTTTAATTCTTTTTTTTAGATTATTAAATCTATTATACACAATTAAATCTGTTATATTCTAAGTCTACTGTAAATACGGTATGTGCATATACGGTATCTAAGCCTTCTGCAAATACGGTATGTGCATATACGGTATCTAACCCTTCTGCAAATACGGTATGTGCATATACGGTATCTAACCCTTCTGCAAATACGGTATCGAAGCCTAATGCAAATACGATATGTTGCATATACGGTATACACCAATCCGGTAAGTTGCATATACGGTATGCATCAATCCGGTAAGTTGTAAATACGATATTAAAACTGTAAATTCGGTATTCAGTACTGAAAAAAATTTCTAACAGAAACCTCATGATAGATGTCCATTAATAACTCAATTTGCAAATCATCTATTGAAGCAACAGAGAATGAAGGATCCAAATATGTTCCATTTATCACGGAAGTAACAAAGTATGGTCCTGATTCAGCTAACTCTCACTTCATACAAGCAGTTGCTCAAGGTAGTAAAAAGTAGAAACTTCAGAAATAAAATTAAGCACCTATAAATATTAGATCCTAACTAATGAAAGCAAAATCTTAACAAAAGCACAGGTAAACATTTGTCAGAATGCACAGGAAAATGAAGAGGATTTGTTATGAATTTTGGATCACAAGATAATGACAATAATGAAATAAACAAAAAGAACATAAACACCAAAATTTATGTGGAAACCCAATACGGGAAAAAAAAAAAACCACGAGTAGAGGAGAAATATTCACTATAATCAATAGTAATTGTGTTTACAATATCAATATCTCAATGCTCTCAATTGAAATCTAAACTATAACTCTTAAGATGTTGTTGAATTGTTATTTGTGAAGATACAATGTGGAATATATATATTCTAGATGAAAAAGAAGTCTTAAAATCCGAAATTAAAAAACTACATGGCGCCTCGACGTTAGGTTCTCTGTATTGATCAGGGGCCCCGGCATCGTGGCGCCGAACTTCCTGTTTATTTTTTTCCTTTTTTCCACTCCAAGTTGTTTTCTTCATCTCTAAGTCCTTTTCCAAGCCAAGTCTTTAGACTTCTTCTATTCAACCAAACCCAAATAATATGGAATTTGGATCGAACCACAACAAATCTCCACCTTAAAATAAATTTCATCACAAGGAATTCAAAACACATCTCCAAGTAAACATCGTTCATCCTCTTCCAAACAAGCCCCGATGGACTAAATCAATGACAAACACTCACTAAATTAAAGCAATGTTCAAATTTAGTAATTGGAAGTGATTTTTTCATCATATTAGTAGGATTATCCTTGATATCAACATTGCTTACTACAATATCACCACAAGCAATCACATCACGTACAAAATGATACATCACATCAATGTACTTAGTGCTCTCATTAAACATTTGATCCTTAGTAAAGAATATTGTACTCTGACTATCACAGAACATTGTAGACTTATGCAAGTCTTCACCGATTTAACCAATCAATTCTCTAAGCCACATAGCCTCATTACATGCCTCTATAATGGCCATGTATTTTGCTTCTGTTGTAGATAAAATTACTGTACTTTGCAAAGTAACTTTCCAATTGATAGCATAGCCTCTAAGGGTAAACACATACCCTGTAAGTGATCTCCTCTAATTAAGATCCCCTATGTGATTTGAATATACATACATAATTAATCCATTTGAATTTCTACCAAAACGCAAACAAGTATTAGAAAACCCTCTCAAGTATTTGAAGATCCACTGCACTGCTTTCCAATGTTTCTTGCCAAGATTTGCCATGTATCTGCTAACTCCATGTGCCAAATCAGGTCTTTTACAAACCATAGTACATATCAGCGAACCGACTACACTGTAATAAGGAATCCGAGACATGTAATCACTATCTTCATCTGACTGAGGACACGAATTAGATGATGATTAGAAGTGAGCAACCAAGTAAGTATTGACAGCCTTTGCATTTACCATATTGAAACTTTCAAGCAGTTTCTCAATGTACCTCTTCTGACTCAAATACATTATGTCAACATTTCTATCCTTTAAGATTTCCATACCAAGAATCTTCTTTACTGCACCCAAATCCTTTATATCAGACTCCTTGCAAAGTTGAAACTTCACTTTTTTGGCATGTGCTTTATCTTTAGCTGCTATGAACATATCATCAATATATAATAACAAATATGTAGTCGATCCACTATATTTCTTTTTTGAAGTACACACAACTATCATAATTACATCTGAAGAAATCATGAGTAACCATGAATGAATCAAACCTCTTATACCATTGTCTCAGTGACTGCTTTAGTCCATACAAAAACTTTTTTAATAATCACACATAGTCTTCCTTTCCAGGGACTATGAACCCCTCTAGTTGTTGCATATAGATGCTCTCCTCAAGTTCTCCATGTAAGAATGTTGTCTTGACATCTATCTGCTCAAACTCTAAGTTATTCTTAACCACCACTCCAAGTAAAGCCCGAATGGAACTATGTTTCACAATTGGTGAGAACACATTTGTAAAGTTAACACATGAAATATGACTATAGCTCTTTACCACCAATCTAGCCTTATATCTAGCATCTTCATTCCCTGATGAACTTTCCTTTCTTTTGAACACCCATTTCCAGCGAACAGCCTTTTTACCTCTAGATAATTTCATCAAGTCCGACGTGTTTTTTTTTTTTTTGTTTGCATAATGACTTCATCTCCTCCTGCATAGCAATTATCTATCTACTAGAATTAATACAAATGTCTGCCTCTGAATATATAGCAGGTTCCTCAGTGGAATCAATATCTTCAGCCACACTCAATGCATAAGTTACCAAATTTTCTTTCACATACTTATGTGGAGGTCTAATCAGTCTGTGAGATCTATCCTTAGCTATTGAATACTGAGGTATTAGTGGTGTATACAAAATAGGCAAGATATTACTGTATGTCAACCTCGAACTGGACTGATCTGTAGTAGACTATTTTAGAACCTCTGATTGTTCCTCTGAACCAATTTTCAACTCCACCTGAGTTGAATGATTCCGATCCTCAGTTTTATCAGAATCCCCAATATGTGAATCACAAACCATAGCAGGTTTGTTAAATACTACATCCCTACTGACAACCACATTTCTTGTCTCAGGACACTATAGTTTATACCCTTTTACACCTAATTTATACCCAAGAAGTTCAAAACGACTACATTTCTAGCCTTCAATGTTGAAAGAAGTTCTATATCTGTAGGCTGCTTAACAACCACTTTTCATTCAAAACACAAAATAGTTGTGTGATTCTTAGAAAGCTAGTCCATTTCCAAAATTACGTCTAACTCTTGAATATTTAAAACATATAAGTTCGTCTCTAAGGATTTACCATCAATCTCTACCTAGTTGTCCTCACTATATGATCTACACCTAACATTTTTTCTGAGGGCATAACAACTTTTAAGGGAGTACTTATATGTTCATTAGGTGCATTGAATTTGCTCACAAACTTAGGAGTTATAAAATAATGGGTGGGGCCAGAATCAATCAAATGGGCTGAACATTCTTGTCTGGGATGAACCTCTGACCATCTACGAATGACATAAAAGGCTTAATTAGTATCACTATTCGTATTTATGATTCAAATATGGAAGTTTCTAAAAGTAGATTTTTTTTTTCAAAATCAAGTTTTCTAAAAATGGAAGTTTTGTAAAGTAGAAATTTCTTGAAATATGATTTCTAAAATGGAATGTTCTTAAGAGTTTTTGAAAATAAGATTTATAAAGATAAGTTCTAATATTGTTTTCGTTCCATTGGTTTGAATAGCGTTCAACTAAGTGGCTTCTAGGTAAGGTGCACCGCTTAAATCCCAAACTTACTTTAGATAGTTTAGGTCTTTTTGACAAATTCAGTTTTTCGAACACCCAAAACAAGAAAACTCAAAACAATAAAAATGGACGGAAGTAATTAAAGGCAATTATTTTATTTTTATTTTATTTCTAATTCGACTATTATTTGTTCGAGAGATATTATAAGGTCAACTATTCTCATGGTTTGATAAATTCTCTAACAAAATCATTAGTCTATAATCACATAATATCAAAAAAAAAAAAAAATCGATTTCATAACTTGCAATATTAAATAAGTTTTTTTTATAATTAACATATATTCATTGAATCATCTTTTATCCACACTTTGCTACGTCGTTGTTGTGACGAAAATTCATGATTGCTATTTTACATAATAAATTGGTTAACATGGAAAAGAACATATATTTATTTATTCATGATTTTCACATAAATTTACTACCCTTCTTCCTTATTCTGCCACCATTAACTACTTCCTACCCGCTTTGCGAATTTTACAATTGGTGTTGTTGCCACACTCTCTTGAATAATTACCGAGGCAAGTATTTCATGATTTCAGTAGAATTTCTAACAAAACATCGTTTGTGATTATTGTCTCCAAAAAAATCAAATTAAGAGAGAGAGAGAGAGAATTTACCTTAAAAAACTTCAGTCGTGACCTCGAATCGAATGAATTGAGAGAGAAATGTAGAGTTTGACTATGGCTAATCGAAAACGTTGCCAAAATCATGAAAGTTGCCCGAAATTGCCATAGTGAAATCACTGATTTATGGTTTGGTTGGGGTTGAATTGCATTCATTTTTCTTCTGAGAATGTATATTATACGGTTAATGAAATTTTAAAAAGTGAAAGGATATTAATAGGTCATACTAGGCCTAATTATCTCAAGATCTTTTACCCATACCAAGGCAAAGTGACTCCTCGACCCAATTATTGTTTTTTCCTCTTCGCTTGAGAATTTGAAGTAAAGGGCATTAAAATAAGGGAACAATACGTATTTATGGTGGTTGGAGGAAATGGTGGCCAATGGCAGGTTGACCCAACCCATTTTCCATTCTAAATTGGCCTTTCACTAGTTTTAAATTTTAAAGAAGGATAAAAAGGTTAAAAGTTTGAAAAAGCCCATTATACCCTTGTAAGATAAGAGAGAAAAAATAGCAGAATTTAAAAAAAAAAATCGTGTTCCGAACTCCCTTCCCTTATAGATGAACTTGACCCGATTCATTATTCTTCTTCTTCACGTGACAAGGCTAGTTTTTGTATTAAAGCTTAGTACTTTATGGTTTTGCAAAATGATAATTTATAGATTTAATTTTTACATATAATATTGATAATTTTGTTCTTTATGAGGTTAATACATGTATTAAGGTTAATGTACGGAGAAAATGGAATAATGGGGGTGTTTTGTATTCATTTTGGCATTTTATAGTGGCAGAGTTGTCATAAATGGCGAGCTACGCCGCTTAATTTTTTGTATTTTTTGTATGTGATGAAATGAATTTATTTTTTGTGTATAGTAATATACAATTTGGTTGGTTGAATTTTAAGATATTACACTTTATTCCATAATTTCTTTGTATATGGTTTTAACGTTTGAAATTATTGCAGGATGGAGTGTCACCTCGACATTAGAATGAAAGATCATATGAGGAGAGTTACGTCGTATTGTAACTTTTTTAGCTATACGACTGTTTTAAAGAGGCTTGATAAGGAGCATGTAGCCATATTACGCCAGTAATTCCTATGGTCCTTCAATCCATTGAGGGACATGCAGTTTCGTGGCTAGATCATCAATTCGTTATTACTTTAGCTACTTAAACATGTTGATGGTGATGCGCTTCATCTTGGGTTAGGGGATGGGAAGGTGTCAAGATTCTCGATCTTTAAGTTTGCCTTCATTACAGTTTTGAAGTGTACAAGAAAGTTTGTATTACAACAAATAATAGGTTTTTGAATGAATATTTTGTAGGTAAAGTGAATGTATACCCCCCACAATTAGAGGACACATTCAGGAAATACATATTGGACAAATTAAAGTTGGGATGGGTATTTATCATGGAGAGTATACTGAGGTGTCGACATTGTAAAATGTTGATTGATCATTTTTCATTGGACATTGTTAATGACTTTGATGCCTTCAACAACCATCCATGGGGGTCATAGGTGTTATATAGATATGCTGCACGTTTTTAAGATGGTGCATTGGACGCTAAAGTCGAAAAAGACCGAGGGGGTAAGTATGATGCATATGGATTTTTGTTGGCTTTACAGGTAACTATTTAACCTAATTAATGTTAAAAAAAATTATTAAATTTATAAACATAATAATTGTAAGTGATGTCAATATAGGCGTATGAGGCTATCCGATAACTGTTGTCGAATGCTTCACTGGCAAACACAAGATAAGATAAATGACATAAACTTGACATTTTTCCTCGATGATCTTGAGGTGAATACTATACATTTGCAATTTATATTGTATGCATATTTATCGGCTGGATACATGACCATTAACTTGTTAAAATATCAACATGTATGCTCAAAGTCCACAATGAGTTGACAACATCGATGGAGGAGGAGGATCAGATGTACGTATATGGATTATCTATTTCGCCCACTGAAAATGATCCATTGTCTGAGTCCGTTCAAGATGGAGATATGGTATGTTTATTTAATGTAATTAGTTGATTATCATTTCGCATTGTAATATTTTAATTAAATTGTTAATCTTATTATTTGCATAGGAGCACCGTCTAGTGGAATGACGATCACCTCTACTTTGAATATTTCCTTCATCAAAGAGATCTTCTTCACCTCGAAGATCTCTATCACCCAGCCACCTCTCATATGGATCTCCTGCACCCAATCACGAGCCTACACAGTAGAGATATTAATCAGATGAGTTGTTCGAGCAATTGACTGAAGTTATTAGAGATGAAGCAAAAGCGCTGATGCGATAAGAGGTCAGGTCGGAGTTAGGAGCTCTCCGACATGAGTTAGGACAAGAGTTTAGACAAGAGTTAGGAGTGTTGCAACAAGAGATAGATGTAGTGCGGTAGGAGGTGCAGTAAGAAACCTACGACATGATGTAGTATTCTTCGAGACGATGTAAGAGACCTTTTTAATGAAGTAGTAACGTTACAAGACGATAGAGAAAGCCTACGACATTAGATTGCAGCACTATGAGGATTAGGTGAGTATGGAAAAGTGTATGACAGAGATACTGGCAGAAGGTATGATGGAGGGCTCGACGAGTCGATATGGTAGTCGAATACACATTTGATGCGTGTATTGGACCCAAGCCAGGGAATAACCGAAGATGTGATGGTGTCCGGGGATATAGGAGGTTCCGTTGGTTGAGAACGTGACAGAGGATGTAGGGTTAGCAATAATGAAGGGGGTGTCACTAGTAGAGGGGGTGACAAAGGACATGATGGTACCCAAAAGAGAGGGGGTGGCGATGAAGGAAGAAATGGCAGAGGAATGGCAGAGGGGGAGATGAAGAAGAAGCTCAACAAGATGGATGATGTCACAGAGGAGGATGACATGACATTGTGTTGGAAGGACGATGGAGAAACGAAGGGTAAGAAGCATTTTGTTGACATGTCAGAGCGGGTTTTATGATTTTACTTTCATTGCAGAGGCAAAGAAGAAGACGTTCGTGGATAGTATGTTCACCAATCTCTTTCATGAGGTCGACTAGATGAAGAAAAAAGCGTTCAATAGCTAGTTGAACAGAATGATATCTACCCTTCGTCCCTTCATCATCCTTTTAACACAATGTCACGTCATAATAACTCATCTACGTGTTTTCTAACATTTCCTTTTTTGGGAGTTAGCTACCGGATACGGCTAAATAAGGTATTGATCGCAAAAAATTGGTTTGACAATGTAATAGGCAGAGGAGCATGGCTCATCAACGATGTAAGTTCATATTCGTTGTTATTTATGTTGTTCACATAATTGGATATTGTTTTAATTAATATTTTAATATTTTTTCCCTTTTTCCTATTGTAGCATGTCGATCTGGCTATGGAATTCTTGCAGAATCGGGCTTCGAGACACCCTAAATCATTTGACGTTTCGGCCAAGTTTTCCTAAGATACGGGTTTGCACGTGCCATTGAGGTACAGCATCGCATGCTCCAACTTTCCCAAAACAGAGGGTACATAATGTGTGCTTATATGTAAGAGTATGTGATAGGGCTCGAGCCGAGATTGGGAATGCTATGAACGATTTGTATACATTTGTACGTTCTAGTGATCACGAACTCATACTCCTTTACAGTTGAGATCATATTCAAGAGTCAACCATGTATGTATACGACGACGATCATAGCTATACCACATAGAGCTAACTCAAGCATATATTGTAGTTGATGGCTATCATCATTCCCATGATAGCTAGAACAGTGAACATTGCATTACGCGATAGACTAGCCATTATGAGGAAGAGGACTATGGCAAAACAAAAATAATATAAGTTTTTTAAATTTAATTTTTAGTTATATGTTATTAGTTCAACATAGTATTATTTAAATACAGGGGTGATTGTGGAATGTTCAAGTACATAAAAATTTTTAATATTGGACATAGTGAAGAGTCGATCAACCAAACATGCATGGATAAAAAGAGGATTGAGGTAGCATTGGAATTGTATGCATATAATTGTGATCCATAGTACATTGTATATTATTTTTTAAAAATTTAAATATTGTTTATATAATTGTTAATATATTTAATTTTATAATTAATTGCCAAATTAAAAAAAATGATCAAAAGATATTATGTTGAAAAATAAAGTAAGAGACTTAATTGTAAATTTTTAATTGTTTATTCAGACCATAAAATGATGATCGAAGGTTAAATAAACTCAATTGTATGCAATTGGAACATGAATGATCGTACGGGAAAAATTATGGCGAAATACAAAGTTTGGGAATCTGATTGCAAATTTCTAATAGTTGATTCGGATCATAAAACGATGATAAAAGATTAAATAAACTCAATTGTAGGCAATTGGAACATGAAGGGGTAGCATAGTCGTCTGGGTCCTTAAAATTAATATTTTCAAATCTATCCATGCAAAATATCTTCTTTTTTTTTTCATTTTTTGCTTAAAAATTATAAATCTATTTAATAAAATGTAAGAATTTTTCTACATGTTAACATATATCAAAATAAGATTTAATGACTAAAAAGTATACTAATTTAACAAAAAATGAAATTAAATATACGTAACTATACTTGCTGATTCGAAGTGATGGACATAAATGAGTTTTTTTTTTTTTAGTGCATTTGATAAATTTTTTAGACTTTATGGTTCAAGATGATGAAAAATGAAAGAGTCGTTATCCGTGTTAAAGAAAATAGATAAAGAAAGTTGTTGGTCAATTATTTAATTTGTCATGTGGGTCAACATATGTAATTAGTTATATATAAAGACTATCTTAAAGTTAAATCCAAAATTAAAGTGATCTAATAAAGAATTATGTAATTGGGCTTTTGGGTATCAAAATAAAGTGTGGGTCGGACTATATGTATAGAGACCGGATCCATTAAGATTTGTATTTGACGATGGGCCGAATACATATGGAAACTATAAATAGGGTTATGGTCCCCAATTTATATGTAATTTTCTTAGTTTTTGTGTCATCTCATCAACATATGAATACAAGAGAAAGCATATTGAAGAGAAAGATCCATAAACCCACAATCAAGAATTAAGAAGAATGTTTGGAAAAATTAAATTAAAGAACAAGAAATCAAGATTTAAATATCCAAATTCAAGATTTATTATTCAAGATACAAATCAATGGATCAAGAAAATCAAATTTGAGGCTGTCATGGCAGTTAGGCAATAAAACGGTGCTTCTGGTGCACGGCGCCCATGTTCTATCAATTCCTATTTTATTTTATTTTGTTTTAACAGAATAAAATAAAATAAAAATAAAAGAATTAGGAATTAACAATTCAAATTCAAATTCAAATCTTGATATTAAGATTGGATTACTAATCTTCCTAAACAAATTAATTGAAGCAATATGTTACCAAAGTAACATCTCTTGTCTAGATTAATTTATTTGGAATATTAGGAAGGTAGTGTGTTTGTAATTCATGCGAATATTTATCGGCCCAAAAGAAGGTAAATATTTGATCGAATTACATGCACACATGTGGTAATAAATATGTGGCAACTATAATGTTTTATTTTATGTGAACAATAAATCAATCCAAAGATATGTTTATTGTTTGATATAGGCTATTGTCAATATTTGATTACTACACCAAGAGTACCACTTACAAGTTGGTATTTCTGTCCAAAAATTAAATATCAATGTTGTGCTCGGTCTTTTGTTATGGGATTTACCATTATTTGAATTAATTAATTGTTTAATACGGATTCCTATGTGAACATGTTAATTAGGTATATTCAATTAATTCATCAACTTCTATAATATCTGTCAACTTCAACTCTATTATGTGCTAAATGGAACCAACTATAAGGACTGAAAAGAGAACATTCAGATTGTTCTTGACTGCATGGACTTAGACCTTGCGTTAAAGACTGAACAACATGCTGCACTTATGGATAAAAGTTCTGCTGATGAAAAAAAAAGGACTTTGATAAGTGGGATCATTCAAACCGCATGAGTCTTATAATCATGAAGCATGGTATTTCAGAATCATTCATGAGCGCTATGTCCAATAAGGTAACTACTACCAGGTAATTTCTAGATGAAATTGAAAAATGCTTTGCAAAGAACGATAAGGTCTATACTAGTACATTTTTGGCGAACTTAGTTTCACTAAGGTATAAAGGTAAAGGAAATATTCAAGAGTACATCATGGAGATATCTCATATTGCTTTAAAACTAAAACCATTAAAGCTTGAGTTGTCTAATGACTTGCATGTGCATTTAATTTTGATTTCTATTCTTGCACAAATCGGTTAATTAAAATCAGTTACAACTATCAAAAGGGAAAGTAGACTCTTAATGAGCTCATTCCATATTGTGTTCAAGAAGAAGAAAGGCTAAAGCAAGATAAAACTGATATTACTCACTTGGCAAGTACCTCTAAGGACAAGTAATAAAGAATAAGAAATTTACATCTGGTTCAATTCAAAATAAACAGCGAAAGCTTGAAAATGATAAATTTAACTGTAACTTTTGTGAAAATATGGGATATATAAAGAGAGACTGTACTAAATACCACTCTTGGTGTGTAAAGAAAAGTACACTTCTTACTTTGATTTGTTTTGAGGTAAATTTAGCGTCAATACCTAGACATACTTGATGGATAAATTTCAGTACAACTACTCACATAAGCATGTCTTTGCGAGGTTCCCTGAAATGCCAAAACCAATTGATGCTAAAAGATTCATCTATGTAGGGCGATGACAAATAAGTTAAGGTTGAGGCTATAAAAACTTTAGGTTATCATTAATGACTAGTTATTATTTGGATTTGAAAAAGACATTTGCGGTACCGTCTTTTTGGACAAAATTTGGTTTCTATTCTACATTGGACAAATTTGGTTACTCTTGTTCAATTGGAAATTTACAGTTTGATCTTTTCTTAATTCAAATATTGTGGGTACCAATTCTTTATCCGGTTATGATAACCTTATCCGCTTAATACGGTTGCCTCTAATAAAGAAATCTTGTGTGTAAATTGGCGTGGTATTAAATATAAATTAATCATGAGAATTCCGCTATTTTCTGCCATATAATGGGGTGACCTTTCATCCTAGCCTCACATCTAAATTTCCAGAGCGTCTAAGTGGTAATAAGTGGCGTAATGCCACAAAGAACTCCCACATGTGAACGTTAGAAGCATGTTTCCACCATAAATTTATTATGCCTCTCCAAGTTGCACAATGTATACTCAGATTTGCACACATCCGGATATAACATTCATTATTGGAATGCTGACAGATATTTAATTAACTTTGTGACAGAAATTTGGAAATCGGCCATTAGGTCATTCAGTATTTATAGGGAACAAAATCACGTGATCACATTCAAGAAAATCAGATCAAATGGATATCGTTGGATATTCTGATTATGATTATGGAATATAACTATAAAATATGTCACTATACTGCATATTTTGGATGGATTTGAAAGACCACTTTAGTTATTCTGTAACAATAGCAGTCTTGTATTCCAACAGGAACCGGATGATGTCAAAGTTTATCGACATTAAGTTCCTAATTGTCAAGAAAAGAATTCAGAGTAATTAGATTTCAATAAAGCATATTAGGACAAACTCCATAATCATGGATCCATTTACTAAATGGTTACCACTCAAGGTCTTTCATGAGGATAATACTCACATGGGTGTTACATCTTTTGATGATATGCCAGTTTAATGGGAGTTTGTATTTGGATGTTTGCGATTTTAGACACGTATTTTTATTCATGGATATTCGGTTTATTTCAAAAATAAAGTATTCAGTTTAGTTCCACTCTGATTAAAGTTTATGGTTGTCTCATTAAAGGATAAGATATGATCAGTTGGAAATATGCATGTTTAGATCACATAGCATATAATTTTCATGCTACACATCTACACTTGATCTATGTTATTTGATTGTATTGATGTACGTGATCATTGAAGGTTTAGTTATGATATTTCTAACGAATACTATTTTGATCCTATATTGATATAATCAATGGACGAGATTGTTTGAAGATGCTTTTGGTTATAATAGCAAAAGTCTTGAGCTCATAAAATTATAAACATTTATAAGGTAACATATGTTGCCCAAGTGAGAGATTGTTGGGAAATTATTTAATTTGTCATGTGGACCGACATATGTAATTAATTATGTATAAAGGTTATCTTAAAATTAAACCCAAAGTTAAAGTAATCTAATAAAGAATTAAGTAATTGAGACTTTGGCATCTAAATAAAGTGTGAGCTGGACTATATCTTAAAGACTGGATCTATTAGGGTTTTTATTTGACGATGGGCCGAATACATATGAAAACTATAAATAAAGTTATGGTCCTTAATTCATATGTAATTTTCTCATTCTTTGTATCGTCTCTTCAACATAAGAATACAAGAGAAAGTTTATTGAAAAGGAAGATCCATAAACTCACAATCAAGAAGAATGTTTGGGGCAATTAAATTGAAGGACAAAAAATCCAAATTTAAGATTCAAATCAATGGATCAATGTATGTTCCGTATTAATTAATTTTCTTGATGATTTGTGTTGCGTATTTTCTATCGCAAGTGTACGATATCGTAACAAGTAATACAGTGGACCTAAGAGTCTGGATTATCGTTCCCACTAGGACTATACTTTAGTCTTAATCTACTTTTCTAACTCCTATTTGATAAAAGATAAACAAATAAAGGATTGTGATAGTTGTGAATATTGGTTTTCTTAAATAAATTAAATGCCTAAAACAAATGAAAATTATGCTGAAATAACAAATACAAATAGATCAAAGATTCATGTATGTAAGATGTATTAGGGCAAAACAATTTCATCTAATAATCACCTTAATTCCCAATTCAAGATTCTAGCCTAATGTAGTGTTCGGTCGAATTCTCCTATGGTATTCAATTTACCCCTCTCATTGAGCCTATTTAACTAATTCAATTCCATATCTCTATGCGAATTACCCTTAGTTAAACGAGTTATGGCACTAGGAATTCATATAACGATCGCATCACTTAGTATATATATCTCTACACGTTATACCTCGTTACCGGATTTTATTACACGTTCTAAGTCTCAAACTCACCTCTCGATTCGTAAGAAACTCAATAGATCATCAAATTATTGATCAGGTAATTCAATGCATTACAATCATAATAAAATCAACACATGGAAGAATAAAACTCAGAATTCATGAATTAAAGAACTAAGGGTCTCAACAGATTACATTATTTGCCCTAATAATGAATTTAGCTACTCATAATAAAAACAATAAAATAAATAACTAAATTTGAATACATCATCGGATTTAAATGATAAAAAGATGGAAAAGAATCAGCTCTTGCACCAAGATCTTCTTCCACTTCCAATCCTTTATTTGAACTCGAATCCTTCCTCTTCAATCTTGTGTTTTTCTCTTAATGTTACAAAGTGTGGAACTCTCTTTTCAATGTGTGGGAACCTCCCTTTCAATGTGTCCTTAGGTCTATTTATACTTCCCTACACGTTCTTGGCCAATTATGGCGGTGCGCAGCGCTTGGGCGCTGGAAATCTGTTAATTTTCAGCATTCGAGCGCCTGAGCTCTTGGTTTCTAGCGCTGCCTTGCTGTTATTCTGCGTCCTTTTCAGTATTTTTATCATAACATTTTCTCCCAATATCCGATTAAGGTAATTTAAGATGCGTTGGAAAGGTAACTCAAAGGGCTACAACTTTTCTTCAGAAGTCGTCTTCAAATTCGATCATTTACTATGTCAAATATGGATCACAGCATGAATCTAAAAATCGATGCATAACTCTTTCAATCCTAAATTGATGTGTGGTCATATTTTAACGATATTTTATCCATTTGATGTCTTCCTTTATCCAATTGAGTCATAGTACTCTCGAATCTTCATCGTGAGGTTCTACACAACTTTTGAGCATTTGCACTTCAGTCCCTAAACTTTGGATCTTGCCTCTTTTTCGCTAATTTTGCATTCTTTTCTCCAATTCTTCATCTTCCATCGAGTTTCATCTAATAACATATTATATCATAAATTAGGTTATAATCTCATTAGAAGAACGACAAAATGTCATTGTTTTGGAGCCTAAATAAGTGTATAAAATACACTTATCAATTTGATATGGAGATTTTGGCAATTATGTAAATTTTATAAAATTTAAATGTCATGAAAAATTCAACAAAAGTGACTTGATTTTGAAATTTTAAATAGATAGTCATAACTTAAAAGGGTATTATTGTCCTTTAAGTCAATTTTTTTTTTTGTTTTTTTTGTGTAACTTAAAAAGGTATTATTGTCTTTTTAACATAACTATATTTTTGTAATTTAGTAACATTGTTAAGGGCATCCTTGTCTTTTGTTGTTAAAAAGGTCATTATGGTGAATAACTAATAAGTTAGGCTCATGTGGAAAAGTGACATCTTGACTTGGCCAAACTGAAAACTCTCCCGGGTGGTTGCAAAATACAATTTTAAAATCAAGAAACTTGTTTTGATATTTCAAAATCAGGTCATAATTAAATTTTATTAATTAATTAGATAATTAAAAATAATTCTTAATTAAATATGTTAAGGTCATAATATTTTACAAATTATAGTCACAATAATGTACTAGTCACAATCATAGAATGTCAGTCACAAATCTCAAATTTAATAGGTAACAATTTATTTATCGATCACAAATTATAAAATTAATTAGTCATGTATTATTTCTCGATCACAAATTAAAATTTCTATAGGTCACAAATTATCAAATTAATAGGCTATGTATTATTTTTTTATCGCAAATCATAAAGTTTATAGTTTATAACTTATTTCACGGTCACAAATTATCAAATTAATCACTCGGACAAATTGTGAATCAATGTCACATTTTTTTAGGTCACATAATACTTATTGGTCACACATTATGCATTTTATCGGCCACATTATTTTTTGCTATAAATTAACCAATTTATTACTCTAATAATTTGTCACGAACTCTCTTCATCCTCCCATACCCAACCCCAACCACTATCGACACCAACTAAACACTGTTCAATCTCACAACTACCACATGCACCATTACTGTTAGCAACACCACTACTTGCATTACCAGAACCACCACCATCACTAGTATTAGAACCAGCACATCATCACCATCGACAATGTCGTTGGGCGGCCCTTCAAGTTGACAATTAAACAAACCATAAACTACAGTTGCTCAACCATATGTCTGACATCGTTGGTCAAAATCGCCCCAAAACCATCGTCGATGTGAGTGCCACTGCGTGCAACTACACTCAACAGTGATAGACACATAAGATAGATAGAAAAGATATAATGGAGATGATAAAGAGAGAGAGAAGAAAGAGGATAATGATTTAGGGTTTGTGAGCGAGATGGGGTGGTAGATTATTTTAATTTTAAAATATTAGTATTAATATTTAAAAGTTAAATTATCATCTCATTTTTTAATGAAAAACTTTTAAATATGATTTTTAATTGGAAAGTTAAAACAAACTTGCTTAAAATAGGGTAAATAGCGATTTTAGTACTTTTCAAATTTTTAAACTTCCGCATAAATATTTGAAAATTGTAAATACACGCCCAAATTGCTTTATTAAATAGGGGAAATTGTCAAATATTACAAATAAAGAAGACGTGATAAATTGCACATTTCACCCATAATCTATATTTATACTCTTGACCACAAACTTTTTGTCGTCATTCCATTTATAGGCACAAATGGTTCATACTAAAAGTTTCCATTCAAAATAATTGTTTTGTATGAAAAGAAGAAATTACCTTTAAACTCAAATTAATGAGATATAAACTAAAATATTAAATCTGGAAAAATCTTCATCATAATTTTTCTTTAACTCTAGTCCATCCCAAGGACGACATCTCCTAATTGCCGCAGTCAGTATTTCATCTTGGTAAATAAAAAAAGAATACTATCTAAACACAACATCCTATATCATTCGATCGAGTAATTCACTAAGTAACAGATTTGACATAAATAGTAATGGAGAAGATATATCAGTCTTGTTTTTGAAAGTTTGAAGCCTTTTCAATTGATAGCATTCATTTCCAGATGAAGCAAACACGAATGTTCAAATGAGTTCCGAAGAAATTGTGTCCTGATATAACTCCAAACTATATGCGCCATCATATAGAATGTGGAACGAATGTTGAGAAATGGTGCACCTTCGCAGTACACAACAAACATTAAGGACTGAAATGTCCGTTTTAGTTTTTGAGTTTACACGCATCTATAAATTACCTTTATTTACAAAACACTTAAATAATGATTTTAAAATATACAACAATTTTAAAAGAAAAGTTTACCAAACACTTATCTGGTTATTTCAACGACTGATTACAGCTATAGTTGATTATCTTAAAAGCACAATAATACCGAACCAATAGTCTTAGTCAATCAAAAACATCGAAACTCAATACTAAGAAGAAAAAAAATAGGTTAAAAGGATAACAGTGCAAAGTAGGATATAAATCGGGGACGAGTAAGTAGAAACAAAATTGTGGCCAACCATGAAGATGTAGAAGTGTGCAAAACCCGATCGAACCTACCAAAACTGTCCAAACCGAACCAACCCGACCAGTTTGAGTCGATTTTTTATTTTTTTTACACGGGTTGGTTGGGTGGACGTGTAGGTGGATTGGGTTGGATCAGGGTTATGTGTTAACTCATAAAAATCGAATAAACTCGTCCAACTCAACTCGATTATATTTATGAACTTTACAAGTGTTATGATGCTACTTGGATGAAATTCAGTTACTCTGTTTCTTCATACAACCTCCAAGAGCTACAATATTCAGAAAAATATAGATTAAAATGTCAGTTCTTGTTAGGAAAATTTTATGCAATAGTTGAAAAGTCTGAGGAAACCATACACAAATTATATACTATTAATTAACTAGGTTCTATATACGCAAATGCGATACACGAGAAGTTTTAAATATGGCACAAGACATGAAAACTCTTTGAATAATATTAAAAGATTTGAATAGAATGCATTTTAAGAAAAATAATATAAGCAAATACACATTCAACACAAAAATATTTTAAATGCCAAAATATTTCTTGATTTCATATAATTTAATATCAATCTATCCATATAACACTACAGGCCATGAAGTGTCAAAATAAGTCATTGCAACTATAGAGATCTAATATTATATAAGTCATGAGTCAATTATAAATTCGTCCAACCGACCCGCCTACTTTAATCTTTGTTGACAAGTTGTCCCAAACCGACCAACACAATCCGACCCGGCCGATACTTGATTGGGTTAGGTTTCAACCTTTACATGGGTTGATTAGTTTAAATTATGATCAAACCGATCATGTTGGATTAGGTTTGGGTTGAGGTAAAAATCGACCCAACATAACTCATGTCCATGGTGGAAGATGGCCGGTTTTCCACAATGGCCTTTAAAAATGGTAAAAATTATTAAACCCATATAAGGCAATGAAAAGTCATTTTTACACCTTACACGATTTTGAAGAGAGTGGAGAAGAAAACACTGTAGAGAAACCAACGACCCATACAGCCAAAACACCAACGACCCAGATCGGAACAGACAACACATACGACCAAAACACTAACGACCCAAACCGAATATCGCCATTTCTCTGAAGAAGGAAGAAGGTGAGTTTTGAAACTTTAATATATACTAATTGAAAAAATAAAGCATGTTGTAGGTTCATTTGTTGAATAATCTTTGCAGAATTTGTTGTAGGTCATAAATTACGGATGAAATTGAGGATTTTGGCTATCGGAGATCATCGAAAATGGCAATCTCCGCCATTTTGCGCGGCAGAGCGTCGCCGTCTGGATCCAGACGTCTAGATTCCAGACCACTAGGCCGTCTAGAATCCAGATTGCCCAATTCCAACCGTCTAGAATCCAAATTGCCTAGTTCCAAGCGGCCCAGTTAACTGGGATCTAGATATGATCTAGACGACTAGACCATCTAGAATCAAGATGGCCCAGTTAACCAGGCAGCACGGTTTCTAGGCCGTGCGGATTCCAGACGGCCCAGTCGAGAGGAATCAAATAGATACTTAAAAATTAACATAAATAATTAACATAAAATATTTAAACAAACAATTAATATAAATTTTACATAAACAATTAATTTTTTTTGTAAACAACTTTAAAGACTCACGAGAAATATTATTTAGTTATAAATGATAAACTATTAAATAAACAAATAATTTTTTTCTTTTAATTGTTTAAGTAAAATTTCTATTTAAATTGTTTATTTAATATTCTATTATTTATAATTAAATATTATAGAAACAATTAAAATAAGTAATTTAATTATAAATTCTTTTTTTACAATTAAATATTAAGTAAACAATTAAAATAAACCATTTAAATTATTTATTTCAAATTACCTATTTATATTGTTTATAAAATATTAAATTAATAATTAAAATAAATTATGTCTTTTAATTGTTTATTGAGTTATAAACAATTGCAAGTAAATGTAACTGGAATATTTAATTGAATATTTAACGACGACAATAATTATGTAATATACAAATTATAATTAATAATTATACATATTAAACATCCGTTGAATTGTTATGTAAAAGAATCTGACTTGTACAAAATCGGCGAGTATGCCCTGTTGCGCCGTATTTACAAGTTGGGGAAATTCTCTGATGGATAGTATTCTAGATTTACGTCTACGTTCAAGAGCACGTGATCCGACTTCGGGTGGCAACAAATTATTAAATGGGAGAATTTGGTCGAGAACTTCCCACTCGACTTTATTTGACAGAGAAAATATTATTTTGACATACGCAGTTCTCCAATAATCAGCCATGTAATAATTACTGCATAAGGTGTGTGTGTGTGTGTGTGTGTGAAAATCCTCTATGCATAGTCATTGCCACTGCATGAGTACATGGAAAACTCTTCAACTGAAACTTTTTACACGTGCATGTGTTATCATTTAAATCCATGATGTATCCGATATTACGTCTACATCTCACAGAAAAGTGAAACTGATCCAGTGGTTCCACACATTCCTTTATCGCCACCTCTAGAGTTTTGAAGAGTTTATCTTTTTGAGCCAGAGTCAGCACAATTGTGCAACACTGTGATTCCTCACATCGATCATGAATCCATTGCTACATCTTGATACGAATTTGCTCAATCATTGCGAGATTTGTTAACTCTCGATCCTTCTTGAATAATGCATTGAGCGACTCAACATTGTTCGATGACATCATGTTATTTCGACGTCCTGAAAAATATGATCTTGCCCAATGTTCGATCCCTATCTCTATTAAATAAACTTATGCAGCATATGATTTACTTTCTATTTCGACTATAAACTTTCCAAACTCTTCAAAACTGTAAGCCTCTACATCTCTCCTAAACAATGCAACGATGCTATTGCCATGATACTTCTTCTTGAGGCTGCCTTGTATATGATACATAAAATAACCGTGATGTGCCTCGAGAAAGACTTTGGCGATACCATTTATTATTGACTGCCTCCGATCAGTTACGAATGCAAAGTTCTCGACATCCCCAATTATTTCCCTTAGCTTCGTGAAGAACCAACGTATTGCTAGATCATTCTCTCCATCGACTATGCCAAAAGCAAGATGGTAAATTTGGATGTTGGAATCTTGACACGTAGCAATAATCAACTTGCCTTTGTATTTAGCCTTAAGGGTTGTACCGTTGACTAGAATTAAAGGTTGCATCGTATTTCGAAATCCTTGGATGCACAAGAACAATAAGAGGAACGTGTACTCATTCCAGCTTGTGAACCCGCCTCTTGTCTCCGACGAGATAAAGTAATCAAATCCTTATTTGTAAATTCATTTTCATTCTCGTTGTCTTGAACTATTGAGAGAATTCTGTGCGAAACGATGAAATCATGGTAAGGAACAATTGTATCGAAAATAACCACATCTTCCTCACGAGCTATCTCTACTATGTCCCAAAAATCATTCACATTACAATCCCCTCCATCGGATCTTTTTGTTCACTATCGGGGACATTCTTCTTCACTAAAGTTACGCAAATAGGAGTAGTTGTACGAACTTGGTTCAATTCAATTTAAACATTGATTTCATCTTCAGAAGTAACATTTACAGGTGGAATTGGAATGGATGTATACTCGTTGAATGGAAATCCCAATTCCAAGCCATACTGAGAGGGATCGACATTGAGATTGTTCTGTATCTCACGGTACATTTGTGCATATGATGTACTTGATGTCATCACAATTGCAATTATGACATGTATTTTACCTGTCCATTTCCAGACTCATCGACCATTTTCATTCATTTCAAATTCACCAAAGTAACAAATCGGGACTATAGCCGATCCCATATCTGCATTAGGAAATATAATTTGTTAAAAAAATTATAAATAGAGGAGAGTGGGGTAAAATTGCATGTCTGGTCGTCCGGACCGACTGGAAACAGCCGGCCCAGACGGCTGGGTCGACTATTTCCAGTCGGTCCGGATGATTGGGCCGAATGTTTCCATCTACCGTGTTGGCCGTTTTACAGACGATCGTAAGTTTGTCTGAACTTATATATGCATAAGAATTTTTTTTCTCATTTTTGTTAAAAAAAATTGTAGATCTATTTAAGATCGTAAATTTTTTATATGCCCATGTCGAAATAAGATTTAAAAATTAAAATAATGTACTAATTTAAGCAAAGCGAAATTAAAAATACGTATACTTATCGATTCCATTGATGACTGTGAATAATTTTTCCTTGTTGAGAGTTTGATAAATTTATCTGTTTTCAAGTTTGAAACAGATGAAAAATGAAACAATTTTTATCTATGTTAGAGTAAACAGATAAAAAAAAAGTAATTTTGTTTTGAAATTATAATTGGAAAATGTTTGAAATTCTTTATAACTTAAAAGGGTATTATTGTCTTTTAAATAATATCATATTTTTGTGATTGTATAACATGCTTAAGGATAATTTTGTCTTTTACGCGTTAGAATGCTATTGGTCAAATTGGAAAATGGGCATGCTGACGTGGCTAAACTGAAAAGTAATCCTAAAAGGATCTACATATTGACCGATGGCCACGTGACGTCGAAGTTTGACCACACCCACAAACAGCACGGACGACCTCTCTCCAGCGATCCGCTTCTCAATCAGAGTGCAAATTTATATGCCAAACCTACCGAAACAAACGCATTGTCATTATTCATTTTTCAGCTTCACCCGCAACAAAAATGGCTCTGTTATTTTCTCTTAGAATCCTCAGATTCATACCCATCACATTGCCCTTTTTCTTACGGAGTCAACTGATTTCTTTGTAGCCCATTTCTCTCTCTCTCTCATTTTTTTTACAATGAGAATGGCCATCCCGTTTCAAGAAAATAGCTACTTTTTGTCAATTGTCAATGCAGCCTGTATAATAACAAGATTGTAACTACTAGAAACCCGGGTTGTAGTTTTTTTTTTTTCTCCCTTTCGGCTTAGTTCGTATATAAATTATGTGTGATACTTTGGTGGCAAGAACGGGCAGGCATCAGCAGCGGTATGATTCCGGTTTTCGCCTTGTGGCTGGGTAATTCTTAATCCCATTTTCATTTTTTTTTTCTTACAAGGATTACTGTATTGTGCATGTGTTGTGTTAATTTAATGTGTTTATTTGTATGCATCTTATAATGCATTACGCTCAGTATTAATGTTTGTATCATGTTTTCGAAATTTTGCAGTATTAATTATGTTGTATAAGATTGCATTTCTTTATTAGTTGTATTTTTTTATTATTTTTAAAGCTAGAGGAAATGCATCTCATGTGTATCAAGTAGAAATGTGAGAACGTTAATGCCGAATCGCAAGGTCGAACGAACAATTAACCCATTCAAAGCAATTTACGAGTAATATTTTCTGCAACAGAATGTCGTTTCTTGCTATTGATGTAAATGATATTGGAGAGTTTGTATAGAAATCGAGGTTTTTGGATGTTATTTGTCCCACATAGGATATAAATAGAAAAAAAGATTTGTTTATAAGTGTGGAAATAATATATTTAAATTTTTTCTTTTTCGGTTTTGTCTGAATGATTTTGTCTAATCAACACAACTGTTTACAACAATCGACACAAAGGATAAGGATGTTCGTTTTCTATACATATGTAGAAAAAACGTTTGATTCGATATATAGAAATTCCTTCTTGGAATTCTGTCTGAGATAAGAAAACACTGAGTATAATCGCCAGAACCAAGAATCGAGTGCTTGATTCTTGGGAATAGATTGTTGAATCCTGGTGGTAGACGCTCATCGAACTACAAGCACAAGAGTAGGGGTGAATTTCTGCTATAAGACATAGCGTTGCGTTAGCCTCAATCTGAAATTCAAGTCAGTATCATTATATTAATTGTATTATCAATCTGTATATTGCAATAATAGTATTCTGTTTATAAATTCGTTGCATTATTTGTTCTGTCTATTCCTGATTGTTTCCAACAAATGATATATATTATTTTTTATATAGCGAAAGGGGGAGTTTAAGTTCTTGGGAAGAGTTTCTATAACCAAGATTACATGTGGGTTTTTCCTGAAGAAAAAGATTACGTGACTTGAAAACGTGTAAAATTTTATTGAACTTTATAGTGATGAAGGAAATTTTCTTTGGTATTGAATTCTCTTCTTGAATAAGAATTACAGTTTAGAATTGGATGTGGATCATTAAACTTTTTCTCTGCCTGCAAAGCTTGTTTTGGCTCCATTTGTTCTCTTTATTTGGTAGTGTGCTAACTTATGATGCCCAAAACTCCATGGCATCAGTTGATAGATTTTCAAACCTTAAGGAGTTTCTTCGAAATATTTGTTGCATTCAAATATTTATATAAATTTTGCATAGCATTACCCTTGAAATATTAATTTACCCTAACACACTATTATTCTGTGAAGGAAGCTACTATTTCTGTTAATTTAAATATATTAGAAGTATATTTTTGTTGTACTCACATCATATGTCAACTTAAAATTTTTTATGCCAGATGCATTCCATATAGATATAGAGATTCTGATGCAAGTAGTGAGGACTCAGAGAAGATTGTAGAGGTTCTCATGATAAACTCACCTAGTGGTCCAGGACTTCTGTTTCCAAAGGTATCGGTTATGCATCTCTGTATTTCTGCTACTTCAATACAATGAAATACTGTTTATAGTTCTGAGTAATTTCCAAGTATTTGTCTTCTACTCTTATGTATGACTCTTATGTATGCTGTCAATAAGTTGGAAGCACTATATAGAAGCATTGTATTCAAATTAACATTTAGTTGGACTTGGGCCACTTGGCACTCTTTCTGACAAAAAACGTCCAACAGGTTTAAAATCAGTCTAAAGGAATTGGTTGGCAAGCATAACATTCACATTACAGACCATGTTTCTGAAAAGTCAATTACTCTACCAATGTTACTTTGTCAGATGTACTTTTAGAAATAAATAAATATCTTCAGAAATGAGAACCTAAAATACTGATTCATTCTACAAATACAATAAGTAGTGTCATGAACAACTGGTATCCAAGACTCTGCTTGAATGCAGGAAACTATGAGGGAAGTTGTTTCTTGTGAAAAGCAAGGTGCATGGACATTGAAAAGAATTTTGTTATATATGTGACACTTTGTTTAAAGAGAGAAGTGGCAAAAGTAGTGAGTTTTACATCTGATTAGAACCTCCCCCGCCGCCATGTTTCCATGTTTTCACTCAAAGATATTTCTTATGTGTAGTAGCAATCTATGTTCATGGCTTGGATTAGCGTGCTTTATTATTTCTTTTTTGGTTTGCTATTTTTTGACTGGAAGTTTTGGATTTATGTTTATTTTTAAGGAGTTGTTTTGAAGAAGTATATAGCAAGCATTGTTAAACTTTGACATTTGATGAAGCACTGCTTATTGGATAAATTTATGAGATGATGCAATTATGTTCTCCAAAGAGTTGCATGAGGCTTCTTGTAAATGTTCTTAGACAACCAAATTTGGGCCCCTCTGGATTTAAATTTAGGGACATCTTGAGTTGTTTGGTTACTTCATGGATAATTGGTTTTCAGTTGTCATCAATGAATTAGCTTAACCTGCAGATCCTAATTAAGCTTTGTCCTTAGATTTTTTGGTATCCATTTTTACCGAAGTATGAATTTCTCGTCCTTGTCTCTCAGGAATACTTTGATCAAGTTCTATTTTTGGATTAATTTATGAGATGTTGATATTATACAATTATGTTCTCCAAAGAGTTGCACGAGGTTTCTTGTAAATGTTATTAGACAACCCAATTTGGACCCCTCTGGATTTAATTTTAGAGAAATCTTGTGTCGTCGGTTCAACATGGCACGTTACTTCATGGGTTTGGTTGTCACCAATGAATTAGCCTAACCTGCAGAACATAATTAAGCTTCATCAATTGAATTTGGTTTTCTTTTTTGAACACGAGTACAAATTTCTCTTTCTTATCTCTTGGGAAGCAGTTCTGGAACTTTCATTATTTTCTCAGTCAGCTTCTGCTATTATATTTTATCTCTCTGTCTAATATGCATTTATGACCTTTTTGTAATCTACACCATGTTTGATACCCATTATTCTAAAAATACATTTTTTTATCTCTTATTTTCAACAACACATTCTTCAATGACATAATATTACACGCAAATCCAAGACTTTTCCTCTTTTTTTTTTTTTTAACCGTGGATATCCGGGCCAGCTTGCGCGCACCTCGACTAATCCCACGGGGCCCTGAAGTTTACAGTCGGGTACTCGCCTCAGTGGTCCTGAGGGGACTCGAATTGATGACTATTGAGGAGCAAATCTTTTCCTTTTTTTAACCACATATTTTCCATCAAATAACTATTTAAAATGCATTATTGGGAGAATAATGTGCATCAAACAGGGTCTTACTTGAAGAGAAACTGGATAAGTATGTTATTCATTAAGTCATTTATGTGGCTATCTCTACCAGGGAGGCTGGGAGAATGATGAAACAGATCAACAGGCGGCAATTAGGGAAGCTATTGAAGAAGCGGGAGTACGGGGAAAAATAATGGTGAGAAGTCATTCTGAATTTGCATTTTTGTGCTTCCTGCCAAAATTTATACTTCACAACCTTTTAGCTTATAAGTAAACTGTAACATATCCAAACACATTTGCAAACGAAAAATAATTTGAAAGTAAGTTGAAATAACTTTTAAACTTAGCCACACTTGCTGTATAATCCAGTAACGATTACGAGATTTTAGTAATTATATGTTGCTTTATTTGTTGAAAATTGGGGATGCATGCTAGTCTCGTTAACTAAGGTACAATAATTTCATGCTCGTCCTTGTCTTTCAAGTTCATGTATGACAGTATGAGTACTCTTTTCCTACTAGAACTGGAGTTTCTATATCAAATTAGAGGTGCAAAAGTTATTATTCATTCAGAATTTTTTCTTGAAAAGTTGAACCTATTGGAAATTTCGGCCATTTTAATTAGCATTGAACCAACTGCTAAAGGATACTTTGGAGTTCCCTCAATACTTCAATGTTGACTGCGGTAAAACGACTTAGTGGTTTCATAAGGCCGTGTACCCCACAATGGATATTAATGCTTCTTTCTTAAGATATTTCTTGTAAATAAAGTACCTAGATATGGATTAGATACTACCTAAGTGGTAAAATTTTGGCCTTTTTAGTTGGCTACGTTGAAATTAAGACCCACTCTGTAATTTTCATTTAAAATACCATTTTAAACATTAAAAGTCTACTATAATCTTATTTTCTCCAGTCTTTTGCACAATTGACAATCTTTCACAATAAGAAATCCATCACTGTCGCCATTTTCCCTCCTTGCAACCCCCCCAAAAAAAACCGCGGTCTCCCCTACGCATCTCCTTCCCTTGTCCTCCCTCAATTTTTTACCTTAATCGACTCTAGAGTCAATCTCCCAAGTAAGGCTAAATGGAGTTAAAAACATCAAAAACCAAGATGGAGGAAAACTTGCAAATTGCAATGCCGTATCACGAAGAGCAAGAGCGCCTTTATGGATACCTATCTTCTATAAAGGCTGTTCACCAATGGTATCACCTATTACTCAGTTGGCATGGGCTGAAGTGTGCATTATCTCAGGATGATGGTGTTTGGAAGGTCATTGATGTCGTTTTGAATATTTTAGATATTATTTCTAGTTGTCTATGTTTACTCTAAAGGTATGTTCAATTTTGGAGTAACGATGTAAAGGAGAGAAGAGGAGAGGAAAAGCGGAAATAAATTGTTAATTTTCAGGTGACACCGATTGGAACACTGATGGTGTAAACAAGGAGGCCTTCATGAATTCACCGGAAAAGGTAGCGAATGAAGTTTCATTGGGTGAGAACTGAAAGAAGAGAGGGGAAGGATGACTGTACATTGAGAAAAATAGTCTTGTTCACATAATGTGGAAAAATGGCCATATATAATTTTGTCTTTCCTATTGGGTACTCCTAAAAAAATTTCCCCAAGATTTTTGAGTACAGATTTTTTATGTAACAACCTCATTTTCACGTCATTTTAGTTAATATACAGGTTTGTTAATATCATAACCTATCTTTACATCCAGACCACCTTTATTTTCTCTTTGCTCATGAGTAAATAATATTATAATCCTGATAATAAACTCTTGCGTTTTTGTTCAGAAATTTCTTGGGCACTACCAATTCAAGAGCAAAACCCACCAAGATGAGTGCAGTCCAGACGGATTGTGTAAGGCTGCAGTGTTTGCTATGCTAGTCGAGGAAGAACTTGAATCATGGCCAGAGCAGAACACGCGAAGTAGGAAATGGTTAAAAGTATCTGAAGCAGCAGATAGTTGCCGGCACCCATGGATGAGGGATGCTTTGATCGGAGGCTTTTGTAAGTGGCATGATGAAAATATGCTTACCGAAGAAATTGTAGCAGATTAAGATTGCTTTTATTTTTCTTTTAATTAGCGTTTGACTGTCTTTGCAAATGGTTGATTGGATGCATTGTCAAATGCTCT
Source organism: Fraxinus excelsior (assembly GCA_019097785.1). Taxonomy (NCBI): domain Eukaryota; kingdom Viridiplantae; phylum Streptophyta; class Magnoliopsida; order Lamiales; family Oleaceae; genus Fraxinus; species Fraxinus excelsior. Next base: position 21,653,513 of record CM032633.1, on the reverse strand, counting down.
AAACCATTTCTTGTATTTTCCATCTAGTTTTTGTGTACCTGATCTCTCTAGTTCTCTTTATTTAGTTGAGACACGTGTCAATTAGATAGACAAGGCTGGAGGCTTTTGCATGTAACAAAATCTTAGGCTGCTTGTTAACTTCTGTGCCTCTCTTGAAGATGATGCAGGTATCAAAATTACAATAGGAAAGATGAGAAACATGTCAATTAGATAGACAAGGCTGGTGGCTTTTGCATGTAACAAAATCTTAGGCTGCTTGCTAACTTTTGTGCATCTCTTGAAGACTGATGCAGGTATCAAAATTACAGTAGGAAAAATGGAAAGGGTAGTTGATAAAAACAGCATTATACAAGATTCGTACTAGTCTTGATACACTACCATTTTTACAGAAGCTGGATGTGGGTTCAATTTTTCGTCACTTCCTAGAAGTGCAAGTTTATTTTATTTTATTTTTATTCTATTTTTTTATGTTTCCAGTTTAACTTAATTGCATACTTCAGATATTAAGGCGAACATCTTCACACACACAAAACCCACCATAATACTAATTCACCCAGTATCATCCACTATAATTTACTTATAGTCCTTATTATTGTGTAATATGCTTCTGGCGAACAGAAGCCTTTCGGCTCAGTGCTCGGTAGGTCGTAGATAAAACGGACTCCTCCACGTTGCACCTCACGTTAGAAATCCTAAGTAGCTATAGGATGAACCTTGGAGGGCCCTACCAGAGGAAGCGGGTAGGGTGAAGCTCCATAACGATTCTAGTTGCACCCTGAATGAATTAATTTCAATGGAGTATGAACAAAAGTTGTACCAGCCAAGCTGTGGGCCTGTGTGACGATCTGTGTCAAAAAGATCGTATCTTGAACACCATATTTCACTAAAAAAAAACACTTAAATTTTATTAAAGTGTCATGAAATAATAAGAGTGAGCAATTTGAAATTGAAACAGAATAAATTACTAGCAGTTTTTAGTAGTCTTAATATCTTAATATATAATCAAGTTGTTAAATAAATAAACATGTCTGGTGGGTCTCATTTCACCTATCACTTCGTTAGCCTTCTCATCCCTTGATTGTTACAAAACTTTAATTTTCTGAAAGGGTACAAGGATGGGTAAGATAAAATCTTAATAAATATATAAGTACATGGATTAATATTTGTACGATATTTGAGGAACTTCATACATACATACATACATACATGGTAAAACATGAAAATCTATACCGAACATAGGTGGTATGGAGTTTTCATGCGTAGCACTACTATACTTCGATCTAAACTAAGAACATATATAATGGACCTCATAAACAATGTTCTAAAAATCTAAAGTAAGCATATAATCCCATAAAAATACTTATACACTTACCTATATCTTGTGAAAAATATTGGTATATTTGTATTTGTGTATTTCACAGAGGAATCAATGTACTTGAAAGGGAAACATATAATACCTATTTATATGGATCACCATACTTTGAGAGTTCTAATTCAATTGAACTTTGAATTTTAAAAGTGATAAAATCGTATCATTATCTGAACCATATTTCGGTTAACGAGATAAGAAAAAATTATCTCCATAATTTCTAAAATTAAATAAAGTAAAGATAAAATGAAAATATTATCTTATTAATTTAAAATTTCAATTTTAGTTAAAAGAGATAAAATTGAAACATTATACCAATTGAAATATTATTTTATCTCAATCATTTAAAATTTCAATAGATCAAATTAAAACATTATCTCTATTATTTAATTAAAATTAAATAAAATTTCAACCGCTTGGGTTTAAGCTCAAAATGATAAAAATAAAAATAAAAATAAAAATAAATGTGTGAGCTGTCATTTCACATAGGCTTAATCGCACAAAACGTCCATATGTTTGGCATGTAGTGTACAAAACGTTCATACGTTTTACGAAAAACGTCATTTTCATCTATTTTAACGAAAAATGACCAATATACCCTCTATATAAATAAAAAGAAAAGAAAAATAAATAATGAAGTAAAATCTTCCTCCTAAACTTTTTAAAATCATTCTTTTCTTCTTCACTCAAATTCGAAACTCCGGCCCTTTTCTCCTCAGCTTCTTCCATTAGCAATCTTCTAAATAACTTCTTCTGCATCTTTCAAGAACTTGAATTTTGGAGGATGTGAAGATCTTAATCTATTAACTTCAGTCGTTGTCTGCTGTAATTTGATTTTTTCAACGAAATGACCTCTAATAATGGAAAAGAAGCAAAAAATATTGGAGAAATCAACAAAAAGTATTGGCGAAAATACGGGGAGTGGAGGGGGTGGAGCCCCCGAAATTTTTTTTAAATAAGAGAATTGAAGACGACGATTTTGCGTACCAAAATAGGCAAGTTAGATTGACTGACTAAAAAGACAATCAGTTTGCCGACCTATTTAAGTTAAGGGGGTACAATGCTTGACGTCGTTCCGCTGAAAAAGTAGCAAAATATTGAAGAAATCAATAGAACGACAAAAGTGTCGTTACTGCTTCGAGAACGACGATTTGTCGTTCTACATCTAAAATCGATTTTGAAGAGTCGCGACATGTCCGAGCCACGATAATGATGAGTTAAACTCATTTAAGTTGCAGGTTGAGCACGTCACTTACAACATTCGAAATTTATGCTCATTATTTAATCTAGAGGCAAAAGAAAACGACACAACTGTCGTTACTGTTTTGAAAATGGCACAAGTGTCGTTTTGGCTCTAAAATCAATTTTGAAAAGCCGCGACCCATCCCAACCACGATAATCGATAAACTGAACTCATTTAAGTTGTAGGCTCAACACACGGCTTACAAAATTCTTGAGATATATCCATTACTTTGTACTTCCAAATGAATCTAGACTAAGACTTATGTTTTCACCGTTTCATACCTATATTTTCTATCAAAAAATACGGGGGTTGGGCCCCCTCCTGAGGGTTCCGGGGCGGAGCCCCTAAATTATTTTTTTTAACTAAGAGGATTGAAAACGACAATTTTGAGTACCAAAATAGGTAAGTTAGATTGACTGACCAAAAAGACAATCAGTTTGTCAAACTTTTTAAGTTATGTGATCCAATGCTTGACGTCTTCCGCTGGAAAAGTAACAAAATATTGGATAAATCAACAGAACAACAAAAGTGTCATTACTGCTTTGAGAACATCTACCAGAACGACAGAACTGTCCTTATATTTGTAAATAAAAGTCCAAGAGAACGACACTTGTCGTTCTACCTCTAAATGACACCTTAAGGTCGTTCCCATGAAAAGTAGCAAAATATTGGAAAAATCAAAAGAACGGCACTAGTCTCGTTCTACCTCTAAACATGAGTACGAAGAGCCACGAAAATTGATAATCGTTTGACGGCACAAGTGTCGTCTGCCTCTAAAATCGATTTTGAAGAGCCGCGACCCGTCCAGCCACGATAATGATGAGTTGGACTCATTTAAATTGCAAGCCGAACGCGCCACTTACAACATTCGAGATTTATGCTCATTACTTAATCATGAGGAAAAAAGAAAACGAACCAATTGCCGTTACTGTTTTGAAAACGGCACAAGTGTCGTTCTGCCTCTAAACACAATTTTGAAGAGCCGCGACATGTCCGAACCACGATAATTTATAAACTGAACTCATTTAAGTTGCAAGCTAGACACGTCACTTACGAAATTCTTGAGATATGCTCATTCTTTGTACTTTCAAACGAATCTAGATTAAGACTTGTGCTTTCATCGTTTCATACCTTATATTCTATGTCAATTTCACCTCTAGTTGTCACACAATCAATATTTTCGTCATTCTTAGGTTGGTGGGTCCAATCCTCGATATCATTGCCTTAAAAAGTAGCAAGATATTGGAAAAATCAATAGAACGACACAAGTGTCATTCTGCCAATAAATACGATTTTGAAGAGCCGCGACCCGTCCAAGCCACGATAATTGATAAATGGAACCCATTTAAGTTGCAGGCTAAACATGTCCCTTACAAAATACTTGAAATATGTCCATTCTTTGTACTTTCAATTGAATCTAGACTAAGACTTGTGCTTTTACAATTTCATACCTTATATTCTATATCAATTCCACCTCTAGTGTCACACAATCAATATTTTCGTCCTTCTTAGGTGGGAAGGGGGGGTCCAATCCTTGATGTCCTTGTCTTGAAAAGTTACAAATATTGGAAAAATCAACAGAACGACACTTGTGTCGTTCTGCCAATAAATATGATTTTGAAGAGCCGCGACCCGTCGAAGCCACGATAATCGATAAACGAAACTCATTTAAGTTGCAGGCTGAACACACCCTTTACAAAATACTTGAGATATGCTCATTCCTTGTACTTTCAACCGAATCTAGACTAAGACTTGTGTTTTCACCGTTTCATACCTTATATTCTATATCAATTCTACATCTAGTTGTCACATAATCAATATTTTCGTCCTTCTCGGGTTGGGGGGTCCAATCATTGATGTCATTGTCTTGAAAAGTTGCAAAATATTGAAAAAATCAACAGAACGACACAAGTGTCGTTCTGCCAATAAATATGATTTTGAAGAGCCGCGACCCGTCGGAGCCACGATAATCGATAAATGAAACTCATTTTAAGTTGCAGGCTGAACACGCCCCTTACAAAATACTTGAGATATGCTCATTCCTTGTACTTTCAACCGAATCTAGACTAAAACTTGTGCTTTCACCGTTTCATACCTTATATTCTATATCAATTCCACATCTAGTTGTCACACAATAAATATTTTCGCCCTTTATATGTTGGGGGGGGGGTCCAATCCTTGATATTATTGCCTTGAAAAGTTGCAAAATATTGGAAATATCAACAGAACGACACAAGTGTCATTTCACGACACAAGTTTCGTTCTACCAATAAATACGATTTTGAAGAGCCGCGACCCGTCCGAGTCACGATAATCGATAAACGAAACCCATTTAAGTTGCAGACTGTACACGCCCTTTACAAAATACTTGAGATATGTCCATTCCTTGTACTTTGAACCGAATCTAGACTAAGACTTGTGCTTTCACTATTTCATACCTTATATTTTATATCAATTCCACCTCTAGTTGTCACACGATCAATATTTTCGTCATTCTTAGGTTGGGGGGTCCAATCCTCAATATCCTTACATTGAAAAGTAGCAAAATATTGAAAAAATCAACAGAACGACACAAGTGTTGTTTCACGACACAAGTGTCGTTCTGCTAATAAATATGATTTTGAAGAGCCGTGACCCGTCGAAGCCACGATAATCGATAAACGAAACTCATTTAAGTTGCAGGCTGAACACGCCCCTTACAAAATACTTGAGATATGCTCATTCCTTGCACTTTCAACCGAATATAGACAAAGACTTGTTCTTTCACCGTTTTATACCTTATATTCTATATCAATTCCACATCTAGTCATCACACAATCAATATTTTCGTCCTTTGTAGGTTGAGAGGTCCAATCCTTGATGTCCTTGCCTTGAAAAGTTGCAAAATATTGAAAAAATCAACAAAATGACACAAGTGTCGTTCTGCCAATAAATACGATTTTGAAGAGTCGCAACCCGTCCGAGTCACGATAATCGATAAACGAAACTCATTTAAGTTGCAGACTGAACACGCCTTTTACAAAATACTTGAGATATGTCAATTCCTTGTACTTTTAACCGAATCTAGACTAAGACTTGTGCTTTCACTATTTCATACCTTATATTCTATATCAATTCCACATCTAATTGTCACACGATCAATATTTTCGTCCTTCTTAGGTTGGGGGTCCAATCATCTTCTTGCATTGAAAAGTAGCAAAATATTGGAAAAATCAATAGAACGACATAAATACGATTTTGAAGAGCAGCGAACCGTTCGAACCACGATAATCGATAAATGGAACCCATTTAAGTTGCAGGCTGAATACGCCCCTTACAAAATACTTGAGATATGCTCATTCCTTGTACTTTCAATCGAATCTAGACCAAGACTTGTGCTTTCACCGTTTCATACCTTATATTCTATATCAATTCCACTTCTAGTTGTCACACAATCAATATTTTCGTCCTTCTTAGGTTGGGGGTCCAATCCTTGATGTCATTGCCTTGAAAAGTAGCAAAATATTGGAAAAATCAACAAAACGACACAACCATCGTTCTGCCAATAAATACGATTTTGAAGAGCCGCGACTCGTCCGAGCCACGATAATGATATGTTGAACTCATTTAAGTTGCAGACTGAACACACCCCTTACAACATTCGAGATTTATGCTCATTACTTAATCGAGAGGAAAAAGAAAACGACACAACTGCCGTTACTGTTTTGAAAACGACACAAGTGTCATTCTGCTAATAAAATTGATTTTGAAGAGCCGCGACCCGTCAGAGCCACGATAATGATAAGTCGAACTCATTGAAGTTGTAGACTGAACACGCCCCTTATAACATTCAGGATTTATGCTCATTACTTAATCGAGAGGTAAAAGAAAACGACACAACTGTCGTTACTGTTTTGAAAACGACACGAGTGTCGTTCTGCCAATAAAATCTGCAACTTTGGTCGAAAAGTCACACAAATAGGATGTTTTTTACAACTAGAAAGAAACCACTTTACTTTCATATCACAATTAATCCTTTGTGGTGGAACTGAAAACTTAGTCATACATGAGTTAAGAGACATCATCTCAATTCCATATAACTTTGAATCCACATTAACAAGTTCTTGTATTTTGTTGTACAACTCTATACACTAAATGTTAGTTGGAACATAAAGAATATCTACATTTTCTTCAGCATTCTCTAAATAACTCAATGTCCATTTGTCTTCTTCGGTCTTTTTAAACTCAACAAAATAACATACTTGTACCTATATCATTTCTATAGAATCCATAGCTGCAAATAAAATAAAAAAATTAAATAGTTTACTCAATTATATATCAAAGTAATATAAAAATAGCCATCATATTTAAATTATCAAAGTAACAACATTGTATTATCAAGAACGGACATACTATAACAAATAATGTTTGTATTGTCATTTTACATGGAAGATAACGACTGTACTGTCGTTCTGCACTACGTAAAACGATTGGAGTGTCGTTCTGTACTGTAGAACGTCCAATAATTACACACAGTACAAAAATACACCAAATGTGAAAAATAAATTAGCTAAAATATCATTTCATACTATATTCAACAATAAAAAGACCAATTTACATGAAATTACCAAAAATACCTTTTTTTTTTCAAATATTTAGATATTTCAATGTAGATAATATAGAAACCAAAATTCTTGTTCAAATACTCAAAATGTAGGAAAATATAGGTGAGTAATACAATAAATAACAAAATTTTGTGGGGGAAGCATGCACAAGAGACGGAGAGCTTGTTAATTGGATTGTAGATGAATTGGAAAATTTAATTGGATTGAAGGGTATTTGGGTCTTTTGATGATTAGGATATTTTAGACCTTTTATACCATTTATTTATTCTATTTTTTAATGAAGGCCATTTTACCAACAAACATTGAGAAAATCCTATTTGTCCAAATACATGTTTGATCATGCCTTTTAACAAAGAATCCCAAAAAAAAATTCAATCCCTTTGATTTGTCATAGTCTGGCTTGAAAAGTAAAGACCCAAGAAGACCTTGAAGTTCACGCTTCTTTAAAAGTACACTACCTAAGATACACGCACGCTATGGAGGATCTTGGGTGGAGATTGGAGTGGAGAAAAAAAACTCTTACCTTGTAATTATGCTCAGAATCTAAAGAAAAGAAAATGCTTAAAAAAATAGAAGTTTAGGACTCATTTGTATTTTTTTAAAAGTTTAGGAATAATATTGCAATTTATTCTTTTTTTTCTTTTTTTTTGTTTTATTTATATATGAGGGTATATTGGTCATTTTACGTTAAAATAGGTGAAAATGACGTTTTCCACAATGAAACGTTGAAATATGGGTGAAAATGCAAAAAATTGAACCGTAAGGACGTTTTGCACACTACATGCCAAACGTAGGAAGATTTTGTGCTATTAAACCATTTTACATAATAGGCTTCCATGTAATTGACCAGGCTAAAATATCATGTCCATTTATTTATTTTTTATTTTTTTTAATAACGGCCAAACTTGAATGGTACAGAAGGCTCGTTCTCCGGATGGGTTTGAGACTCTGGGGAGGCAGAAGGTTGTGTGACCTGCTTCGTGGAGGCATCCTAAAGGAAGCACCTATAGGAAAAGATTCCAAAAGGAAAAAGTCCATGAAGCGAGAGTAGTCAAGGCAACGACGTACCTCAGTGATACGGGACGAGGAACGAGTTTTCCTTCGTTTTGGAGGCTGAGCAGGATTGTCAGCAGGTTTTGAGGCCTCAACGACTGGTTCAGTAGGAGGTGCGGATCGAGCTATGGCCTCTGCAAAGAACAAAAGTCATTAAACCAGAAGGGAGGAAGATAAAAGTGGAAACCACTTTTCCTGCCTCGGCTTGGGTACCAAACCCTAGTAAGGCAACCTATCTTGCATGCTCGATTGAGTTGTCAGAAAGCCTCTACTTGAGAGCAGGACCAGAACTTGGTTTCTGGATTTCCCCAGTCCTACTATTTATTTCTATCATTCCGCTCTGGACCGCGCGCGGAGCGACAACCCGAGAAAAATCGGTAAATTTCTTTTATAACATTTGAATTACTCGAGTAACTTTATTTCGTGTTCATTAAAAGAGCTAGTATGCACAATCAGTCATAGCTCGAATGCATCACTGAGCTAGAAGGCTACAGCTTGAGTTGTGCCTTCAAAACGCATGACAAGGAAATATATTAAGAAACCTGAGTTGGGGACATGAAAATGAAACTAAGTTCAAACCATATTTCTTCACACTAAGCTTGTCAAACAATCACAGATTACATTCCATACAACATTCAGCCTGACGAGGTTACATGAGGAAAGACAAATTGGAAATAATGAAGAGGAAAAAACATCGATAAATTTACAAGGACTCAAAAGTTTATCAAAACAGCAAGGGCGTTGAGGATCAATACATTCAGAATGCAACCACAATAAACGTACTCTGCAAACCGAAACAAAGATAAACAAGAAGCTATTGCAATCACTAGTTAGAACGGGGGGATCGGCCTATAAGCCTGCACTGTTCTGGAAGTAATGAACATATCACTTGCCCATTTACAGGAAATAGTTCACCATCAATGCCACAGCCATTGTGCGTGTGTTTTCCAGGTTTAATCTTCACTGCTTTTACCTGCATTTCCTTAAAAATCTGTTACATTGGACAGAACTCATTGCATATGGGATCTACCTCAAACTAAAATTCAGAATGAGATGATGCAAGTCACAGAATAAATACCACAATCCCAATTTGAGCTCTAATTATAAATTAGTTTGTTCACAAGTCAATCTGGATTTTAAACCGGTAAGTGCTACTCAAAATGTAAGTCTGCTAGGATACAAGCCATATTACCATCCAATAGTGCCAAATTTAAAATCTCAATTTATCACCCCTAACAAGCATATGTTTGGCATGTGTTTATAAACAATTGTGTTTATAAATAGATAGAAAAGAGTGGTAAATAAATGGGTAGTACTTGTGAGTCCCAAAAAATATGTGGATGAAAAGTGGTTTGACTTTTAGCAAACACTTGCCATGGGAATATCTTCTCATCTACAGGTGAATTTAGCAAATAGGCAGTTGTTTTCTCCGTTTCATTTTTTAGTTTTTTTTGGGTCGAGGTGGAGAGTTTTGTCTGGCCCTAAATTTATTATTATTATTTCTTTTTTTTTTTTTTTTTTTTTTTTTTTTAACATATTCAACATATGGAAGTGAAAGGTGTCTCCCCATTTGCAGTCGCAAGAAGAATCTCAACAGCCTCAGACGACCACTTCCATGAACCAATAACAAATCCAAGGAGTTGTCGTCATGCTCCGCCTTTGGGGCAACCACCTGAGAACTCAAACTTTGAACGGTTTTACACGAGTGATTGCATACTAGGACACCAAGAAATTGACCTTTTCTGACCACCCAATTATCTTCAGATTTTGGGACCATTTCATTTTGGTCACCATCTTCAGGGTCCTCTAGTGGCTGTGGCAATTCAATTGCATTTTCCACAGCCCAGTTAGGCTCAGTATCCCATCTCGGCTCAGGATCCCATATGGGACTCGGATCTGACATTGTTGATGAAATATCTTCTTTATCATTTGTAGTTGTATTTCCCAAGGCAGACCTAGTGGAATCGTTTGTGACAGTCAGTCCAGTCCATCCTTTATCTGTTCTTGACTTGGACCTAGTCCTTGGCCAGTTTGGAGTACCTGAATGTGGTAGATGAGGATGGATAACTTCTGGTTCAGCAGCGCTCAAATTGCTTCTTCCAGAAGACAGCCGTTTTGATTTCTGATCTATGGCACGAACATATTCTGAAGGTTCAGTGCTGCTACAGGTAGTATCTAATTCCGCTCCAGATACGCGACTGGGTGTCATTATTGAATCAATACTTGATAGGCTAGAGGCACGAGGAAGGCCTTCCTTGCTGGATCTCCTCATAATGTCAGTGTAAAGCTCTGACATGTCAATAATTTCATGGTCAGACAAAATTTTTCCCTCCCCAGCTTCTCTTTCCGCAGGAAGATATTCCACTTCATAGCTGTACTTCGGCAAGCACAAGAATTTGAGAAAACCGGCAACAAAATAACGTAGAGGACCAAAACGTTTTTGATATTTCTCAGATTGCTCCAAAACTGCAACAAGTAGAGATGGAGGCAAAGAATATAAATCCAACACAGTAAACATATAATTTTGGCATCCCAATGTCAGCCAAATTATGTAATCAGAAAGCAACAAAGAAGAAAAATCGTCAATAAACAGACACAATAGGTCAACATAATTATTATTTCAGTAAAAATATAAACCTAAGTTATATGAAGCTCGAAAAGCGCGGCACACAGAATTAAGCACCAACTTGATGATATCAAAAAATATAAAGATCCTAGTTCTCTATATCAAGAAAAGCAACATTTAGCTCAGATCACCTGTCAACATTTTTTTACAATACTAACACAGAGCCTATTTGACAAAATGAAAATACAAAAATATCAACCACTGATTATACGCTGCCAATACAACAAGAACATGCTGACATGCCATTAGATACATGCATTGAAACGTGACAAGAAAATGCACCAGTTTAATACTGGATCATGGACTGAAGTATAAAGATGGGGCTAAGATGCATGCATTGAAACGTGACAAGAACATGCAGACATGCCATTTTCTGTGAAAACTAGAACACAACATGTCCCCAGCATTCTAACAAGTAAATGAAATATTATGCATGTGTTAGATGTATAATATACTAGTGTGTCAGTGTTTCCCACTCTTTCTTGATACTTATTAAGTATGGCTAATTTTCAAGTACGTAGCTATATGAAACAAATAGTATGTTAGATGGACTAGGGTACAACGGCGGGTGGCAGGTATATGGACCTGGTTACAACGCCGGCTGGCAGGTACGTCCACATTCCGGATACATGACGTTTAAATTTTGAATCATAGACACAAGAACTGTATGTGAGCTGCCTTGTACAGCTCTCCTAAGAACTTAAAGCTCACTTTCTCTAAACAGAAAAAAATTTACAAGGCATAAAACACTTTTTTCATAAAGAAATATTAATAGTCCAAGAATAACTAACAAAAACTAATAAATAAAATAAATAAATAAAGAAGATAGAAATGCATTTTTGGATCTATTTGAGGTAGTTATTACACACACTAAACACATTTAGCAAATTTTGTATTTGTGGTCGCTGCTAAAAATTAGAAAAGTGTCTCATAAACTTTTTTGAGTATTAAGGGTGTGCTTGAGCCACATTATTTTAGAAGAATGTATTATGAAATAGTAGATTAATGGAGATTGTGTGGTTGAAAAAGAATGAAAAGTTATTGATGTAATGGAAAATATTATTTTATTGAAGAATATGTCGTTGCAAATAAGTAAAAGAATGAAAATAAAAATTTTAATGTGTATCAAACAAGGGCTAAGTATCTAATACAAGTAATTTATAACATTGAATAAATATATCTTGAGATGATATTGAAGATCCTTCGTCTTCTCTATTAATAATCTTACGAAGTTTACGCCTAGCTTTGGTAACATGTTGACGTACTACAATAATTTCTATTATATTTTCAGAGAAGTACATTTGACTCTTATTCTATTTCATATAGTCAGTGTCAGAGAAGTTTTCAATACAGTTCGACAAATATCTGATACAAAAGATTTTAATATTTCGATAATAAGAATGATCAGGTCCAGCCAAATCAGAAACAAACTTCAAACATTAGCTTTTAGAATTAGAATTGATGGGGCATCGGTGTCTATGTTATCTTAGTGATAATTTGAATCTGAAATTAATCCGACATAAGTTGCGGCAACTAAAATTACCATCACTAATAAATCCGAAGTATGTAACCGTCGTCCCAAAGTGAATAGCCCCCGTGTTGACCCACTCCGTGGCAAATACATCAGTGGCAGTAAGACCTCCCTGAAAACAACAAAAGCAACATGTGAAAAAAGTCAAGTGTGACGGTGCTTTACAACAATAAAAGTGCAATCAAGTGAATGGATTTGCTAATTTGAGAATAGAAAAAATTCTTGTTCACAGATGCTGAGCTTTCTGCAAATAAATACAAAGTTTACACATAGGTGGGATTGTAAGAGGATTTAAAAGAATGGCCTTCAGGGCACCAGTTATAATTCACAGGTATATTGGCCCAATACAACCAAGTCCAGTGTTTTAAAAATATCCTCACAATATTTGTCAAGTTACTCAGATTTCTTCCCCATTCTTCTTTATGGAGCAGGATCGAGTTAAAAACCATCAACTGTGGGGTCATCATTCTTCTAGAATAGACCTTTAATTAAGGTCATGTTCGGTAGGGATTAAACATCCAATTAAAATGCAAATTGGGCCGTTATGATCTCACGTTCTTAATAAAAGTTCAACCAATAACGGCTAGTTTTCAATTTTAATCCCGATTTTAATCTCTACCGAACGGGCCATAAATATCTTTCTAGTAATTGTTTAGACAAACAGAACATGAAGTGAGTCAAGAAAAGTTATTCAAGTTTACTTGCACTTTAATTAATAGAAAAAGTGTAGCATCAAGCACTTTGACAAGTCTTAAAATTGCTAGAGATACGAAAGTCCCTACCCAATATATTCAGTAATACTTATCTAGATTGGTCTACCACTCTACTTCCCTCATAACTATATGGAATGCATAAATCCTAGATCTTTGGCCTTCAAAGTCATGCAAATCTTCAATTCTACCATATTTTAAAATATCAATTCATCCTCCTTAGTCCTATTCTTGATGTATTATAATTACTTCATATGATATACAGCCCAGAAAGATGAAGTTCCGTAGAAATAAAGGCAAGAAATGAAAATAAATTATACAAGACCTAACAAAATTACAAAATATATTTCCGCATCTTGGGAGATATTTTTTCACAGCAATTTCATAGATAAAGTATAAATTTCTCAATATAAGGTAAGATAAAGAGCTTAATTTTTGCAGTATATGTAGCTGCCAGAAGTCAAATTAAGCTGTTTATAGGTACTTCAACCCATGGTTGTCACCTATGTGCACCTAAGTGGTCAGATACACCCAGACTTTTCTCAGAAGGAAATTAAAGGTCCGCCTCAGAGCTTACATGGCAGTGTAAAATTGCCTTGGGCCAATTGGATGACACACATTAGTCTTGCGAGTTAAAAAACTCATGGGCCCCAAAGAGAGCCATGAGATTTTGTGCCATACGCACAAGGTGCACATCATGTCTACACCTTATACAGGATGCTTTTGGTTGAAAAAGAAGAAAGTAAGATGTCCCACTTCAACAAATATAAACAAAACTCTTTACATATAGAAATTCAATTCAACTTTCTTTAACCAATATTTGAGTTTGATAGGCATTTTATAAGAAGCATATATTTTGATTTCAAGATAGTTTTCCTTGAACATTAGAAAGATGAATTCTAGGGAGGAGAAAAAATGAAAATGGCCTATATTAGCAAATATTGCCCTTGTCTGAGCCCCATTTTTGGAGAAAAATAGATTTTGTATTAGTGATTTTTGGGAGATTGTGTGGTTAAAAAGTAGGGAAAATTTGGGGTTTACATGCAAAATTATTTTATTGGAGAGGGGTTGAAAATGAGTTTGGAGAAAAATAGAGTTTTGAAAAATGGGGCTCAAACAAGGGCATTATTTACCTCAAAATTCAGTATTACAGATCCACAAAAAGGACATGGAACTAAAAGAAACAAGTACCTTAACTATGGAAATTGCTGCAGAAACTGGATCTCTGAGCCCAAGAACAGTCCACGCTAAAGAATTATCAGAACCTGCAGGTATAATTCCAATCGGAATTGAAATTGCTTCTTTTTGGTTGTCTCTGCTGAGTAAACCATTCAAAACCTGCATTTCAATAGAACCATGTAACAATTTCCAATACTTAAAACAAAAGGAAAAGGTTGTATTATACTTGGAGATAGTGACAATAGATTCATGAACATCGTCAGCATCAACAAACCGCGATCGTGAAGAAATTATTTTCACCAAATTAACACCTAATGATCATGTTAGTATCAGGCATCAAGTACAGCATGAAAAAGATAACAGACATGCAATTCAAACTCCTATAAGGATATGAAACACAATGGTGATGACTGAACAGATATCAAGAGACCTAATAACTTTTTGATGGAACAAAGGATTTTCACAAAATTAAAAAAAAATTACTTAAAAGCTAAAAAATTCTGCGGAAGACAATGATGCAGAAACGTTCAGAACCAAAGACTTGCTACTGCTTGATAGGTAATGATTCCAATGAAAGTAAGGTTATTGTTTAATATCATAATGACCTCCACTTAGAATGACTTAGCTAACAAATTTCACTTGTCACTCTATAGGAAATTGATAGATTTCTAAAGACTAGGGATTGCATATAGTTACCTAAGATTATGATGAAAACAGATTTGCCTGAGATTAAGATCAGATTTAATTATGATCTGACAGTTGTAGATTATGATCCTCTTGGCCTGAGTAGTATTAACATTTTAAACAATGATGAGCAAGAATGGGTTCGACCAATATGGTTTCATAGCACTTCAGATTTCTGGGCTCAGTTTTATTGGTGTTCCTTCCCTCCTTTCGTCCTTCATTTGGCATTTCCATTTTTTGGCATCTTTGCCCTTCTCATTGTCCTTGTCTTCATTTAGAATTCGCAATCCCACCTATCAAAATTTCTTAAAACACCAACACCTCAAAACAGCCTTGCTGAGACTACCTCCAAAATATTTAATGGCCTTAAGTTTCTTGAATAGTTCTAATTTGCCAAATTCTTCATCAAAGGTTGAGGGAAATTATATTTACATGGAGATGTTATTTACTTCGATCTCATATTAGTAAAATATGGTAAGGGTCCTCATAACATCCACACCACCACCCCACATTAGGTCTAGGTGGAGACATGAAAATCCTGCTTAGGCTTTGATGGTGTTTTGATTAAAAAACAAAAAACTCAAGCCTCCTATGACTTGAGAAGTCAACAATTCCAGGTGATGCCCAGTTTATTATATTGAATGGAACCGGAGATAGGAAAGTCATTTTATTTCTTACCACCACTATGGAAATCTAGGAAGTTGTTGCACAAACATTTAAAGAAGGAAGATTCAATTCAAGTTTAAGGGTTGAAGATAATGATTAGTGATTGGATAACGGTTCAAACACAGATAAGGGAGGAGAGAGGATCCAAGATAGCGTGTCAATTGCAAAAGATCCAAGCACGCCAGGGAAACATGCTGAAAACCGAACTTAAGGCCACTGCCACAACATGGAAATAAAATGGGCAATCCTCTCACACTAGTAAGGGCTATCAAGCAAACACAACACGAGTTGCAAATTCTAGAAGTTCAAAATGTACATTCATCAATGAAAATGAGTATCAAGCTATGGTTTAAAGACCAATAAACAAACTGCAATCAGTTTGGTAGCATCAAAGGAAATTCCAGCACCAAAGAACTATGATATATTTGCACAAAGTATTCCCCTCCTTCATGGAATATAAATGAGCAAGGATGAACGATATCTGATTTCTGCTAACCTCATTTACGATTCCATCACCTCCAACACATATAATACCTACGAGTGCATAAAACGTCAAGTGGATAGTCAAATGCATCAGTTAAACTAGATCAAATGCTTATTACAAAGACAAAAGGGACAAAAAATACCATTGGGACATGTAGTGAAATCGACACTGGCTGCGAGATTTCTGGCATGACCAGCAGAAGTTGTTTTGACTACCTCTAACTCAAACCCAGCAAGCTGTAAAATAAACATCAAGGAAACACTAATTTAATCCTAACTCCTACCATAAAAACATGGGCTAGTTACTTGAGGCAAATAAATGTTGCAAAACATACTGATAAAAGTATAAAAGTGAAGAAGTTCAGCAATCCACCTATGACTATCAACCCTAACATCATTCAACAAAAATATGAGACAAGTAACATACTCAAGTAAACTAATTCAAAAAAAAAAGGCCGGCCTTATCTCACACTTATTTGGTGGTGGCTACATTAATCCTGCACAAATCAGGACAGAATTAGGTATTCAAACAGCTTATTGGATTCCTCATGAACATAGATCTTCAAATTCCAAGCTTCATAACATAAACCAAATAATTAAACTCATGCATGTTGTCAACCATATACTGTTCATCCATACGTTATGTATTCCTTTCATTTATTTTTCCATCTCTGTGATGGAATCAATGGCCATTTGTGCATTCTTTATTTCATATAGAGTGGCCATACGAACAATGTATATGGCTAAAAATAAGTTTCGCAATAGAACGAGGAAACCAAATGAAACAATTTTGTTTGGTCAAACTCCAAAAGTAGCAGCAAAGTATTTGCATTCATTTTGCTCCTCTTGGGATTTCTTCAGGTGAGAAAAGATGTCACTGCATGGAGGACTACCAATGAAATATCAGAAAATTGAATTCAGAGAAGATTAGTTTGCTCGTTGATATGATTTTTTAGTCCGATAATGAAACATTAGAATTCTATTTCATCAATAAATAACATTCTTAAATCTTATGTCACAAGGTCACATTAGTGAACCAGAAATTCTTTCCTCCACTTTTGTATTTCTGAGCACATATTAGCAGATAAGCAAACGAAGAAAAGCCTTGCGCATAAACTTTGATTATTAGGTTTCATTAGCCAACATTTTCCAAATTTCAAACGGGAAACCTTCCAATATTGGTATTCTTCCCTTAGTCCAAGTAAATCCGAACAGTACTAAACCTAGTTCCCCCTATAATTTTCTCTTGTTTATAAGAGTAAATATTTTCATTTTTTTTTTTTTTTTTTTTTTTTTTTTTTTAATTGAAATTTCATTGCAGGGAAAGGAGTACCATGGCACCCACTACAAAAGCAAGTTAATGCCTCCTCTCCCCAACTACATAAATTTGATGTCAAGAGTCAGCATAAAATCTAATAAGAGGAACGAGGATAAAAGGAGTGTTAAAGACATTAATACCATGGCACCCACTACTGAAGCATCTTCTCCCAATTTAACCCTAAAAGAAGGTTATGCCCAATGAAGAAAAATATGAGAGGATAATGAAAAGCCATCTAGGTTCTCCACATTGATATCATAGTCACACAATTTATCCCCTAACAGTGAGAACGGTGCCTGAATGCATGCAGATCATAGGAGAAGTCTCAGTTAGCACATTAACGTCCAGAATATGCATATTAAGAATCTCAAAGTCAGAGCTCTGTGTTTGGAAACCCACATCTGAAAAAGTAAAATCTCTCCATTGTCTCTATACGAGGATCGAGACATGGAAGAAAGCAATGTAATCAAGTTTAAAGCTTAAAACTTATATCATAAGAAAACAATTCTATTAATTTTTAGATGCTCATGCAATGATTGCACAACTATCTAAGGAGGCACTCTTGCATACTCACCCAGCATCCACAAACTAGCAATACAGCTAACCTATTTGATATACCAAAGTGGTCAGTGAAACTGCTTCACATATTTAAGTCCAGGGTATGTGACAGTATCATGAACCAATAGTTCACATTGCACATTTTAATAAAATTTAAAATTTTTTACTTTTTTTCTTTATATCAAAAAAAAAAAAACATCTTAATGGAAACCTTTCGTGTAGTTAAACAGTAAATTACAGTAGCAGCTTACTTTGAATATGGGTTCAGCCATGCCATGAAAAACTTTAGTTGAACGTCCACGTCCAGACCGAGGATTTAAAATTACAAGCATTTTTGGTGGACTCTTGCACCTTATAACAGATTCGGGAGGAAATTCATTGAAAATCAAATCTGAACCCTGCTTCTTAGAAGCCATAGGATGAGGTAGGCAAATCACATAGCACTGCTGATCTGCAAATGAATTAACCCACTGAAGTGCATATTCTGAGGTAGAAGCTAAGAAGCGGTAGTCTTTCCGACTTCTCCCGCTTTTGATAAAACCTTTTCTAAAGGGATAAGCATGCACAGTAAAATGTCTTAGACCAACACAGTATGATACCTGCCAAAGATAACTAGACATTGGGACCAAATTGGAAAAAAGAGGCAAAAATTCGGGCAAAATAAAAAGTACTTGTAAGGAATTTACCGAAATCACATCTTCAAGGGACAACATCTCAGAACCCCAGATAAACGCCTTGCTTGTCAATTTAGCATCAACAGCATCCTGGCTTGCAATCTCTGTTGAAACTGGTACGTCAGCATTCTTATTAGATTTCCTTTTGTCCAAAGCCAGTTTCCCAGAAAACACTTCATATCCTAGTAAATTAGACTGTTCATCCCCAATGTCAATCTTTTGTTCCTCCCTTTTGGCTTTCTTACAATCATCATTGTTGATAGTGATTTCACCACGTGTTACAGTCTTCCCTCTACTACGTTTTTCTGGAAAGACAACTGGGGATGTTTGCTGTCCAGTTGCTATTTGAGAACATAATCCCAAATGACGAAGAGACTTCTGAGATGTCAGTCTCAAAGAAAATATTTTTATTTTTTAAGGGAAAAGAATGATAATTCCCAAACAAAATTGAGAGATTATGGATGAAAAGAGATATCTAACAAGAAGGTGTCCCAGGATTTGAGGAGCAGATGATCCAGGAATCAAATTAAAACCCAGTGGAAGAAATCAGCCTGCATTATGAATTTGTCAATATATCTTTCGACGACATCATAATGGATAAAGAGATGCAAGGACTCAATATTTCTGACATGTAAAGAGATCCATCCATACAAGTGGCTGGTAACTACTAGCGATATTGCTTGCTCTCTTGTTTTTTTCTTTTCTTTTTCTTTTTTCCGATTTTTGCAGAAGTTTGAATAATCTCCCAGCTCTCCACGAAATTATATTCAAGTTTTCTATAACATTTTACCAAATATAATCTAATCATTTCCAAACAATATAAAGTTCAAATAAATCCAAATTGATGACACTATCCCAATTATTTAAGATGACAACATCGACTTCTTTCCTTGTTATGCTGATTCAGGACTAATGGCCCCATTTGAATGTACAAGCCTATAAAACATAACTTCAATGCTTATAGCTTCATAAAGTTACCGAACTGTACTAATTCTTCAAAAACGTATAAAACTGCAGATGTTTAAAATTCAAAGCAGGTGAAATCCATATTACTGTGTAACGCGGTGTTTGTTAGCTACATGTTATTATGGTATCCTCAAAAACCACTCAACGTCAGTAAATCAGTGTCCCAAATAATTAAGTTCCACGAGCAGCACCAATGTTAAAAGAGGCGTCCAGGGGATAAAGTATCTCCACCCCCCAAAAAGAAAAAAGAAAAACTGAATTTCATCACTTCCATATTTTAATACAAAATGTGTTTCTGAACTTTCGTCTGTAGCAATTTAAAAGAACTTTAAAGTAGAGATAAACCTGGAAAGAATTCAAACTCCCAAATTCGCAATAGGGAAAATAGCATTCATCTAAACAACTAACCATGTCTTTCATAGTCTTTTACAACAATTACTTCAACAAAATGATCTACCAATCAACTCCATAAACACACAAATTACATGCATACAGACACAGCCACTCATATTTTTGTGCTATCTGAAGTCACCATGTAAGACCAAACAGTATATTGATCCTCCTTGATCCAAATAGAAATTCTGAACATATAAATGACTCACTTACAAAAGTAGAAAAGTGAATCCCATATTTGTAAACTATCAAAACCAAGAACTCATAAGAAAATCTAAATTAATCAATAATTTGCAGATTCCTCGCCTGAACTCAACTCCATTGACAACCATTTATGAATCTATTTTCAACACTCCACTAGAGAAGAAATTAGGAAAACTATAAATTCAATAGGTTCCGACCAATTTTCCTGATCAGAACTGCTTATTTCCATTACATTGATCAAACACACTGTGCACCACAGCCGGCCACATGATTGGCTATTTTCAAGATATTTTAGTAGTCATTGATATGGGTTCAGAGCTAGTGCCTTATAACTAAAATTTCAATTCGATAACCTGAAAACCAAGGTATACCAAGTATGTAAATACACAACTATGCAGATTACGCAAACTCTTGAACAAAATTACGGAAAATAGGAAAAACCCAAAATCTAAAATACGCCTAAACAAAATTTAATACGATTATCCTTATGGGGCCGATCACCCTTCAACATAAAAGCCATAACCAAAAACATGATAATCCGAAAAATTAAAACCCAGAGACTAACATAATTCTAGAAATGCACATATACACATAGATACACACATAAGCATGAATGTGCGTGTGTTGGAGACGGACTTACCCTTTCGTCTTGAGATAGCAAATAGAGTCATCGGAGGTGGAGGTAAGGCGGAGAGATCGGTCGACGTTGCTGCTGGGCGAAGGGCGGTAAGCGGGGTAGGGGTTATAGTCGTGATTGGAGAACGAGCAGCCGACCAAAGACTGGTTTTTTGTCTACTTGAAATTTAGTTCACTAAATATGTTTTGCTGTTAGGAAAATTCTCAGATATTTCAATTGCTTTTGGATAAAGATTAGCATAATTAGATAAATTAGTTTTGAAGATTAGTGGCATTCGATTGTGACATTTTTGTATATGGTGCGCTCTATTTGAATACTAGGCGCACAAAATTTTGACTCGTGTAGTCTCGACTGAATTTTATTTGCAGTAGCTGAACTTTTAATAAATTTTCACTTAGAAGTGTTAAATTTTAATTTTTCTCAATCAGATTGTTAAATTAATTTCAATTGAGTCTTGAAACTTCAATTTAATTTTGTTTATGTTATATACATTCATGTTAGAAGCAAGTTTGACATCAAATCTAAGGGTCCGTTTGATTGCAAGGGTGGAACATGGGTAAAAAGAAAATATTTTACAGGAAAAATATTTTTTCTAAAAATTGTTTTACTAGGAATTGTAATTAAGTGTGTTTGATTGATATAATTTTCCACTCGAAAAATTTTTACATTTTGTGTTCGTTTGACTTTGTTTTACATTAAAATTGTCCATTATGGTGATAATTTTTTCCACAATTGATTATAAAATTTGTTTCCATTGCCAAAAAGTGAAAAAAAAAATTCCTAAAAAAAAATCATTTTTCCATCAAAATGTAGTGTTCGTTTGACTTTGTTTTTACATGAAAATTATTCATTAAAGTGAAAAATTTGTTTACAACTAGTTATGAAATTTGTTTTAAAAAAAAAAAAAAGTCAACAGCCTGGAAAAACTTTTCCCACCAAAAAGGTGGGAACAACTTTTCATCAAATTTGAGGAAAATAGGAGTGAGGGAAAATGTATTCCCTATAAAATTTTGACAACCAAACAAACCAAAACCAAAAAAAATAGAATTTATTTTCCTAGTTCTAGGGAAAATATGCCCAATCAAACATGGCCTAAATGATTTTTCTTTATTGGTATGATGATAGTGAGTTTGCCTATTGTTTTTGAGATAATCAAAACTCGGAAGTTTACTAGAAGGAAAGATGTGATCTTTAATGAAAGGTTTTTTGTATTAAGTACAAGTTTGGGAATAAACCTAAAAGATTCAAGTATTGGAGCTAAAAACCTTGAGGTGATCCTGTTGATAGATCTCTCAGTTATTAAGTTAGAGAATGCTAATGGAGAAAATCGAGAAAATAAAGCCATATACATAATAACACTCGTGTGGCTCAACCTAAAAGATTCGCAAAAATATTAGGACTCCACAGAGATATTATCGAGCATTGGATTATATTCTATTAACTTAATAGAGGTAAACCAAAAAGTTTATAATGAAACTACACGTGTTGATAAATCAATCAAGTGGGAGTTAGCTATGTTGTATAAGATGGACTCATTATTGTCCAATCAGACATAGTAATTGATAAAGTTATAAAAAGAAAAGAATGTCACCTAGGGATGACAAAAAAACTCGTCGCATCGAGTTCGGCCTAGAAAAAGCCTGAGCCGAGCCCCATTTTGGGGTGCTGCTCAAGCTGGGACCTACCAGTATGGCTCGACGAGCCTAACAGGCCGGCCCGTCTTACGGGCTGAAACTGCCCGTACGAGCCTGCCCGGTAAAAAACAATTTTGTAGGCAGCTATTTTAGTTGCCTTCCATTTCGTTATTCTTTACAGCAGCACATGTTAGCAGTTCATCTCTACAACTCCTAATGTGCACCATAAAGTTTCATCTCCGCCCAACAATTTTGTTTGATTCAAGATTCACCACAAGGGTCAACACAATTATGTACCCTAAAGTTCGTCCTTTACCCATTTTAATTAAATATTTTTCTAATATTTAAATGCAACAAATAGGACTTATTGGGCTGTTGAGAAACAGTATAGGCAGTCCCACCAAAATAGCAAGTACCAATGCCACGTCCTTTCTTCTGATAGTAACTATTGAAAGCAAAAGAAGTGTGTGCATCAAGAGTGTTAGGATCGAAACACGTAGACTGTAGCGACCGCGAACTTTTAATTATTATAAATTAGTTTTCTCGAAAAACGTGTCGCTAAAACGTTAACCCTAATTTTCTAGAGAAGCGCGTTCGTCTAGCCGTTATAAAAATTTAAATCAATACTATTCGATCGAATCCGATCCCGAATAATAATTTTATTGTCAATTTCGAATTATTTTATTCAAATCCAGTTTTTATTTAATTCAAGTCCAATTATTTAAAGTCCAACATTTATGGTCCAATTTCATAAGCCCGACTTAATTTTAAATTCGTTTAGCCCAATTCATTTAAACCCAATTAAATGAGCCCAAAACCGAATATTAATTATTTTAGCCCAATTAGAAAGCCCAAAAGCCCAACATTTTGGCCCAATTACCCGTCTAGGGTTTTGTGCCCTAATTTTCTACTATTCATACACCCTCATTCTCTCTCTCCTCACACTCACACAATATCCATTTTTGGTAAGTCCATACCTCTCTCAATTCTTTCCAAATGTGATTTCACCATTGATGCTAGAACATTAATTTCTAGCATCAACAGGAAATCACCTCACTCACTCACGAGACCAACACTCCACTGCTCAAACCAACAGCATTTCTCTCAAATTGGAAACCTCACTCAGTTTCCATCACCAACTCACGACACTGCTCAAACCAACAACATGATGAATCCAGCCAAAAACTCAATTACAAACAGCTTCGATCCCCACTAAAACCCAGCTCAAGCTATTGCCATTCACCAATTTCGAACCACACACACAAGCCACAAACTGTCACGCAAAATCCTAAGCCTCAACCCAAGCACCACCACAGCCACCACCTGAAACCGCCACCATCCACCTACCTAAACCCCCAAACGAACCACCAAGCTCCCTGCCCAAACAACCAACTCGACCACAATCTGCAGCCACCCAAAACATCCCAAACCCGAGGCCAACAAACCCAACCCGCAGCCACTTGCCGAAGCCGACCACCTCAAGTCGCCAATTTCACCCACGTCAAACCGAAACCACAATCCATCATCAATCATAGAACCAAAGCCAAACAACCAAAACCAAGAAAAAATATATAGAAGAAGACCCAAATACAAACACTTACCGCCGGTGAAACTCGAACCTTAGCCCCGGTTTCATCGATTCCACGCAAATAAAAACCCCTCCCATACCCTTGAGCCGACGCCACCACCGCCGGTCGGTGGTGGCAGGAAAAAGGAAGAAAAATGGGGAAGGGGCCCCTTCCCTGTCGATCGACCTCTCTCTCTCGAGAGAGAGGTTTCTTTTTTTTTTTTTTTATTTTAATTAGGTTTTTGTTTTGTTTTTAATTTAGTTTAGTTAGTATATATATTTAGTTATTCTAATTGTTAATTTAAGCCTCAAGTTTTAAGTTCTTTTAATTTAGTCCCTAATCTATATAAGTTATTATTTCAGCCATTTACTTTTATTTTCAACTTTATTATATTTACAGTTTAGTCCTTTAACTTATAAAAGTTATTATTTCAGTTTTCAGCTTTTATTTTCCACTTTAATATATTTACAGCTTAGTACTTAAACTATTAAAAGTTATTATTTCAGTTTTCAACTTTTATTTTCAGCTTTATTATAATTACAGTTTAGTCCCTAAACTTATGAAAGTTATTATTTTAGCCCTTAAAGTTTTATTTTCAGATTTAATAAATTTCAATTTAGCCCCTAAACTTTATTTTATCATTCTAAGTCATTTATTTCAATTCCAATAATTTTCAATTAAGCCCTTAAACTTAATTTCAACACTTTAAAACTTTAAAGTTTCGAAATACTGATTCAAACTTATTTTCTATTGGCTAGACGAAACGTACAGACAATTAAGAGATTGAAGTTACTTCTCGAACCACTTTCACGAAACTCGAGATTTTGAGGTAGACTCGCTACCATTAATTAGTTTAAATTATAATTGTATGCTTTATGTGAATTACGTGATTTATATGCTTTAATGCATGAGATGAGAATTTATCATATGAGATATATGATATTGTTATGCTTGCCATAACTTATATGCTTAATTGCATGAGAAAGAAGAGAATCCCTTATGGGATAAGAAGAGAATGTTATGCATAACTTATGTGCCTCATCCGCACAAGAAAGAAAGACTACCCACATCCCATGTTTTTAAAGAGCCTATGATTTTTAAGAAAATGAACCAATGATGATATCACATTGTATATTTGCATAAGTGTGTATTCAATTATTCTGTAAATTAATTATCGGCGATGAGTCTACTGAGTATTTCTTCGAAATACTCACTCTGCTATTTAACAATATTTGCAGATTTCGGAGGCAATCGTGATTGATCCGGCAGTGGTGGCATAGAAAAATTTGACTATCGAAATTATTATTTCTTTGAAAATTTGTATTCGAATATTGATAACATTTTGTCGTTTTCCACTATTTCTAAAATATGATATTTAAATTTTAAATTTCTATGAGTTTACTTGTCGATACAGTTCTTCAATTACGAATGTGATTTCAAAATTAGGTTATTTCCGTGAAAATTGATTTTGAAATAAGGGCAAAAGACGATGACGTGGCAATCCGGGTTAACAGAACTCGGGGCGCTACATAGACCCTGGCTGGATCGGATGGCAATCGGCACATCCTTCCCCGCATAACCTAGAGCCTCTTGTAGCTTAGCTTTCCCCGCCTGTGCACTAGCCACGCACCATGTCTGTCCATTTGAGGCCCCGACCGACACTCTCTGTTCACCGCAGTTGACGGTGAACAGCCTCCTTTGTAACTCGTAAGACACTCCACTGTGAACGGAATGTTGTAAACCTTCTTCTCGTTAGGGTAAAAGAGGCCGAAGTTTCATTCGCAGACAGCTGTCTACACCATTGAAAAAACCCGAACCGGCTCAGCCTGATCTTAGCTCGGCCTGCTAAGGCTCGAGTTGAAAGTTCGGGCCAAACCTTATTTTTTTTCCGAGCTTTTGCTCGGCTCAGCTTGGGTCCAAAAAAGCTCAAGCTGAGCTCGAGCTTCGAGTTTCAGTTTGTGGCTCGGCTCGGCTCGACTCGACTCGTTGACATGGCTAGTCTTACCAAATAAATGGGCTTAGCGGTTAACAGAATTTGATAGCAGTAAGCAATATAAAGCAAAAATGGTTATAAAGGGATTTCAATGGAAAGAAGACATCAACTACAGTGAGATTTTTTTCTCATGTGGTGACATTAACCACAATTAGAGCAGTCTTGGATTAGTTGTAAGGGAAGACTTGTACCTAGAGCAATTGGATGTAAAGATAACATTTCTTCACGGTGATTTGGAGGAAGAAATTTACATGATGCAGCCATAAGATTTCTAAATGAAGAAATGATGTACAGATTTCAAATGAGTTTGTATGGTCTTAAACAAACTCAAAGACAGTGATATAAGAAATTTGGTAATTGTATTGGTAATAATATCTTCAGAAGAGCTCTAAATATTCCTCGTCAACATGTTGCTGGATGTTGACTCCATTGAATCTTCTCAAGTGTCAAGATTTCATCCTCCAAAGTCGATCTGATAAAGTGATATCAACCTTTATATAATTTATCCTTACATGATAAACATATTTCTTTGTTAAATGAATATTACTTCACAATACAGCACACTATTCCCATGTTTGTCACCCAAATCTTCCAAGAAAGACTGCAATCGTATTATCTCTTTGCTAACTTTGGTTATAGCAACATACTTAGGCTATGTAATGAAAATATCAACTATTTTTTGTAATTTAGATACCTAACTGCTATACCACCCAAAGTGCATACACATCCAGTAACACTTTTCTTGCCATCAATATTCCTTGCCATATCAAGGTCTACATCATGTAATCCCAAACTTGATTTTTCGAAATTTAGAGCTGAATTTGAAATACCTCTCAAGTACTTGAGAATTCACTTGATTGCCTTCCACTATTATTTTACATGATTGCTCATATATCTACTAATAACTCACACTGTATGTACTATGTCTTGTTTCGTACATACCATGGTATATATAAGACTGCCAATAGCAGAGGCATATGATATCTCAACCATGTAAGCCCTCTCCTGCTCTATAAAGGATGACTGTTCATTGGATAGCCTAAAGTGACTAGCCAAAGACTACCAACTAGTTTTGCATTATCCATCTTAAACTTGCTTAGCTCCCTTTTCAAATACTCTACCGAAAATTGAGAAAATGGCGTATAGATTTCAAAAGAGTTTGTATGGTCTTAAACAACCTCCAAGACATTAACAGAAGAAGTTTAAAAATTTTATTGGTAATAATGGCTTTAGAATGTGTTAGAGGATCATTGTTGTTATGTAAAGAACTTTGATAACCCCTATATTATCTTACTTCTATATGATGATGACAAGTTGATTGTAGGTGTTTGTAAACAAGAAATAGATAGAAAAGAAGTTATCCAAGAAGCTTGCATCGAAAGATTTGAGTGTTATAAAACATATTTTTGGGATAAGAATTACTAGGGACGGTGATGTCTTGAAATTATCACAGCATTAGTAAAAAAAGAGATGTTGGAGAAAATGTGTTTGATTTTCTCTTATAAACTTCTTTTTATGATAGTGAATTATTGTAGCGGTAGAAGATGACGAGTCAATAATATGGCATCGTTCAAGTATGTTAAGAATTAAATGAAAGCCATGAAAGATCAATAGATGATTTGTCACTCTTAGATAAAAGTTCATGATCTGCATTTTGTTCAGTTAAGTTAATAGCGAATCTTTAGTTAATGTGTTCTAGTAAGTCGAAAATGAGTTTTAGACTTATATTGACTTGTAGTAGAATGAAAAATATGATCGATAATCGAGATTGATACATTTTCATCTCACAATTAATCGGTATTGAGAAGAGATTGTAGTTTCATTGCGAACAAATAAGTTTGGTTTTACCATACTACATGACATTTTTCGTCACATGTGTTGCTGACACATTGCTAGAAATCAACTGGAATGACGAATGTGAATTGATTAATGTAGGTGAATTTTATCTTATTTTGATTAAAATAAAATAATAATTCATATTGTTAAGTATCGTGATTTGGAACATAATGGGTCACACAAAGTAGAACTAAAAGAATGATATTTACTAATTAATTTATTGACAAGTGTTGAACAACTAATTAATTGTGTTACTTCTTAATGGGTCAAATTAATTAATTCATAAACCAAGTTTGATTAATTAGATTAATTAAATATTAGATCGAGTTAGAGCTTCTACTAATAAGATGTTAGGGTTGAGAAAATATAACACAATAATTATCTTGTTAGTACAAGAAAAAGAAAAATCATAATTCTCTCATTCTTATTCCATGTATGAATTATCGTTAGAGATTGGACAGCTGTGATATGTGAAGATCTTGATTATTCATGTTTCAAAATTAACAAAGTAGTTTACAGAATTTACCAAATGTATGATTTTTATTACATTTTCTATCCAAATACAAAGCAAATCCTCGATGGAAATTGAAATTGTTTAAATTCCAATGTTCATGATTAAGTAAATTCTCAACATGTAAATCTTGCATGTCTCTATTTTTCATGTTAATTGGTTGCACTCAATGAAATAGGATTAGGGTTTTTAATTCTCATAAAGACCTAACCTTTTTAGGAGTGGATGTGATGTAATTCAATTTGATTCAGAAGGGAACCAAAGCGAAATAAGAACAAAATAAATTGCAGTTTTGTCTGAAAAGAAAAGGTGATGAAGGGGAAGTACACATCTCAGCAAATTATGAAATGGGTAGTTTTTTTTGTAGATACTTCATTGGCAGCTTACTTCCTCAATGCCAAAAGTGCTTGCATCTTTTATGTACAGCTTTTACACCTTTACAACATAGCAAAAGACGAATAAGAATAATCCTTGTTAACAACAAATTAACTAGATACGAAATTTCTATGCATGGAGAGTTATTTAGCAAATAAATCATCACATGGAACGGGATAACTAAGGTTGACCATTTTCATAATGCTTTGAATTGCAAAGACTTCATATTGCCAAATGGGAAGCGTTCGTGTGCTGGTAAACTTGAAACCAAGAATAATAATGGTGTGTTTGAGCCACATTATTTTGGAAGAATGTATTCTGGAATAGTAGATTGGTGAAAAATGTGTGGTTGAAAAAGAACGAAAAATTATTGATGTGATAAAAAATATTATTTTATTGAAAAATGTGTGGTTGAAAATGAGTAGAGAAATGCAAATGAAAATTTTAATGTGACCAAACAGGAGCTAAAAATGTAAATGTTATAATAT
Source organism: Fraxinus excelsior (assembly GCA_019097785.1). Lineage (NCBI taxonomy): Eukaryota > Viridiplantae > Streptophyta > Magnoliopsida > Lamiales > Oleaceae > Fraxinus > Fraxinus excelsior. Next base: position 21,624,210 of record CM032633.1, on the reverse strand, counting down.
AAAAATGTTATAACTAATTATATATTTATTTCTATTATTTTATTATATTTATTATTTTAATATGTCAATTATAAAATCTACATAAATCACTTATTTTTCTCCAACGGTGAAAACATCTGAAAATATTTTATAAAGTTAGAAAGGCTCGCTTAAAGAGACTCAATCAAAACGTTATTATAAAGTCAACTCCATACAACTACAATTACAAGATAAAATACTTTTCAAACTTGCACGAATATTTCCTACGTATACATAGTGTATGAATGTGAGAATATTTCACGTGTCTCCCAAATCCTCTTCATTTAATCCTAATTGTAACTTCTTTATAAATTCAACATATATAAAACCAATAACCCACCTAAGAAACAAATTCCCAAAATTTCAAGGTGAAAAACATAAAATTTCCTCTTCTATGATTTTAACAACTTCTCACTATCATATGTGAGAAGGCTAAGCTAACTGTTAAGCATATTTGTAACAGAGATTAAAACTATATGGACAAAAATATAGGATATTTTTTTTACTAACTCATTGTTAGTATAACCCACTAATAAAATGTGCAGCTTTAGCGATGAAAAATTTTGTTGGTAAATGCTGAAATTTCATTGGTAAATCTACTTATCGATGAAAGATTTTTATTTTGTTGTGTGTTTATATATATATATATATACACACACACACACACACTAGGTTGTCATCTTTAAGGTGATATGTACTTAGGTGTAGATCCATTGTTAGTATCTATGTCTGTCTATACCATAATATGATGCTGTATTAACAAGAGTTCATTGGAGAAGAGGACTACCATCATAGGGGTGTGAAGTCACCCTTGATAATGAACATCAATCATGAGAGAAGAGCTACACATATGACTATGCGAAAGTCAACTCCATGAACTCAAAAGATTGTGCTTTAAAAGAAAAGGAGTCAGCACTATGAGCACTCAAAATAATACTGAAAAAATATACATTTAAGCTCATGCCTAGCACACATATTTTTCTATTTATAGAGGCAATTTCAGATGATCGATGGTTTGAAATATACCTATGTACTTGTGCAGCGACATGTTTCAACTAAATTAGGGTAGTTTCGTCACACATTCACATCATTATATGAAATTTAAATTGAATTTAATTATGTGCAAACATTTGATTGGAAAATTTTTTAGTACTATGATATTTTGGATTGATTTCGAAAACTGATGGATTGTGAAATTTTCAAAACAATAAAAAGATTATGTCAATTTTATTTTTGACTTCCACTTATTTTGCGTGATTGACTTGGATGCACTTTTCACAAAATTTTAGATCAAAAGTATAAACTCGATAGTAGAATTTCACCTTCATAGGTTAGAGGAAAATTGATCACCATATTTAAGAAATGAAATTTGAATAGAATTCAAAGGGATGATTTGTTATAACTTTAAGTGGATAAACTACTATGTTGTTTATCAAATCTGAACAAAGACAATAAATTTTGATTATCTTGATTATTATTTTACTAAAATCAACAAGGAAAATAAATTAGTCAACTGCAGTAAAATAACGAAATAAAAAAAATGGAAATTGCAGCGAAAGAAAATTCCCAAACCGAGGCCAGTGCGAATACAGTTTTCTTAAAACAGATTGACCCCCTCACCGTTCATGCTTGAGGTATAGTTAAAGTGTCTGCTTCCCAGGATACAACAGTTAACTAGTAAAATCTGAGCACAACAGATTTTACTCCAGCGAACATAGTCAGTGCTCGAACAATATCACCACTAGAAAATCGAAGGAAAACAGTATGCAAGACAGACAAAAGAAGAATGCAGTACATGAAGAAATTTTAGTGTATTAGAACTGGAGGAAAATGATTATCTTATATAGACTTTTTCCACTCCAAAAGTCTCCATAACTCACTTGTAATAACTAAGGGAGTTTTAGACGTTTTTTGGAGTTTCAAAAGCCCAAAAGTTAGTTCTAGAAAGCAAAACAAATTCCAAAACGTAGCCCGCCTGATGGGCCAATTTGGTCCTACATTCTTGTGCACATGTCGCGCTCGCATACGAGTTCAAGTTTCAAAACCCATTTCGGTCCGTGATTTGCACCCCATGTGCGCACAAATGGAGAGAGTATTTATGCTACACATGATTACACCATTCTAAAGTGCAATCCTATATAAAGTGGGTTTTGCTTTCCTCATTTTCCTAAGTGGGACAAATTTATTTTAGCTTTCTTACCCACATAAACTCATTTCATATGGCATACTTTGTGCACCAATTTCTCATTAACTCGAGCATCATTTTTGGAAAGTAAATACATGACTTTGATGTACTCACGGAGGAGAATACAAATCTACTTCCATGTTCCAAAAGGAACAACCGGGTCCCACTCAAATTTAGCTCCAAAGTTAGTCACCCAACCATTTTTTCCAACATGATTTGCCTTAGAATTTAAGTGCAAAAACTGAATTTAAAAATTCAGGACAAAAAAGGTAACAATTAAGAAAATGGGGACAGTTATTGGAATAATTGTTCAAAAACAATTTTCATTCAACTCCCGTGCACATGTCTCTAATTTGTAGTTACCCTCTGTACAATTTCCTTAAACTGAAACACTCTTCCCACTTAAAATAAAAAAATTAGGTTGAGTTGCTTCATCTTCTTCTACATTCCTCAAAATTCTCTCTGCATTTGATATGTGCTCTTCCTTGTTTCAAGCTCTCTTACAGAAATAATTGGAAATGACCAAGGCAAACAAAAGAAGGAAAGGGAAAAGAAAATCATTCAGAAGTGCTGCCGCTACTATTGTTGTAGGGGCTGTGCATCGAAGATCGCGAAATAAACCTAACCCAATTCTTACCCAACAACTCTCAAAGGCTATGCAGTCTAAATTTGACATGTATAGGGCCATTGAGCCCTACAAGCACCAATACAAACTCCTGAGCTTATATCTTCAGAAGAGCTAACTCTACCCATAGCTATTCGACATACTGCTCGTCCAAATGAACCACTGACCTACCCAAGTCGAAAGGCAAGGGTGGAAGAAAAAAGATGAAGATTTTGAAGGATATGGGTCTAAGAGGGTTGGTACTTAGGAAAAAATAGACCAATACAAAGGATATAGAAGCAGTGAGGAACAAGCAGAATTGGTTGTTGAAGAGAAAGTAAGTTTTGACCCTGTTGAGAAAGACCAGAAAGCTACTGAGGATCTAGAGCCTCAATACTTTGGTTATAAGTTTGCAATTTCAACTAATAACTCTGATGAATAGTTTGAGTCCACTCATTCACCAAGAAAAAGTGCTACTAGTGCAGAGAAAGGAAAGCAAAAAGTGGGTGAGTGTTTTGAGACCCCATCACTAAATTGTCAGTCTCTACCAGTAGGTGGAGCTTATAGAGTCCTAACAACTCCCAATTCAGACTCGAGGCTATTAAAGTTTGAAAATTTCACTAAAGGACGTCATTCTATTAATCCTCACAATTATTGTTTACTATCTGAGCAAAATGAAACCCTATAGGTCTCCTTTACTGCACATCGAAAATTCATTGAAGAATTTAAGGTTTTGATTGAAGAGTTTGTACGGATAGGATTTGATGAGGTAGTTGGTTTTCATAAGCTAGACAAATTGTTGAGCTTTAGCGGTAAGTTCAACGAGACTGTGGTCAAGGAATATTTTGCAAACATACCCAAAAATGTTGAGAAGGCAAGGCGGTTAACCTATTCAGGTGGCAAGTCTACATCAAGGGTAGACTGGTTACATTTAGTCTAATTGTTCTGAGTGATTTGGTTGGGGATGGAGGAAGTGGTATATTCTATAGATGAAGGACTGATCAGCAATGTAGTGGCTATGGAGATGATAGGCATTAACTTTCGTGTAAAAGTTGATAACCCGTCTGCTTCCAGACTGATAAATCTTTATTCACATTATTGATCTTTTGACTCACCAATCAAATCTATCTCATAAAAGGGTTGTGGTTCTATTTAAATTAGATTCTAAAGTTGGTTTGAATTTGCTGAAAATAATTTTTGATCGAATTGTTTATGAAGAGCCAAGGAGTACAAATTGCCTTATCCTAATCTGATCCATCACTTTCTAGATGATCTTGGTATACCATTAATGGCGATGGATTAAAATTCTACTGATATCTCCACTATCGATGTGAGTGAATTTGACAATTTGGATGGTATACCAAACCTAGGCCCCAGAATCCCACGTTATGTCCTTCCAATAGACCAGTCGAATGTTTGGACATCATAAATCCCAACTATGAGTGGTTAATAACTACATAGTTTAGACTTATCTTCACACCCAAAGTGACATGACCCCGCCTTGAATCACCCTAGTGGACCCAAATTGGCGTGCGTCGATAATGAATTCCATCTAAATGCTGGACTCATCACCAAGGTCACATAGACTGTTCTATGACTGATTGACTAATCGAGGACTACAATATTTTTATAAAAAATTTGATAGGGTTTTCCTTAAAATTTTGACAAAACCAACCTGAAAATAGACAAAACTCATGCAAACACCTACATCAAATATTTTGTAAACCACCAATGCCACCACAACGCAAACAACATGAGACTAAACTAGATTAAGTACTTCTAATACCAAACATCGTATCCACAAGCATGCATTACATCAATTTTACAACCCTTCGACTAAGTGCACATCAACAAAATATTAGACCAAGTGTTTAATAACATGAGTCCTCAAAATATAATACATACTATGAAATGATTAAGATCGTGCAACTAAATGGTGGTTAATCAATCTCTGACTGCAATAGGGTTTCAAAATATCTCAAATTCAGCGGCCTCCTGCTAGGAAAAATATGGCAAAAGAAATGAGCTTATAACTCAGTGGGTGAATAATATGCAATAACATGTACTTTTCCATTTATATTACTGAAAAATCTGATTTAATTTCTTACAGTTTTAAAAAGTGCTAAATTCTGATCATCTGTTTAGAACTGAAATATGCTAAAATCATAAAATTCTTACTCTTTACTCGGAATAGCTAACCGTAAAATCTATGTAAATCTATGTAAAGCTGTATAGCTAATCTGGTATCAACAAAAATCTATGTAAAGCTGTCATTTCTGTAAAAATCGTATTTCTGTATCTGAATAAGCTGAATTCTATAATCTGAAAAGAACTATCATCTGATATTCAAAAATATGTGAATCTACAACTGAATAAACATAATATAATATACTAAATAGTTACACCAATAAGTACCCAATGAATAGCCTTACTCATGTACATAGTAATCTCGATGTACAAGGCAAAGCCATTCAAATTTGATAATCTGGTCATACGTACGCAGAGCTGTCCCAAATGCTAATCACCCTGGTACACAGACCAAAGCCTATGTGTATACAAGAGTAGGTCCCAAAGACCTCTGATAATCGGATCATACACTGTGGAAACACATCCGCATCAGTGCAGAGCGAGTAAAATCACCATAATTGATCATACACTATGGAAACATATTCACACCAGTGCAAATCAGGTAAAATAACCATTTGAAGGCATACACTTAGCTATGTCGACGAGTCGAGTCGAGCGAAGCTCAAAAAACAAGCTCGGGCTCGGCTCGAGCTTTTTTGTGCTGAGCTTTTTTTTGCTTGAGTCGAGCCGAACTGAGCTTGTCAAAAGAAATAAGGTTCGGCCCGAGCTTTTAGTCGGAGCCGAGCTCGGGCCGTTTCGGTTTTTTTGTTTTTTTAATGTCAAATTTACATTTTTTACTTAAAAAATATAAAATTTATGCGGTTTATACGTACTATAAATTAAAGAAAAAAGCTCGGGCTCGGCTTGAGCTTTTTTGGGGCCCGAGCCGAGCCGAGCAAAGCCCGACTAAAAAAATGAGGCTCGACGCGAGCCTCAACTAGTTGTAACCGAGCTCGAGCCGGGCCCGACTCGAGCTTTTTCCGAGCCGAGCCCGAGCCATTCGAGCCGACGAGCTTTTTTGTCATCCCTACATACACTGTGGAAACACATTCATGCCAGTGTATATTGTGTAACATCACTTGGGTACTTTTTGGTAGTTTTTAAAATAACTTTAAATATACTGAAATAGATAATATGAATAAAACATGCTAGAGAAATGTTTTAAATGAACCGAATTTAACTTTAAAAGAACTATCTATAAAATCCATTAAATTCTTGAAATCATGCTGTCAAATCGAATATATGAAATAATTAAGTTCCTGATATGATATAAATTCAATAATTATTCATTTTCGAAAAGTAAGTTTTTCCACTCACAAAGTATGTGCTACAAGCTAAACTGACTGATAAATGTTTCCCATCCATTTGTCACCACCTGAAATATGATATGAATAACCAACTTAACCATTATCGAATCAAGAAACCTTTAATATCGAATGCAATAATAATTAAGCTAAATATCTCGATACTTGTCTAAATCTCCCAAATAATTCACTTAATCCAATGGAACTAATTACACTTCCTAGTTCCTTCACTAGCTTGTCCTTTATCAAAATTACTTCCATTACAACCATAAAATAAGTATCCATCTTCCATCTAATAAAAACTTGAAATCATACTTCCATCATAACTTTTACATCTTGTTCCACCAATACATTCTTTCAATTGAGTATTTTACCAACACAAGCATTTCCACAAATTATATTCATTCAAGAACTCAATTTAAAATTCTAGGGTTTGCCGAAAATGGTATAACTTACCTTGAATCAAATGGAAGCTAACCAAAAAAGTAGCTTGAACTAGAAATCACAATCCTCTCCCTCCATTTGACATTTTCGGACCATGATAAAACCCTAGAAATCAACATATAAATTTCGGTCTCTTGAAAAAAAAAATGGATAAATCGAACCCAAGATTGAGGACATCAACACTTACCTTTTTTTCTTCTATTTTTCCTTCTTCTTATTTTCCTTCCTTTTTATTTCCTCCTTTTTCCCTCTGCCCAATTCTGGTGTGTTATGCATGTATGTGTGTGAGAAAATGAGAGAACTGGGTTCAAATGTCAAAGTTGTGGAGATTTTGCACAAGAAGTCCCTCAACTTCTAATGTCATATAAGTAAGTACTCTACTTCAAATATCATCCATTTAAAATCCTCATATACTTTCAATAATAAAATAAACCCCAAGAAAGTAATTTAGTCCAATTAAGTCCATATTAACCTTGACTTTGACAATTCTCTTGAAGAGCTTGTCGTTCCACTCCTGTAGCATTGAAAGCATAGGTTTCTGACCCTCTACTGAGTCAAATAGAAGTTGTTGATGCTCTTATACCTGTTTCACGAAAAAGAGGAGGTAACTTATCCAAGGCTGCTGCCAAAAGGCTAAAAAGTCTGATACATGACTAGTTCAACTTCTCTGTTCCCAATTCTCTAATCCTAACTTTCTGAATCTAATTATTTTCATCTAACTATTTGGTTCATACACAATTATGGATGACTATATTATACACTATTAAACATTGATTGTTTGGTTGTGTTCATCCATTACATTCTGTGGTTGTTCCTTTTATTTTAGAAAATGGGGAGTGGGGTGGATAGATTTTTTATGGTGATAGATATATGGTGAAAACATGAAGATTCTAGTTGTGTACCTCAATTAACTAGTTTCATACTATCATACTACTATGCTTTTGTTTTATCACTCATTAATGTGTTATGTATTTAGTTAGGGGTAGTTTGTGTTAGATGATGGGATGTGTATAAATATTTTTTTCTTGTGTATTTTGAGATTTTATCAGCTTAATATTAACATCACCCTTTTTTCTCTTCTTGATCTTAATAATGAGCTTTTAATCGGTAACACCCTCATTTTTGAATACTAAAGGATACCAGGTTTCAAGATATCCTTACGGACTTACTAACTCGAGTTAAAAGGTGTCGATGTGAGGTATACACTAAGTGTAATGCTTATCTTCCATTGACCCTGGAAAATGGATCTCCACATGGCCTGTAAAAAGCAGCTCCACGTATGCTCCTCCCTGTGCACTTGACACAAATCGTCAATCGCTTACGATCATTCTCGACGATGGTGGTAGTGGCTACGAGCACTACGACCATGAAGTTAGTTGACGGTAATTGCAAACAACTAATTTTGGTAGCAAGAACAACCAGATTTTTTTGAAATATTTTAAGAGAGTGGAAGAAAATAATGAATTCTTAGAGTGGAGTTATATTACCTTACAAAGGTATAAAACATGGGTATTTATAGAGGAGGTAGGTGAAAGAAGGATCGTTGGATGGAAGACACGTGGATTCATTGGCTGGTCCGAAACGTCTCTTTGTAGATGTCCATATATCACTCCATAGGTGGGTAGGAATTTAATATTTCTTCACACATGGATTCGAATGGACACATTAGCGTTACTGCAGAGATGTCACATTCGTCATTCAAGATATTTTATCTTGGACAGATCTTTATACAAAAGCTTTGTATCCAAGGCATTGACCTCCATTAGCAAGTCTGCCTCCTAGCCATGTGGCTTCATCTTCGTTCACGCCGACCCCAGTCACTTCGGACAATATGCCATCGGTTTTGTTCTAGGCGCCTCGGAATGTGGGCCTTGTTTTGACGTGAAAACCTATTATCAAAGCCATAACATTTTTTATAAAAGAAAAGTAAAAGTAATAGGGGTTAGATTCCTACCCTTTGGTCATTACCTAATTCATACTAGAAAGTTAAAGACACTACACACCAATCTTTTCTAACATGTACGTAATCACCACAATCCTAAAGCATTTCTTTTATTGGCCCAAACACCCTAAATTATAATTTATACAATTAAAAGATTTTGTGAATCATAGGTTATATGAATTGAGCATCTAAGTTTTGTAAGCAACATATACGTATGAATCTTCATGCTTCTGTACGATGCTATGTTCAATTATTGTGCATAAATAGTTTCACATTTCATATAAATAAGCAGAAAATTCAACTTAGGCACATAATTCATTCACAATCCATAAACTAATATGTACTTTCAAGTATATTCATCCTAACCAACAAGGCTATCTAACCCACACTAACATACATAATAAACACACAACACAAAACATTAAGCAACTAACAACAACGATAAACAATTGATACTCCACCTCCCAAACTTGTCCCCAATGTTAAAATAAATACAAAGGAGGGTTGGGAGTTTCTTGAAGACATTGATTATTGTTATCGCTATTGCCCTAGTGAGGTGGGTTTAGGTTGAGTGGATGATACGTAAAAGTCGGCTGCTACAGAAATGTCCTGTCGAGATATGTATTTCTAAATTGATTTAGGTGGTGTTGCATCCGCCTTTCCTCTATTTGAGTCTCAATTCCATCACTTCAAACTGACTAATCATGTCATCCGAGATGTCCCTAAATAGTGGAGGTTGAGGAGAAGTTTGGTGTTATCTAGACTGTTGTACCTTTGCATCTCATGGTGGGGTACTAGTGGACTCCTGCCTATTAACGAAATTCCGCACATAGTCTCTAGTAGTTGCAGGCTTCGGGTGCACTACTTCCTCTAACGGATTTGTTGGAACACCCCCTTTTCTACATAGCTCATATACCAATGAAGGGTATCCAAGACTTGCAGTTGTAAATCTTTTCAATATATGTAGATATTGTTATGGATCACCATGTCCACGTCAATAGATAGACCTTTGCGGATTGCATAATTCAGTATGTTTCTCTCTTTTTTTACTTCATTGAAATTGCTACTTGGAAGAAGTTTTGCGCATGTGAAGTGGTGCTAAGCTTTGCTTTCCATCCACATACCCGAGCACGATTGCCTTCTTCCAGATAGTCCTAGTTTAGCCAACACGCTAAGAACTTCATCTAGATCAACTATTTCTTCATGGAATTAAGAGTATCCATCATTATCACCATCCCAAATTTTGTAGAATTTATTAATGGAAGTTCTGTTAAACGAAATCCATTTTCCTCGTGCAAAAACAGTTAACTTCCTATGATCCTTGGCATTAGCATAACCCTCGTGCACAACTGGTGCCACATCAGGTGGTGGTTGTTTGGTGAACAATTCCCAATTTCGTCTTTTTAATTGTTCAGTCCTGTAATTGTCGAAACCACTTTTCGTGATGCAACGTTTTTATACCACCATATATTGATATCTCTTTTCCACTTCTTCACCCACGAACTTAGATCAATCAAATGAGTTGGAAGTAAAGGCCGAGGATTTTGATTTCTTCTTAGGCGACTTCGTGAACTCCAAAGGCAACAATCTCAATTCCAACTCACTAATGCAATGAACCTCGCAAGAGCACAAGACAAACCCAAGGTGTGAAATCCGATCACTAGTTCAAAATCAATGCAACCTAATAATATCAACAATTCCACCACAAAAATCTTACTCATTCTCCTAGAAATTTTATCAAACACATTTAGAGAACAACTTCAAACTTCATATTCACACCTCAAAATCCCCCAAACTTCTTCCAACATTTCTCCAAGCGTTAATTCAATCAACAACACAACATCGAACTATGCCTATTAACCATCATTTATGCACTACAATTTACAAAATTTGTCCAAAAGAAAGTGTAGACTCTTACCGTTTGTGAATGTTGTCTTTCTCCTATTCAAGCAAACTACTTGAAAATTCGTTCTTGAAGTAGAAACCCCACTAGATTGAAGAGTTTTGGAGTTGAATCTTGGAGTAGAGAAGTCGAATTCTTTTTTCTAGGTATCGATGTGGGCTCATGTATGGGAGAGAAGGTTGGGAGATATATGAAATTAAGGAGTTTGTGATGATGGGTTTGTGATTTGTGAAGTAGGTTTGTATGTGGAAGAGAGGAATTGAAGAAGAGAGAGGTGAGTTCGAATTTGGGTTGAGAGAGATTTGGAAATGAGGGGAGTTTTAAGGTATAAAAGCGGGGGTGGGGGGGTGGGGGGGGGGGTTAATGTTGCGACGCCACGGTGATATGGACCGCAACGTCATGTGTCAGGTAAATGGGGTGTGGGCTTTTTATGTGTGGCACTTCATATCTATAAGAATGGTGCCGAGGTGCCTATTCTTGGTTTTAAAAAAATGGAGGGCTTTTTTCTTTGTGTGACGCCTCAAAGTTAGGTGGATGGCGCTGGGCCATCGATTACGGATAAAAGAGCCAATTTCACTATCGAACGTATCGAACGTGAGAGATTAACCACTAACACTCATATATTTTTCCATGTTGAATCATTTAGCGGCCTCCAATGTTGTGTTATTCTAACAAAACGTTCATGTGTTAAAATGCGATTGAAAATGAATGAGCGAAAAAACAAAATAAAAAAGAATTGTTTTAACGAGTGTTAAACAATAAGCTACGTATGATCATATTATCCTCTCTTCATCACCAAAAATAAACTCACGAAGGAAATGAAAACATTAGGAAAAAGTTTTCGTCCTTCACTCTGTAAATAAATTAATATATATGTAAGCTAGGCATATCTTGGAATCCAAACAAAGGAATTATATAATATACAAACATACATACATATGTAGTCTACAAAATTCACAAATCCTCGTAACTTCCTAAAACATCCAATTCAGCAGAATTAAAATACAAATCAGACGAAAAAATCTCAGCAAATTGTTGTTCCATCTGAGAGCTGAATACACTGTCGTTGTCCGTAGGCTCCAAATGGATCGAATCTGAACTCGTTGGCGATTCGCGTTGAGTTGAGTCATCAAACACAGTTTTTGACAGTAAACTTCCATCAGAATGATCATCAAAATCATGATAATCATTACAACCATTAGACTCCATAAACCGGGACACATCGGAGTGTCTCCCTGTGAGTTCTTGAACAAGGGACCGGAATCTCGTCGCGCTAGTCTTCACCTTCATAGGGCTAGAAATATACACAACTTTGAGTGAATTTTTAATATTCCTCTTGCTTTTAGTCTTCTTCTTGTCGCTACTCATCCCTCTTCGAACGCTTTGTATTACATCCATTTCTATAGGGAAATCAAGAACAAGAAAACCGTAGCTAGTTGAAGTTTTAGGGATTTCTTACAGTTTACAGATATATATATAGGTACTGAGGTGGGATTCTTAGGGTACAATGGTTTTTTTCTCGGAAGGAGATAAGATTGAATATATGGGAGATTTGATGTGACATAGGAAGGTTAAAAGGAAATGAAAAGAAATAGAAGTTTCTATGAAGAACATATTACTTGACTGACCCGCAAAAGAAAGATTATAATATAGGGAAAATAGCAATGGGGGTCCTCAAAGTTTTGGGCATGTTGCACCTCGGTCCCAATCTTCAAAACTTAGCATTTACATCTCCTTAGTAACTAATTGATCCCAAGAGCACAATTTTACCCTCGTCTTTGACTAAAAATCTAAAGGTTTACTAAAAAGACAAACATTTACCCTTCTTGATCTTTAAATAAACTAGAAAATTCGAATAAAATCATAATAAGATAAAGAAATTCGTTGGGCTAAAGGAGGAAATAGGATTCCCATTTTTCATTCTCTCCATTGTTTATTTTTTCTTTGAAATTCAAGGTAAATTTGTTGTTTTAATAAAATTATGAGCGTGTTCAATCGTGTTTGAAATCCAATTAAAATTGAAAATATAGTCGTTATTGGGTTCCGCTCGTCTAATAAAAGTCAACAATAACGACTAATTTTTCAATTTTAATTCGATTTTAATATCTACCGAACACGCCCTATAAGGGTAAAATGAAAGACTATATAAACATTCCGTTTTGTAGAATGGAGACCAAGGTATGACACACTAAAAACTTTGAGGGACCTCCATTGCTATTTTTCCTAGATTTTTTAGTATTGACTAGGATAGGTCAATGAGGATTTTGATTATTCACACGTGCGCAGTCATTGATGACTTGGGCAAGAAAAACTTCTCGAAGATATATATGTGGTTATAGATAACTTGTTATGTTAGGTATTGAAAATTTTTTATGGTTGAGCTTTGGCGGCTGGCTTAGCAATGAACGTTGAATAATAATTAGACCCGTAAGGGAATCTAAACACCTATGTAATAGTTCATCGAGAAGTTTTGAATTTCTTAACAAAAGAGAGTTTAAAATTGGGTTCTGGGTTAATCTTGATTAACTGATCATTCCAGTTGAAAATCAGATTTTGATTGAAGCTTTTACATTTTTTTTTATTCAACCTTGACATACATTATGATATGTTTATAAATGCTGAATAAGGAATTCAAACATGAGAAAGTTTATTCAATTGATTTCTATAAATAAATTTGGTTTCTATAAACATGTTTTCCAAATATGGCTGCCACATACCAAGGGAACCTAAGCCCATAATCCACGTCAATTTGCTCGTGTGGTAGTTTTCGTTGACCCCCATGAACATTTGCAATATGTCAATCTTCCATACAAGATTTTCTAGAAATGAATTATTGATGTGATAATTTACTGCAGTAATCACTCTATCAAGTTAATATGTCGAGTCTAATTCTTACAACTTAGGGCATAGGGCTACAAACGGCCTTTAGAATGAGGTCACATGTATATTCATCTAATGGTTTATATTTATTCTCTCATACTATAAAAATTTACACATTGTGTCATTTGAAGGAAGTGCAACTTTAGACTCACAAAACTATAAATTTGCTCTCTCATTACTCTATATACCCTTCCCAATCTGAACCCCTTTTACTTAGTGACTCGCGTCTTTAGCACGATCCACACTCAAATACTCAAGTTTGATTGGATTTAACCAATGAAAGAAACTATCTCGACATGTATGATTCTCCCTAGATTTAGCTATCCCAACCTTCAAGCGTAAACTATGCTAATCAACCTCACTAGAAATCTAGATATCCAAATTAAGTTTCCAAGGTTTAGCTAGAAAGTGCAACACTTTTCTATATATTCATTGCTTATATACCCACATTAAAAAAAAAAAAAAAAAAAAAAAAAATTGCAAATTTTTTATATTATTTTTTTATCTCACTTGCAAGTAGCTACTTTTGCTCGGACATTAATAAAATCAATGTTATGATGCGTCTTCCTAATATTTCTATTTTTTAAAACTCTACGGTAGGTAGCACCGCTTAAACATCAATATTTTATTTTTACAAATGTAGGTTGTTTTTTCCTACACTTTTAACATCTTTCATCCTCGACTAGTGCAATGCCCTTTAATAGGATGAGCAATTGGGATCAAACTCTTAGTTTATGGTCAATCCTTAGGTTTCACTTATTAGAAAAAAAAACACTCCATACTAATATTCAACAAGCAGAAATTAATATGAATAAAAATAACTCCCATTACCAAATCAACCATCCCAAACTATCCTTTCAATTGTTTAAGAGGTTGTATTTTCAATGACTATACAACCTAAGTTTAAAGTTAACTCAACGTATTATTTCCATATAACCAACTCAGTACACAAGTTCGTGGTGGCGGCGGCGGCGATAGATTTTTGGTTTTGGGTGGAGGGGTTGGGCTTGTGCGTGGGGGTGGGGTTAGGGTTAGGGTTAGTGATGAGAACCACGCAGCAATAGCAGTTGCGCAACCCAATAACGAGATTAGAACCAACCCAAAAAAAAGTCAATAGAATCAAGGTTTTGGATTCGATCCAAGAATTGTGAACCAAGCAACCGACACAATTGTCGATGATATGAAGATCTCTTGATTACACGCTTGATGAACTTAGCCCGGATATTTGAACGCCACAAGAACGCCGATTCTTGTTGAGTTCGAGATTGTCCAACGAATAACAAAGGGTTTGAAAGCAATAAAGTCTCACAATTGATTCAATAATAATAATGGTTGATGTTTACAATGAATGAAGTAAAATATTTATACTAAATCCTAGAAACTAGGTAAAAAATAGAATTAACTAGCCAAAATAACAAAAGTTTGTAATCTAATAGAATTCTAACAAAATAAGGAAATTCGCGAAAAAATGAAAATTTGGCCCAAATTTTGTTCCTTGCGGTTGGTCGTTGCCGCAAGAAACAACAAAAAATCACTTCCATGTTTTCGGTATATGCTTTTGCGGCTGCAAGGCTATTATGTCTATACGGCCGCATAGACATAAATTCTAGTCTCACTTTCTTCTGCCTCGATTCGCATGATCCATTGGACTTTCAACCTCGACCTCAACATGAAACTTGCTTCATTATTCATGACGAACGCCATATTGTCGACCGTAGCTTGAACAAGCAATGTCATCACCTTGCCCTTGCTCGAGTCATCGGTTCTGCTTCAACAATCAATGGATCTTTCTTTGGGCTTGTGTTCGTTGCAACGGCACCCTGGATCACATCAGTTAGGGTTAGGGTGAGAGAAAAAAATATACATTTTCCTTTTTCTTTTATTTTTTATTTAACTTTTTAATTATTTTATGAGAAAATAGTAAGTTACCATTTTGCCCTCCCTACTTTGATAGAAAGTGGTCAATCTTTTATTTTGGTGGTTAACTGACGGAGAAATGAATAGAAACTATCCAAAATGCTTCACCTGTAATGTTTGGAAGATCAGGAGTGACGGTTGTAAAAAATCAAAGGTTTGGAAAAAGTTCGCTAATGTTTCAAAAGTTTAGACCTTTTGCTGCAATTATCCCTTTTCTTTTTTATTTAAATTAGTGATGAAAATAATAATGGATGTTCGTTGTTAATCATTGACAAACTTAATCGATTGTTAATGTTAATTTTTAACAACCATTTCTTTCATTGTTGAAATGAACGGCAACTAAAATTTGGTTGCTTTCATTGTATTTTAACGATAAAAATAGTTGATACAACAACCGAACAAGTGGTTGTTAAAAAAAAAATCGGTTATAAATATGTAAAAAAAGAATCGATTATCAATATAAACTTTTTACGACCAATTATTTAGTTGTTGAAATAATACATTTAACGATCAAATGTATTTCTAATCATTGAATACATTCGTCAAAACCCCTTTGCCAACTATCGAATGACCAATTGATTTTGGTCGTTGAATGTGATCAACAACCAAAAATATATATTTTACGACCATTTTTATTGTTGTTGAGGGTGATATTTTCTGTAGTGAACCATCTTTTCAAACATAAATCTAATTAGAATAGGAGAGGAAATCTGATTTCGTGGTTCAAATGCTTGTGATCACATGGTTTTATCTAAAAGACTAAAACACGATGTTTCATGTTATACTTTGCTTGCTGAACCTTGCAGTCGCAAAGTTTATAAGAATTTCTCTTACAGATTCATTTAAGTTGGCCTCCAAATCAACTTTTTCATGCAGCATTGGTCATTTCTTCAAGTTTTTGTCCAACTTTGTTCCTTTTTAATCCTAAATTTCAATTTCGATGCCAAAACTTCAAAAATCTTTAAGATTGGTCCTCAAAACTTTATAATCATTCGAAATTGGTCGATCTCAAGTTCTAAAATTGTGCAATTTAATCTCCAAACTTTTCAAAAGTTGGATTTCATCCCAAAACTTGCAATTTTCTTTCGATAACTCTCTTTTTATTTATTATCAATCCCGTACCATTCCATTATTCTTTAATACTCCAAATCAACTCAAAATTGCACCTTTTTCATGTCAATTTCATCCAAGTTCAGGTTTTTTTTTTTGACAATTAATATTATTATACTGAATTAGGCAGAAATTCGCTTATAATTTGTCAAGTCTAATAGCATATATAACTGTGTAAAAAACACGCTTATTATCCAGCTTGCATCTAATCAAGGAAATAATTTATTTCGAGTTAGGCAAAATAAAAGGAGTTGATTTATAGATAATACATGATGATCCTTTAAAAATTTGAGATATATCCTAAAATTATAAAAGGAGTAAAATCTCGAAAAAATTTAAAGCATGAGAGACTATTCAGATCAACTATTAACAAATGGTCAACAGACCGTCAACCATATGTTACCTAACCTAACTCTTTGCAACCATAGTTACCTAACTTTTTTCGAATTTTATATTAAAATGCATAGATGTATTATTCCCTTTTAGTTTGTTACTTTGGTGATTTTCTAAAGAATGAAAATAATCGATGGACATGGAATTTGATCGAGAGTGATGGAGAAGGAGTTATTGCACTTCTTGTATCGGCGAAGTCATCATATATGAACATATCATGATGTAAAAAAAACGTCAAAACCCCCTGAATATTTATCCCATGAATATGAGATTGAGTTCAAAGTTTTTTCTCTCTCGAAAATACTCATTTCTTAGTTGAACCGATAAAGATTACTTGTAACTTGCAAGTGAGGTTGTTGATTCAACCCAACCAAAAGCACCATGCTTTTCTTTGCATAACTTTTGTGAGATAGGATGTCACTGAGCATAAAGCAAGTGATGAAGTGGACCATAATGGAGATAGCTCGGAAGGATGACCAAGTTATTACACAACAGTTGCTACAATGCAAGATCTCATTGTTATGCACATATCACCAATGATTGTTTAAGAAAATGAGGTAGAGATTTCATTTACAAAATAGGATCTTATGCTTTATCCGTGCATAGACACAAGTCATGGGCAAACTCACTGACTGGACCCAATTCTAGATTTTTCCATACTTCACGTGCAAATCTCGATTATAAAGATTTATAGGTCGACCAACTATTTGTCACCAAGAAAAATCTTCAGGAAGCTGTACATGATCGCATTGAAACACAACTTCGAGTTCAAAGTGAAAAAAACGTACAAGACTACCTTCACAATTGTATGTGTAAATGACACTTTTAAGTAGTGTTTGTGAAGAATGAAGTTCGAAACAACTTATTTCTTCGACATTCATTGTAATGCATACAAACATACTTGTTAAATAGATATTCACCAACCACTATGATCACAGACAAGCAACATGTATTATACTAGTGGTGGCAATCGAGCAGAGCGGCTTGGCGGCTCGACTCGTACTGTAGCGACCCACTAGCCGCTCGGGTTCGTCAAAAAAGGAGCCCCAGCCCGAGCAAAGCGGCTGGTCTTTTTTTTAAGAGAATGATAGTTAAAAATAAATAAAAAATTTAAAAAACGAGAGCCACGAGCCGAACAGCTCGACTCGGCTCGACTTGTGAGAGACGAGCTCGCCCACGAGCAACGACTCGAACAGAAGCTCGGCTTGTTTTATAACGTGCCATAAGTTCGCAACTAGCAGAGCTCATGGGCAACGAGCCAACTCGGCTCGGCTCGGCTCGTTTGCCACCCCTATGACGTATTAGAAGACATACATTGTAACAACTCGGTCAATGTGTTCAAGTCGTTAACTTGTATATTAATCGTTTTGGGAGAGTCTAAGTATGTAGCTCACCTTGAACACTAGCTAATTGGCGAGCCTCGTCCTACTTTATATCACTATTTAAAGGTAAGTTTTCTTCTCGCTCGTGTAATCAGGGGCGAATCCAGCACTTGACCAGCCTTCCCGGCCGCCCGTGCTGGATTCGTCGAAGCAATATTTTTGTGACAATTGATAAACTTTTAAGGTTATGTTACTGGAATTCATTTTTTTTCAAATATACTTTGTAGCTCAGTTGGTAAGAAGTTGTGTTTTGATGTTTTAGGTCTCAAGTTCGAATCTCTTCCAATCTATTTGTTTGAAAAATATTTTTAGTTCCATTATTTTTAATAAAATTAATGCAATAGGGAAGGAATTGGACAAGATTTGAACCCAAGATCTTGTGCTAGGTAGGAGAAGACCTGACCACTATGGCACTTCTTTATATTGGCACTATATTTAGCGAACTGATATATGGTAGGTTGGCTCGATTTAATGCAATTGTAATTGTAAATATTCAAACCCATGATCTTTCCTTTGAATTAAAAAACTTGGTCACAATATCATTTGGTAAACATTATTTTTTTTCTAGCAAAATTATATATGTTTAATATATTTAGGGCGTGTTCGATAGGGATTAAAATTGAAAAACTAGTCGTTATTGTTGACTTTTATTAAACGGGTGATATTCAATAACGGTTATATTTTCAATTTTAATTGAATTTTAAACTGTAGCGAACAGACCCTTAATAAGTTAACTTACTTTAATTTATTGCTTTTTTATATATTTCAATATTTATCTTTGACAAATTTATGAAGTGGAAAATTTTGTGAATTTTTGTATTAGGGAAATTGTGAATTAGTTAATTTGTAAATTTAGGGATTTGAAGATTTGTTAATTGGGGAATTTGTGAATTGAAATTTTTTTGGAATTTGTTCTTGCGCAATTAAATGGCAGATGACTGGTTGAATGATAATTTGATAGTGTATATTGAGCAATAAGTTTTTTTAAAAAAATTGATAATGAGACAATCTTGCAACGATTTCAAAATATGAGATCATGGAGATTCAAATTATCTGAACATACAGTTACGAAGTGAAGTTATATTACTTATTTTTCTTTTATGTTGTATTTGATTATATTTTCATATTATATCATTTCTACGTTTTAGTGTATTTATATATTAATCGAGCATTTTTAATATTATTTAATTATTAATTAATAATCAATATCGTTATTTCTATCGTCGCGATCACAAGTCAATCATCGTCGGCCGCCTGTGCTTCGTGGCTGGATTCGCCCCTGCATTTAATAGTTGCCGCTTGCCATCCTATTAAAAATCAATAAGTTTAAATGATAGAAATGTAGGAGTCATACTTTCATTTAAAAAAAAAAAGACAAGACGACCACGGCAACGCGTGAGCATATGGAACTCTAGTTAGCACTCAAAATGAACCACATATATCATATATGAACGAATATTATCCTACACCACGAATCACAAATCTCTCCCTCCAACGAAAACACAAGTCCTTCCCCAAGAAACTGAAAAAACCTCAACTCGTTGTTAATTTTACGTTAAATTAAGCACTATCTAGGAACAAAAATTTCATAGAGTGTAAGAAGTAAACGAATTATGGCGTGCGCATTGTCAGGAAACAGCTGCACAGTCACAAGCAGCAGATTGGGGTTCAACAAGTATCGGAATGAGTCCAAAAAGAGGCAAAGTTTGCATTTATTCAAAATGCGATCTTCTGCTGAGGATTCTGATTGCAATACTGAAGAATGTGCACCTGATAAGGAGGTCATTGCTTTCCTAACATTTCTCGTCATCTTTGTTTCTACACTCAATCACGAAGTTTATATGTGTACATCAGTTAAATTGTATAAGAATAATGCAAGATTAAAGTGGGTTTGAAGAATTACTGAAGTTAAAAGCGTTTTTGATGAGAAGTCATTTGAATGTGGAAATTTAAGATTCTGTTTCCTGTGAAATATGATTGTTCAGAAGTTCTTTGACATATTGCCCATGAGAGTGGAAACTTATACTGGCAGTGCCAGCAGAGAAATTTGCTGTCCCAATTGGGAAATGAACTGGTTTTTATTAAAAACTCTTGGAAACCAATTCAGGGAGTATAGTTGAATTTAAGAAAGTTGAGAATAAGAACAACCTATTTATCTGGATAGTGGGCAATAGGAAAACTGCAAATTTTAAGAAGGCTGTAGAACGCCTCACCATCTAATTATTCTTCTGTTATTTCCGCTGAACTCTGCTTAGAGGAAGAGAGTTTTATTATTCGGATAACAAAGAATACAAGTATCCAAAAGGCAAACAGAATCATAAAAGCAAACAAGCCAAACAAATGGAGATGGCATCAATCTTCTAGAATAATGCATAGATGTAAAGCCTTAGTGTACAAGAGCAATGAGATCTCAAAATAGACCTAAAGAAGCGTCTGTGCATAAGAGAAATGAGTTCCCAGTAAAACTGTGTTAGGGTAGAGGTAGACCAAAACTAACACTCTTGTGTGGTTAATGTGGCATGTTGAATCAAACTGCTCGGAGACAACTTCCAGTTTAATAGAAATAAGTTTTAGCTTATAGTTGCTATGTTCAACTTAAATTAGCTTGCTATTGATTATTGAGTCTTTGAAATATTAGCTATATACCTTTATCGGTACAAAATTTTAAGTGAAATCTGCAATCCTTCATGACAAACTACATCAGTTTGGCCCTGCTTGTATTTTATCCCTTATTTGAACATACAAAAAATATATTTGTGTATGGCCTATTTGAACACTAATGATTTAAGTATTAGATGCTACCGCTTCTTAAAATAGTTAGTTATATATGATGCACTTGCTCCTTGTTGCTCTTATTCCATATATTTGTCAACCATCTTCTAATTGATTCTTTTATTTGTTAATAACCACACATTACAAGAGACTAAACTATGGCACTGTCATTTTTCATACATCACTGAGCCAAACTAGATTCTATGCGACAAACTTGATCCTCTGTTGGAACAGAATGGGAGCTGACACTTCAAGTAATTGGCTCTTTATGGTTGAAGTATTAAGCCCCTGTTTGGGCTTCCATTTCTTAGAAATCATTTTTCCTTAAACTTCTTTTCAACCATATTTCATGGGAACCACAACTTTTATGAACTTTTCAACCACATATTTCACCAAATTTTATCAAATTCTACTAAAAATCTAATTTTTATCCAAACCAAATGGGGGCTAAATCACTCTTCAAACTTTACCGCATTAAAATTGTGGATTGAAATTTAGTTTCTGGCTTGCAACGCTCTGGTTTTAATCACATTTTTACGGTAATGTTAAACAATCCCAAGTTTTTTCTTCTGTTTTAGCAGAAAGGTATTTTTATTGATAATGAAACTATTTCACCAATAAAACAGGGGCACCCCAATGATTAGAAACATGCAGTCCACTTCTGACAACTTGAGTATTTTCTAGAATTTTCATTTCCTCCTGTTCCCTTTTATTCCATAGATGATAAACTTTTGCTGGCAAAGCCGTCTTAATCAGTACACTGTTCGTATTGTGAAGTCTTCTTGGTATCAAAAGTTTAGGTGCTATACGATAATTTGCTGCTCTCATCTTGAAAGGAATCTAATACATCGACAATGATAAAACAGGTTGGGAAAGTGAGCATGGAATGGGTAGCTGGGGACAATACAAAAGTAGTTGGTACGTTTCCTCCCCGTAAGCAGGGTTGGACTGGGTATGTGGAAAAGGACACTGCTGGACAAACAAATATATACTCTGTTGAGGTTAGTGAATAAACACTTCTCTGGTATCTTTAGGGTATTGAAATATGACGGATGAATGGGAAGGTTTGTTCAGGTTATTGCATCTTTTGAAAGAACTTTGCATCCTGTTCTGCTCATCTCTCTCTTTGAACTTGATGCTGCTAATATTTGATCAAAGAATCAAAATGCTATTGTAAAGCTGCCATTTCACCTCACCACCAAACTTCTAGCTGATGAAAATTTGTTTTTGACAAAAAAACACAAGTTCATTATTAATTGATGTTCCTCAACAGAAATTGGAGGTTAAACAATTCTCTGGTTTACATTGACTTGCAGCATTCAGGGAAGAGATCCTCACAGTGAAACTTATTAAAACATCTCCAAGAGACTCTCTGTAATGGTTGCAGCTCAACTTCAACCAAAACCAACTAAACTTCAACCAAAATTAAAACACAATTGAATATATTCAGCTGGGAATCAATAACCCAAGCTGGAACTTCATTAATTGACTAGAATTACACAGAAACGACAAAATGTAAATTGCCTTTCATTGATTGATAAGTTATATTACAATGTGAGCAACTATAAAACAGAAAGAGAAGGAGAGAAGAAGAAGAAATAGGGAAAGAACCAAAGAAGAAGGAGAAGAAGAAACCGAGAAGAAGAGGGCAGAAGACTGGAGGGGGAGGAGAAGACGGGCTGCAACCACAATTCATCAAATTCCTCGTCTATGAGGTTTCAATACAACCTATATAGACCAAAAGCTTTGGGCTATCCCACAATAAAACAAGCCCAACTAGATAAAAGTAAATGGGCCAATATAAAAAAGGTGCCACAGGAGTTAGCCATGACATCCCTTCCCCTTAAATTAACCTTGTCCTCAAGGTTCAAAGTCGGGATGTCTTCTTTGTATATTGTTAGCAAATGTCTTAATCTCTTCACCGCCCCTGGATTAAGCAGGTCGTGCAATGTGGCATATGCGTGGTTAACATTATCCGTACCACCCTCAACCAGCATTTCTCTAATCAACTTCTTACTTTCTGATTTCTGAATAAAAAGGCAGATATAGGGTTTGATTCTAAATGCCTGTGCTCGTTCCTTGAAGGGAATGTAATGATCATGTGATCTAGAGAATGGTAGTCCCCTTGGTTCCTCAAACACCATTGGGAATTGCTGGATAACTTCTAAGATTTGGCTAGGTATTTTCCCCTGCCCTTCTTCACTGATGTAGTATAAGTGTCCTACAACCCCATAAGTGCTATTGTTACACAATCTCTCCATCTCTTGAACCTTCATCATTTTAACTAGATGTACTGGTGTTTCACTCCTCAACTCGATCTCATTGTTGTGGTCTTCGCATTTGATATACCCTTGCACAAAATCAAAGATAATGGGGCCAAATTGGCTCATCCAATTCACTCCTAGCACCATGTCACTGCCACCAAGTTTTAGGGCCCTTAGATTGAACTGAAATTCCGAGTCCTGTACCCTCCACACTAATGGTTGGCATACAGTCTTGCTTTCCAATTTGTCACCATTATCTACACTGACTGTCATAGTATTGGTTTCATCAATAGCATAATTCAGTTTCCTAATTAATTTGTCATCTACAAAGCTGTGGGTGCTCCCACTATCAATGAGTATACATACTTTCTTTCCCTTATTTACCCCAGGGACTCTAATTGTTTTGTGCTTCGGACTTCCAGCTAAGGTACTGATAGATATCTCCATGAATTCTTCACATCTTTGTCTCTCTTCAGGTTTAGACTCCTCACTCTCTTGATGTTTTACCATTGTTCCACCTGCCATATCCTGCTAATTGATTCAATCACTTCTTCCTCAATAGTATCTGAAAATCTCCTGCAAAGTTCTTCAGAAAATAAACTCCAATCCGCCGTAGGATGGTTTGCAATGAATCCATAAAACCACATATAAGCTTTCCCTTCCAAATGAATCTCTGCAACTCCTAATCTAAGGTCATCAGGAGTTTGATGGTGTTGAAAATATTTCCTAGCTTCCCTTAGCCATTCTCTATGTCCTTCTCCTCCAAAAAGTGGAAAATCGATTCCAGGAAGCCTTGTATTCCCCTTAAACTCCCCTCTAGCACCACTACTACTGTCATTGTTACTAGCCCCTGGTGTAGACATTACACTTTCAGACCTCACATCAACCACGGTTCCCTCCACTCCTTTCTTCTTCTGTCCCATTTTAAGATCTGAAGACATTTTGGCCATCAAGGCCACTAGGTTTTCATATTTCTGATTCAAGTCCATTAGAACACCCTCAAATTTCTCTTGCCTACGAACCTATACCTTGAGATTTTGATTTGTGGACTCCAGTTTGTTCTCCAACCTGCTGGACACCCCCTTGAACGAGGTACCCAAATCAGCAACCTCCAAATCCAGCTTCTTCAAATCTTCATCAACAGCTTTGGCCCTTGTATCCATAACTAGAAAATGTCGAGTTAAATTCGCCTGCTCTGATACCATTTGTAATGGTTGGAGCTCAACTCCAACCAAAACCAACTAAACTTCAACCAAAATTAAAACACAATTGAATATAATCAGCTGGGAATCAATAACCCAAGCTAGAACTTCATTAATTGATTGGAATTACACAGAAACGACAAAATGTAAATTGCCTTTCATCGATTGATAAGTTCTATTACAATGTGAGCAACTATAAAACAGAAAGAGAAGGATCAGCAGTAAGAAGAGACAGAGAAAATGGAGACATTCACTGAAGAAGGGGAGAGGAAGAAGAAACAGGGAAAGAACCATAGAAGAAGGAGAAGAAGAAACCGAGAAGAAGAGGGCAGAAGACTGGAGGAGGAGAAGAAGATGGGGGGCTGCAACCACAATTCATCAAATTCCTCGTCTACAAGGTTTCAATACAACCTATATAGACCAAAAGCTTTGGGCTAGCCCTCAATTAAACAAGCCTAACTAGATAAAAGTAAATGGGCCAATATAAAAAAGGTACCACAGGAGTTAGCCATGACACTCTCTAAATACAAGATACTCGTTATTTTAGAGAATCAATACTTAAAAATAAGTTTCAAGAGACTCTATATTTGAACTTTATTTTTCAATTTAATAAGTTACAGATTACAATACACTACTTAAATTATTGAACTCATAGTTGAATTGATTGGCTGTTGACATATAAAAAAATATATAAATAAAAGATGTGAAATCAATAAATGTTTCTTGAGAACAGTAAAATGAAGATCCAATAGAGAGCATTATTGGAGTGTGTAAAATTTTTCTATCTAAATTTAAAGATGCTCTCTGTTATACATAAGATATTCTTGATATATAAAGAATATCTTGGAGATACTCTTAAAAGCCGAACCAGTTTATGACTTGACCAGATTTATTTCAGTTCCGGTTCATGTTCTAACCATATTTTGTACCTGAAATGAAACAGGAAACAAATTTTCTACTCCTTTGCTATTTATTCAATTCAATTTAAATTGAAATGATGAGAAAGTCATTCAAACAAAATAATCACGTGATAAAAACATCTGTTTCCCTTGAATAATCCCACCATTCCAAGTTCCTAATGTTTGCCTTTTCGTTATCCTGTATAAGACTAAATTGGCATCACTGTTCCTTCCACACAACTGTACTAAACTCATTTCAGTTATGATTCATGTTGGATTGCCTTACTCCAGATGCATAGGGGAGTCAACCTTCGAGCACGCTAAATGCAGTTTTACGACTTGAGAATCTAATCAAAAAAATATTTTAGTTTACATTAAAGCTGACTATAAATCAATATCAAAAGGCCTCAAATTCTGAAAAAACTAAATATATCTTATAACGATTTGATCTTTAAAGCTCCGTTACACATGTAATTTCTAGTGTGAAATTGTTCTCGTGGTTTTGTTGCTTAACAAATGTCACCTGGCACCTGGTTATTTTTAGCCTAAAATATATCTTTTTGACATTTCACACAAGCTTGCAAGTTATTCAAGTGGTGTAATATTGCATCTAATTCTCTTCAGCCAGCAGTATATGTGGCAGAAAGTTCAATCAGCTCTGGAAATAGAGGGTCATCTTCTGATGGATCTGAGAACATTGCAGCTATTACTGCTGGACTTGCTCTGATCTCTATTGCAGCCACTTTTTCAGTACTTCTTCAAGTTGGGAAGAATCCTCCTGTGGTTCAAACAGCAGAATACTCGGGACCATCCCTAGGCTACTACATCAACAAGTTCACGCCTTCAGAAGCAACTGTGCCCACTGTAACTGAAACACTAGCATTTTTGCAAACAGAAAGCTCAGCTCCAGAAGTTTCTCAAGCTGATGTTCAATTGGAATCTCAGCAAGATATGTCCACATCAAGCTCTAACATTTCTTAGGTGGACAAAATTTTTGTTAACTTATATATAGTATGTTGTGACTCAAGAACTACTTTCTTCTTTTATGGATAAAAAACCATATTTTGACTACTTTCAACAGTATTCTTAGGTGACTGTAACATTACTCTTCAAAACCGCACAGCTACCTCATACGACTTCTCAAAGGTCACAAATAAATCTGTTTCAACATTATGTTATGGATTAAACCTAATCCAAAACCAAAGAGCAATACAAATAGGATGATAAAGGAGAATTATAAAATTTTCTTCACAACTCTCTATGTGATCTCTCACCAGAAGAACGGCTCCCTTTAAGTATAAGGGTTGATTTCAAGTTTTCTAAAATCGACCAGATTCTAAAGTACCTTTCTAAGCATGCAAAGCACGAACCTTGGAGATTAATTTACTATTTACAGAGACTTTTCTACGAAACTGCATCATTATATTCTCACCCATCAAATTGTATGGAAACCTTTAAATTTGTCTTCTAATGAATCACAGTTATTTGACTTCATCTATTTCTCATTGGCAATTATTTGAGCTGGATTATGGTTTTCCAAAATTTGACAGCAATTGTTTTCTCAAGTTGGCCAACACAGAAGATTTTTGCTCCAATCCGGGACCAATAGAACATGACGAATATATTTCAATCCTCGTTTAGTGATTATTCCAATTGTACCTTTCCCTTTAGCCTCTACAATGGCACTATTTCCCATCATTGTTTTTGTAGTAACCCAAAGATCAATGCTGCGAAACAATTTTTTGTCTTGTGACGTGTAATGGCATATAACCACTTGACATACCAAATGTTATTTCCATAAAACAAATTCCGTGTTTTCCATTTTCTTCATTTAATTGGGGATATACTTTCATTTGGTTTCTTCTGTTTTGCACGGAAAGTCGGGCCTCGTTAACAATTAAAAAAAATGAGTTCAGATAATTGTGTAAGGAATAGACATTTTGAAACAAAATTTCAAAAAAGGGTGTTTTATTAATGAAGATCTACAATCAATGAGAAAACGAAATGCCTCCAAGGGACGCAAGCACACAGAATACTTGAAAGTTAAATGCGATAAAAGTAAAGACAATGAAAATTACATAATCTCTGTTCGAGAGTGTTTGATTCGAGTCCTCTTCTTCTATGCCTTCTCTTCTTCTTTATACTCCTTGGACAGTTATTGTAGAACCGCTTGAACCTGCTGGTTGTCCTGTAACAACTCTCGTTCTTCATCATGGCTGACTTGTCATGGAACTTCCGTCTCTAACTACCGTCATTACCTCCACCATTGAACTGTTGATAATCGGGACTTCCTGGGTCGTGGGGCATGATGAGATTGCCCTTTAACTGTTTTTGGTAACCGTCGCTTGAAATATCAGTGTGTCCGTATTTTGGGCGTTTCATAAGCTTGGCCGATAATAACGTTGTCGCCCTGAGTGTTAATAAAATGATGTACTCGCCCAGAGCCTAGGTGTCTTGTAGACTTGGATGGTGATGGACCTTCATTGCATAGCTATATCTTAGGCATTTTACATGGTTTTCCTTAGGCCTATCTTTCGGATCTCCTATTTGGGGCTTCGCTTCTTGGACCATTTAATTGGGCCACATTTTATGCGTCAACAATTACTTCCCAATATGGCAAAATTAATATCGATTATTAATCTTCTGCCATTTTCATTCTTTGTATCCCTCGTAACATTCAAAACCCTAGAAAAGGGAGGGTATCCACATCATTATCTTTGTTTGGCGGTGACCTTCTACATTCCAAACATGTGAAATAATACGTTACTCCTATAAACACGTCATTTTTTCTCGTCATTACACCTACGTTCGCATCCTTACGTCTTTCTAAAGGATATCATTCATCTTCTGGCTTTTCATTCAAGCATTTGCGTTTCTACACCCTCAGAACAATTGAAATCCTTAGTCAATGGCGACTCCAGAGAACTCTATTAGTTTCGGGGACTATCAAGAACTTCTCACCAGACCGTACATAGCTCTGGTTTACCTTTCATCAACTAACTTTGACTGCAACAAGTTTTGTCTGGGCCCCATCATTCAATGATGTTGATTCTGTGGGCCAAGTTGCGGTGGGTCAGTTGTTTCCCTGCACTCACGATCTTCCATTTCTGAACCATTTTCCATTAAAGTCAATTTGGGAGCGAGGTATTCGTACTTGGCCTAAATCTGATGTTGCTTTTCACTTTTGGCATGCACGTATGGTTAAACATGGCCTTACCAAAGTAATTTTTGATCGCGCTAATATTTCTGATTTATTGGAAATTGCTCTTCATCTCCCAACTTATGATTTCGAGCTCTTCCCAATAGCTCTGAGCTTCTGGACCTCAAAGTACAATACTTTCATTTTCCCTCTTGGCCCAATGTCTATTACTTTAAGAGATGTTGGGGCTTTAGTTAACCTTTCACCTTTGGGCGATACCATCTCCCCTAACATCATGGTCACTGGTGCTACCTTAAAATTGGACAAAAAAAACTCACTGACTCTTATTTGGCATGCAAGACATTTATAAGAATATTACCACTGAACCTACTCATGCTAAACGTGTAGCCTTCCTTTAGGTTTGGCCATGTAAATATGTTCTGTGTGTTCCCATCATGAAACCTTCCATGTCTTACTTGCCTATAACTCATGAGTTGGCACGTGGTAGGCCCCTGAATCTCTGCTCATTGTTCTTAACTGCCTTTTATAGAGGCATGGCTTCTTTCCAATCCCAATTGCGGAGTGGTGCATCTCCTATTGGCAGTGGGCCTCTTTGGCTTGCTCAATTGTGGTTGAGAGCCTATTTTCCACAACTTGGTGCTTTCCCCACTCCTCCTAGGTCAGTTAGTTGCTATGGACTATTAATCAATCAACTGAGCTCTGTAAAGATGTCCTATAGGGGGGCTTTCACATTCTTTTATACCTTGAGTTCAATCCCTTCCTTTTTCTGCTTAGCAAATTTCAATTTATGTATAAACTCTTTCTACTATGAGTGATGCAAGTGTTGTTTTGTCCATTTAGGTTCAATTCTTAATTGGAAGAGAACTGTTCCATGATATCTTGACTGGAACCAATGCTAAGGCTGCGGTTGAGATATATGCTCTCCAATTTTTGCTCGTCAGTTGGGTTTTGGCCAAACTTGGCATGTTCCTCCATGATTCTCTAAAAGTTTGATAGACCATTTCCATACCATTACCAAAGTAGAAGCACATGCCATTGATGCCAGCAATGCCACTTTTACCCAAGGCTTCTCCATGGCTCTTTTCAACTCCACATTTGATACACATCCTTTTTTGATCGCCTCTGCCATCGGTGAAACATAGACTGTTTGGATTGATGTTAACCATCCCACTCCTGCTCTCATTCTTGCCGCTCCTATATCCGCTAGGATCCCTGTTTCTCCTTCGAGATCCCCTTTTGCTCGCATCAAACATCCTGCAACAAATCCTACTCCATCAGCTCCTCTTCTACCCAAACTAAAACAGCTAAGGCTACTTCCAGCTGTAAACGGCCAGCTTCCGTTTCACTTAATTTGCATGATGATGATGATATTCCTCTTGTCGCCAAGAGAAAGGTATTTGACCCTGATTCCTCATGCAAAGCTTGTCTATTTGTGAGAAATCCTTCATATGTTAATGTGTTGTTTAAATTTTTCAGAAAATTTCAACTTCACCTTTGAAGACTCTGATTTCATCGGACCTTGCTCCCCCAACTTCCAATGAGGTTTTTTCGTCCAAATTGTTTTGAGAAGGGACTTTAGCTTTCAGTCAAATTGGAGAACCTCCACTTCCCCAGGATGTCGACCCCCCACGCGTTGAACCATAAGGTATTACAAAGTATAGGGTCTTCTCCTTTGTCTGTATTGTTGAATTATGACTCATCATAGCTTGATTTTTACAGAAAGCCTTGTAGATTTGCCCATTGCGGGAGAAACTGCTAGTTCAGATAAAAGAAAGTCTCCTAAAGTGGTTGGAGCGTCTGCTGATGTGCCCCATGTTACTCAAGTTGTCGATGTAATATTTTTTGCTTCATCTTGCTTTTTATTGTGCACTGTAATGGGAGAGCTCACTGCTTGGCATATTCTTTGTAGGAAGCTGGCTCCATTTTACGCTCTATCCAAGACATGCTTACCTCTTAGGAGCAGGTGAAAACTAGCGTTACTTCTTGCTCCTCTTTAGCTAGCCGTCATTTTGCTTCTTCTGCTACCTCCTTAGAAGAAGACATGGAGGCTCTTAGGCAATCCTTACTTGAATATATTGCCTTCATAGAGATGGATGTCCACAGACCAAATGCTTCTGGCCAGAAGGATAAGTTTGAGCAGTTGGGTGGCAAAATGGCTTAAGGCGCTTGAGCTTCCTTCGCTCACTATTTTAGCTAATTTCAGACTAGCATTGAAGATCACTCATTTAGAAATAAGCTCTTTGATGGCTAGAAATGTCGAATTGAACGCTGAACAAGTTCAATATCTTCGTGTTTCTAATGAAAATGCTTGAGAAGGCCAGGGTCCATTTAAACGAAATCTCTTTTGAGGTAATGGTTGAAGATTCCTTGATGACAAAGTTGGCCGCAGAGATGAAGGAGCTTCAAGCCAGAATGGATGACTGCAGGACTAGGCTAGTTGCGAAGAAGCGTGACCCTGCTCAAGAGATTGAACGACACAAGCCATTGGTTGAGCGTTACACCAAGTTAAAAGTTGATGAGGATTATGTGATTGCGTTGTCAAATGCCTCCAATAAGCAGTGTGATAAGTGGGGAAAGCATAGAGAGCATATGCGCTCCATGTGGGGAAAGTTGTAATTAAGATGCATTACTATTGACATTCTTTTGTAGAACGATTTCGTCATTTTATTTTTGTAATTTTGACTAGTAACTATTATTAACTTGTAATAGCCTCTGATTTTGTCAATAGAGTAACCCTTCATTTTGCATGGACTTTTGATCAACGTATGCTATAATTATCAATATTCCCCAAATCTAATTAATAACCTCGTACCCTGTCTTTGTACATTTCTTTTAGTGCCATTTCACACAGAATAAGACTCTTGACTTCCGGCGTCTCTGAGGGATTTGTTCCTTCAATTTCGATTACTGCACATCGGCTATTCGTATTATGTCCCTTCGCCTTCAGACCTCTATAAAGCTATGTATTTGTTATGTGTTTACCATCTTCGTCCTTATTCTCCAGCAAATCACTCTCTTGCTATTCGCTGCAATATCCCAAAATGATGGATCTTCTATATCTAGGAGACCAGCTGTTTTCTTTTGAAATAAATCTTTTTTTCCAAGTTTGCTATCTGTTGTTGATATACCATTTGGTGTGGGAAGTATATAAAATGGTCTTTGGCCAATGAAGGTCTTTTCAGCGCTTTTTCCATTTATGATCTCTAGTGAGGGATCTTGATGTGAAAATAATGGCCTGCTGATGGCCTTTTTTTTTTTTTTTTTTTTACCTCAATTGCTTGTTGAGAGTAGGGGTGGGCGTGGGTTGGGTTGTCAGTTTTTCCCCCAACCCATACCCAACCCAACATGGTCGGTTTGGCATAAATTCAACCCAACCCAACCCAACCTAACCAAATGTCGGTCGGGTTGAATTGGGTTGGTCGGGTTAGGTTGGGAGTTGAGACGATCTATCAACAAACATTAAAGTCACCAAAGTACTAAATTTAAAAAAAATTAATATATTACGTTAAAGAGAGATGTATTGAAAGATAGATCTCATCCAAAATCACAACCAATGTTAATGATTTGGTGAGACGACGCCCGCCGCTGAAAGAGAGGATGGAAGATATGTTAGAGTTTTTTTTTGTCTTTCACTTTTTTTTACCGGGTCTCTCACTTTTATTCTGTTTTAGTTTGACAAAGTTTTTTAATTTTTTAATTAGCGGGTCGGGTTGGGTGGTTTTTGTCGGGTTGGATAGGTTAACCCACAACCCGACCCAACCCAACCAACTTAACCTTGCAACCCAACCCAACCCAACCCAAGAAAAAAATGGCAAAAATCGACCCAACCCGGTTAGGTTGGGTTGGGTCGGGCGGGTTTTTGCCCACCCCTAGTCGAGAGTGCTTCTCAGCCTCTCTGTCTATCACTACGGCAATGTATTTAGGAAGGCGAGGAAGACCGATTGTAGTTGATAGGGAAATGACTATAGCCTACTTCAAATTGCGGCTAATTTTATTTTGACTAGTTTGTCTCTCTTGATTTGTAAGAAACATTACGACAATGCATTTAAGAAGGTACTGAAGGCCGATTTTCTTTTAGTACTCGTCAGGAAAAAGAAGAGTAATTGATTAGCCTACTTCCAATTGCAGATTGTATGCCATTTGTACTTTTGTATTCCTTAGTCTGTACGAAACATTTGATAATAAAAGATTTTATTTGAACGTATTCCGCCCTTGTTTATTTGAACGTGATTGTCCAATTTATCTAATTTGACAACGTAGTGCCTATATTTGTTCACTTTCCCATATGGAAGGAACATACTTTTTTAGGTACTTACCATTAATAAATCTGATATGGCTAGTACCGTCTAAATCCTCCAAGTGGTAAGCTTCATTAGACAATACACTTTCACTATATATGGCCCTTCCCAGTTGGGCGACTATTTTCCATACCTTGGATATTTGCTATCCAAAGGGAGTATAGTTTTCCAAACTAAATCGCTCAAGCTAAATGACTTGGCTATCACTTCTTGGTTGTAGAACCTAGCCATTTTTTGTTTTGAACTTGCAACATATCTATGACGTCCAACTTTAACTCGTCCAGCTCTAGTAAATGTTGGACTAATGTTTCTGCATACTCGCTATCACTTAGATTATTTTACAAACTTACTCTAATTGACTGCACATTGATTTCCATAGACAACATCACTTATTGCCCATAAGTAAGCTGAAATGGAGTCACTTTGGTACTTGAGCGTGGTGATATCATGTAAGCTCACAAAGCCTTATTCAAACATTCATGCCAATTCCTAGTATTTCCATCTATCATTTTTCATATGATATTTTTCAGATTCTTATTAGAAGATTCTGCTTCCCGTTAGATTTAGCGTAATAAGGCGTGGAATTCACTAGTCGAATTCCAAACTCGCTCAACAATTCCTTCACTTGATCTCCATTTAAAGAAGTTCTACGGTCCATCATCAATGTTTGTGGTATTCCAAACCTATAGATAATGTGATCACGAATAAACTGTATAATACTTCTTTGGGAGACTTCTTTTAGGGACATTGCTTCCACCCATTTAGTGAAAAAATCTGTTGCAACTATTATAAATGTATGTTGCTTAGACGATGTGGGATAAATCTTCCCTATCAAATCTATCGCCCATCCTTTAAACGGTCAAGGTTGAATAATAGATGTCATTTCTCTTGCTGGCGCTCTTTGTATTGAGCCATGCTTTTGGCATGCTAAGCAACTCCTTGCGTATCAAACACATGATTCTCCCATCTTAGGCCAATAGTATCCACTCCTAATAATCAACTATCTCATTCTTTGGCCAGCCTGATGTGCTCTACATATCCCTTCATGCACTTCAGCCACGATTATTTTAGCTTCTTACAAACTTACACATTTTAATAACACACCATCCGTATGTTTCTTGAATAACTCTTCGTCTATTAGTGTGTAATTCAACGAGCGTAGTTTTATTTTCCTACTTTTCTCTTTATTGGGTTCTTTTAAAAATCCTCTTATTTCTTGTCTCCGATCTATTGCATCCACATCTTCTATGCAATGAACATCAATCTTCCTCGCCCTCCATTGTACTGCGGAAAAGATTACCCTATATTCACAAGTGGGTTCTTTTAGCATCTTTGGGTAACCCGAAGCCATTTGGCTTACTCGTTTGCCAAATCATTATACATCCTGCTAACATATTGAAGCTCCACTTGGTCAAATCTCTCTAATAACTCTTGGGCGATTTGGTACTGATTAATGACATAGTCACTTTGGCATTTAAAATCACTAGCCAACTAGTAAATTAATAATTGCGAATCACCCCTAACGAATACATTTTTTACTCCCAATTCTAGTAGCAATTCCAATCCCACAATCAGAGCTTCATACTCGGCCTGATTGTTGGTACATATTATATCCAATGTGAAATCAAATTTATAATAAACCCCCAAAGGATTTATTAGAACAATTCCTATCCCTGTCCCTCCGAAAGTTTTTGATCCATCGAAGTATAGAACCCAAGGCTTTAACTCGAATGAATTCACTTCCAGTTCAATTTCTTTAGACATATCAAGGCATGGATAATCGGTCAAAAAGTTAGCTAATGCTTGATTTTTAACTGCCTTTTGTGGTATATGTTGTATTTTGAATTCTGATAATGTCAAAGTCTAAAGGCCTATCCTTTGGTGTAGAATGGGGCGAGAAAACATATACTTAACTAGATTAGTATTAGAAATTAAATAAATAGTTACGGGCCGTAAATAGGCCCTCAGTTTCGAGAAAACATATACTTAACTAGATTAATATTAGAAATTATATAGACAGTTACGGGCCGTAAATAGGCCCTCAGTTTTGTACATGTGAAATATAAAGCTAAACATAGTTTTTCAACAGCAGAATAATTACATTCACATTTTGTTAACTGTCTACTCAAATAATAGATTGTCTTCTCTTCGTGAAACAGATCTTCCTGCGCAACCATTTCGGCTATTGATTCTTGTTCAGCCGATATGTAAACTTTCATTGGCCGTCCTTAGATATGTGATACCAACACTGAGAGATTTGACAAATATAAATTCAGACTCTCAAAAGCCTTTTGATGTTTTTCTTTCCAGACAAATTCGTCCTGTTTTTTCAGCTTTAAGATAGGCGAAAAAGCTTTTGTTCGCTCTGCACAGTTGGAGATAAAATGTCTTAAGAAATTTATTTGGCCCAAAAACCTTTGCAATTCTTTTTTATTACTAGGTAGTTTAGCCTCTAAAAGGGCTTTTGCTTTGTTCTTGTCAAGTTCGATCCTTCTTTTGTGCACTAAAAATCCAAGAAAATTCCCTACATTCACACCAAATGCACATTTCAAAGGATTCAACTTCAGCTTGTATTGCCTCATTCGCTCAAATGAGTGTCTTAGTTGTTCAAAATGGTCTCCTCTTTATTAGATTTAACCACTATGTCATCTACATATACTTCGACAAATTGGCATATCATGTCATGAAAAATTAAGTTTAGTGCTCTTTGATAAGTTGCAACTGCATTCTTCAGGCCACATAGCATACCTACCCGTTCAAAGCATCCTAAAGATCCAGGACACCTAAAGGCAGTTTTATGTATGTCTTCTTCAACTATGTAGATTTGGTTATATCATGAGTATCCATCCATGAAAGAATACATAACATGCCCAGCAGTTGAATCTACCGTATGCATTGGATATTCATCTTTGGGCGTTGCTAAATTTAGGTTCCTGAAATCTATGCACACCCTAATCTTACCATTCTTTTTAACACATGTACAATGTTAGAAAACCATTTAACATACCTGAATGTTCTAATAAAGCCTGCTTTTAACAATTGTTCTATTTCTTTCTTTACTTCAGACAATACATTAGGGGCAAAATGCTTAAAAGGTTATTTATGAGGCTTAAAGTTGGACTTAGTTGGTAACCTATGTTCAACTAGACTTCTATCTAAACCAAGCATATATTCATATTCCCAAGCAAAGTAATCTTTGTATTCCTTTAATAAAACTATTAACTTGGTACTTACCTCTTGATTGAGCATCTGCCCGACAAAAGTTGGATGATCCTCACTTTCGTCACCAATGTTCACCCTCATCAAATGATCTTGTGATTGAGCATGCCCAAGTTTCGCAATTCCAATCACCTCTCCGTTTGAGTTCTTTGGGGATGATTCCTCCTTCAAACAATCTACCTTATTGACTTCTCGTCTAATGTTTTGCTCCAACTCGAATACTGTTATTTTGTTCCTTAATGTCTCCATTTCCGTTTCCTCTTTTGTCTTTTCTTTACATTCTTTAATGCCGGCCATATTTTCTTGCCACGACCATTTGTTGGGCTTCCCTGATTATCTTTTTACCAAATACTGGCTCCTTAAGGGCCACTATATTTGGCCTCATTTGATTGAAGATTTCAGTAAGTGCATCTATTGAAAACGGTTCTTCACTCTGTGCGACAATCTGAGTCTCTTCTCCATCTTGAACTACTCTGATAGGTTTATAATTTCCTTCGTACATGAATCTTTCCACTGAATTTGTTTCTGCAAAAAAAGGTCTGTGGTCCGCTTGTACCACTTCCGATTGGCTTTTATCGTTCCAAAAAACTAGGCATTGATGGAGTGAGGAAGGAACGACTTCCATGAATCCAATCTCTTCCTAGCAGCACATTGTAACTGGTTGGGCCATCGATTACAAAAAAGACGGTGGTCTTGGTAGTGGTTCCCACAGTTATATCTAATGGCATAACCCATTTGGCTGAAGTTCCTCCTCCATTAAAGCTTGTAAGAATAATATGAACAATACGACGAACAGTCGCAAGATGAAGATGCCGAGGGGAAGACATAAACTGGCTGACCCGATGGACGGCATAAGAGATATCTGGGCGAGTGGTGGTCAAATAGATAAGACTCCCAACTAGATGACGATATAGAGTAGTGTCTTCTAGAAGATCCCCTTCATCTTTCATGTACTTTATATTGATTTCCATAGGGGTATCGACTGAAGAAGAATCCTCCAAACCAGCCAATGCAATAAGATCTTGAACATATTTATGCTGGTTTAAAAAAAGACCTTGAACTCGATGATGAACTTCGAGGCCCAAGAAGTATGTGAGCTGGCCAAGATCTTTCATGTGAAAGTGGCATGCAATAACTGTTGAAGCTCAGAAATGAAACGACATCCCGTGCCAATAATGATAATGTCATCCACGTAAACCAACAGAAGTACAATACCCAAGGCAGATTTGTGGAAGAAGAGAGAAAAATCATATTGACTTTGTGTAAAACCAAAGGTAATGAGCGTGTTACGAAACTTCTAAAACCAAGCCCGAGGAGCCTGCTTGAGCCCATACAGAGAACGTCGTAGGCGACAGGCGTCACGAGGAGAAGAAGTAGTCATACCCGATGGAAGTTTCATATAAATTTCTTCGTGAAGATCACTATGAAGAAAGGCGTTCTTCACATCCAATTGATGGAGTTTCCAAGATTGGGAGGCAGCAATAGCTAAGACTGTTCGCACTGTGGTCATTTTGGAGACAGGAGCAAATGTCTCCTCATAATCAACCCCATATTCCTGTCTATTACCCAGAGCTACAAGGTGAGCTTTGTATCGATCCAAAGAGCCATCAGAACGAAGTTTCACAGAGAAAACCCACTTACTCCCAATAGGTTTCACTGTAGGAGGACAAGGTACAACGTCACAAGTGTGATTCTCCTCAAGTGCCTGAAGTTCTGCTGTCATTGCATTTTGCCAACATACATGTTCCATAGCCTGTTTATAAGAAGAAGGGATGGAAATAGCAGATAAAATAGCTATAAGAGAGACGGGAGATGAGAAACCGTACCTATCAGGTGGTCGAGAAGGACGTGCAGACCTACGAAGACAGGAGAGAACCGTAGTAGGATCAGGTGCCGGGGAGAGATCGGGAGAGGGCACATAAGGAGCAGTACCAGACTTACGATTACGTCGTTCATAGACAAGCCCAGGTTTAAACTATACCACGGTAGTAGGAGAATCAGAGAAGTTAGGCAGGACAGAGAGAGATGCAGATGGCAGCGCAATATGAGACTGAAAAAAATATCGATTTTCAAGGAAAACCACATTCCTAGAGATACGGATTCGTTGAGTGTGAGGATCATAACAAACGAAACCCTTTTGAGAGACATCATAACCAAGGAAAGCACACTGAATAGATTGAGTAGTAAGCTTATGACGCTCATGAGCAGGAAGATGTACGAAACAAACACAACCAAATGCACGCAGATCAGAGTATGACGGTGAATGGCCATACAACCTAAAGAATGGAGAAACGTGATTTAAAGTGGGAGAGGGTAAACGATTAATTAAATGAACTGAAGTGGAAAGTACTTCACACCAAAATCGAGAAGGGACAGATGATTCAAGTAAAAGGGTTCGCACCATATCAAGAAGGTAATGATTCTTTCTCTCAGCAACACTATTTTGCTATGGCATCGAAGGGCAAGAACGCTGGGAGATGATACCCTTAGTTTGGAGAAAGTTTTGAAACACATTTGACATATATTCCCCACCAGAATCAGATCACAAGATCTTTATGCCACTAGAAAATTGAGTCTCAAGAATAACAAGAAAATGCTGAAATACTGAAAAGACATCGGCTTTGGCCCTCAAAAAATAAACCCAAGTAAAGCGATTGAAATCATCAATAAATGTAAAAAAGTACTTGTATCGAGCGTGAGAAATAATAGGTGAAATCCCCCAAACATCACTATGTATAATATTGAAACATTGGGAGGCACGGGATCCATGAGAGGGAAAATGGAGAAATTTACTTTTGCCAATTTTGCATGCAACACAATCAAAAGAAAAATCGGAAGAACATGTTTTATTACCCAATAGATTGGAATGAAATAAAGTACGAAGTACATCTAAGTTTGGGTGGCCTAAACGTTTATGCCACAACTTATTATCAGCATTAATAGCATTACATGCAAATAAAAGTAAAGGAGAAATATCTAAGGGAAAGAGTCGTCCTACTTTAGGCCCCGTCGCGATCATCTTCCTGGACACTGGATCCTGCACAACACAACCAGAACGAGAGAAATGGACATCATAATTACTATCAACTAATTGACCAACCGAAATTAAATTTGTAGAGAGATTACGAGATACAAAAACATTGGTTAAAGAAGAGGAAAGATCACCAACAACGCTAATAGGCAGAGAACTGCCATTAGCGGTGTGTATTTCTAGATTACCACAATATTTTTTGACATTGAAAAGGGGAATATCTGAGTTGGTCAAATGATTAGAGGCTCCAGAGTCAAAGAACCATGGCTTAAAAGAGGTTGCATGAGTACCTGAGAGGCCAAAAGCAGAGAAAGCAGAATTGATCATTTGTTGTACCATTTTAGAGGTGAGAGTGGACACAGAAGAAGGAGTAGGAACATCATGCAATGCAGCAGGCAATGTCGCAAAACTCGAGGCACCAGTGGAGGCATGATAGGCAGCAGTCTGTTTCCTTGCAGGTTGAATGGGACAAACAGTGATGTGATGACCTGGTTCCTTGCAATAATGACAGAATTTCTTAGGACAATTCCGAGCAATGTGACCAAAAGCTCTACAGTTATGGCACTGGACAGCACGCATGTCTCGGCCCTTATTCCTTCCATGTGTTGCATAAGCCACAGTAACAGGACCACTAACAGTATCCCTATGTTCCATGGTAGCCTGGGTAATGATACGTTGCTCTTCACGAAGAAGTTCACTCACACAAGTATCCAGAGATGGAACGGGATGACGATTCATCAAATTAGATCGCACAACCTCAAAATCGGGACGTAGCTTCATCAAGAATTGGTCCCCTTACTTGTTTCATGCACCGATTGAACAGCAGATAGCTGGAACATCAACATAAACAATATCCGAATATTCAGCTTAAAGATTTTGAAAACCTGAA
Source organism: Fraxinus excelsior (assembly GCA_019097785.1). NCBI lineage: Eukaryota > Viridiplantae > Streptophyta > Magnoliopsida > Lamiales > Oleaceae > Fraxinus > Fraxinus excelsior. The sequence continues at coordinate 21,584,267 of CM032633.1, read as the reverse complement.
AAATATTCTTCAATTGATAGACTTCCTTGTGTAAAGTGAGCCATTTCATACTCCAACTGAAAACGTCTAGCTGTATTGTTTTGTTTGTAAACCTTGCCAAGATAAGCCCACATATCAGCAGCAGATTTGTAAGGCCTTAGATTGAGAATGAGTTGAGGTTCGACCGAACTAAGGATCCAAGTCATAACCCGAGCATCCTTGATTTCCCACTTCGATAAAGTATCGACATATTTTGGAGTAGGATCACTACCATCAAGATGACCCCATAACTCCTTGCCTTTGACAAATAGTTGAAATTGGAATTCCCAAACCGAGTAATGTTTGCCATTAAGCCGAATAAGAAATGAGTCTAACTTGTCAGATGACATGATGAATTAAATATTCAACCCAATAAAGAGACCCCAAATTAAATAATCAAGTAGAGGCCCAAGAACTAAATAACCAAGAGGAGGCCCAAATGAACCCAAATAATTAAATAACCAAGAGGAGGCCCAAATGAAATACCCAACAAAGGAACCGGCACGGGAGCCTGAGTCGACCATGAAGCCTGAAGAACCGAAGGAAGTCCGACACGGTCTCGAAGAACCAGAGGAAGCACGATAGGCGAAGGCTCCAGTACACACTAAGAAGCCCTAGATACACCGTCCAAAGTGCTGAAAAACAGAAGTACAATCGAGGCGCAGAACCGAGCGAAGACTTCGTGAGGGAGCACTCGCCAGAATCTGAAACCCGTAGAAGAAGACCTGAAATATGAAGGTACCGCACCAACAACCACCAACAACCAGCCCCAAAATAGAATCAAGAAGGTCCGATCGAAGAAGAAAAATTTACAGCCGGTAAGTTCTAAACCGTGGCTCTGATACCATGACAAAAGAATGCCGAACAATTTCTGTAAAATCGTTGTTCTCTATTGCCGTGTCTATTGTGTATATATATATTGTACAATCATAGAATATACAAGGAAAGTAAATAAATCTAATTCCTAAAAATCTACTTTATTCCCAAATACAAATCCAACCATATATGGTAACAGATCTAACCTGTGTGGAGTAGGGAAAATGGTGAGTACATGGGAATACTTAGTAGGCACTTCAAAATATGGTGCAATCTCGAATAAAATTTTTTAGAACAAACGTGAGAAAATTATACCGTCATCATAACTTTAGAAATCCGGTAAGAGCTCATATAATACATATCATAACATTTATACAGGAATGACCATAACATCATATCATATTTTTAACTTTTATAAGTATAAAATTCATCATTATGAACAAAAGATTTAAATGAGATAAATCAACTGCACATTTTTTCCTACCTTGTTAAAACTTGCTATAATTTGGAAGAAAAACCACGAAATCAAGTTCCCTTTTCTTTTATTCTCTGCCTTTACTGTGTTTCCCGTGCATGCATATGGTGTAGAAAAGTTGTTGATTCCCAAAGATATATTATATCATAAAATGTGGGACAAGAATGTTGGACTTCGTGTAGCATATTCAATCACACGTCTGTATCGTGTAAAATAAGATATCTCGACCAACAATATATGAGACACGTGGCATGCTAGGAAATGTTACACTAAAATATAATAATATTTTATTAAATCTAATTGGCACCTTCTTGAACAACTCCTATAATTTCTAAAAAGTAGCAAAACCACTAAAACAAGACCACCTATTTTTGTAGCAAAACCCATGACACACTCTCTCTCCTTATCTCTTTTATATATATATATATATATATATATATATATATATGTATATAAAGAAAAAGTCATAACTTACCAACTTTGATACACATGACATCATTGTAAACTTTAAAATATATTAAATAATAAAACAAAATGCAATACGAGATAAAATCTTCTAACTTCGATAACTTAGGGTTCGTCCATTCCAAATTAACTTTTCTCGAGCCTAACATGTATAATTAATTATGATCTATCCAACGACATATACTTGTCATAACTATATCAATATCTAAATATTTGGACACAAATGAAATTGGAAATTACTAAGTATACCACCTTAGTCCCTAACTTCAAAATATTAAAACATAACAAAAAATTAATTAATTCCATAAAAAAAAAAATTATTCAGGACTTTACAATTTCTCCTCCTTAAATATTTCCAACCTCGAAGTTGGAAGATATTATCTCGTATTGTATTTTGTTTTATTATTTAATATATTTTAAAATTTACAATGATGTCACGTGTATCAAAGTTGGTAAGTTATGACTTTTTCTTTATATATATAAAAGAGATAAGGAGAGAGAGTGTGTCATGGGTTTTGCTACACGAAAATAGGTGGTCTTGTTTTAGTGATTTTGCTACTTTTTAGAAATTATAGGAGTTGTTCAAGAAGGTGCCAATTAGATTTAATAAAATATTATTATATTTTGGTGTAACATTTCCTAGCATGCCACGTGTCTCATATATTGTTGGTCGAGATATCTTATTTTACACGATACAGACGTGTGATTGAATATGCTACACGAAGTCCAACATTCTAGTCCCACATTTTATGATATAATATATCTTTGGGAATCAACAACTTTTCCACACCATATGCATGCACGGGAAACATAGTAAGGGTAAAAGAAAAGGGGACATGATTTTGTGGTTTTTCTTCCAGATTAAAGCAAGTTTTAACAAGGTAGGAAAACATGCGCAGTTGATTTATCTCGTTTAAATCTTTTGTTCATACTAATAATTTATACTTATTAAATTTAAAGATATGATATGATGTTATGGCCATTCCGGTACAAATGTTATGATATGAGCTCTTACCGGATTTCTAAAGTTATGATGATGGTATGATTTTCTGACGTTTGTTCTAAAAGTTTTTATTCGAGATTGGACCATATTTTGAAGTTCCTACTGAGTATTTCCATGTACTCACCATTTTCCCTACTCCGCATAGGTTAGATTGGGTCGTTGTTCGGCGGGTGATGAGGTGCAGTTGTAGTGCCAAGATTTTTAAGACTAAGGAAAAAAAAATTCTGTGTAATTTGTCGACCTATTTATTTTCAGCACATGTTTTTGTTTTATTGTATGAATATGTTATTTAAGGCTTGGAACATGTTTGATTTAAATATGCGGTTTCGTATTGAACCAAATGTTAAATAATATATTAATATTTCAAGAATTGTTCCATTGTCTCACTCTCACACTCCCAAACACTTTGATTATGACACGTACTTGGAATTGGCAAATGCACAAGTGTTGTCATTTTCTAGTTAGATATGCCTCTTTGTTAGTTGTATAAATTAATTTATATATGGAGGCATGTACCTAGTCCCTGCACGTGAAGGGTCCTTTGCCATTTGACACTTTGTCAACACGCATGTGTATGAATTAATTTATTTTGCTAGTCGCATTATCTCTTTGTTCATAATCCTGTATATGCTAATGATCCATCTTTAATTAAATTTTCAAGAATGTGCAACTTAGTAGTTTAAATTTGGTGAATCATATAAGGTGTAGATTAAAATGAAATTTGACATTTCTTATAGATAGTTTTGGTAACGATTTAAATTTCTATAAAATTTAGGTCGTTATAGTTTGGTATCAGAGCCCAGAGTTTATAAAATCAATTATGTAGACTAAAATATATATGTTATGATAATAAATAATTAAGTTAGAAATAGGATATTGGGTATTGAAAATATTAAATTAGATAAAGCTGATTTATATGTAACTATTAATTGCAAAATCACGTATTTATGATTTCTATTTAGATCTATGTCTTGTGTAGATTGTTAAGTGGACACACTTATTTCATGTTCTGTATGCATGCAATTAATTTGACTTTGATTCAGTTTTAGCTATTTTGAAAAAAAAAAAAAAGATGCGTCATGGTGAACAGTACGGGCACTGTTCAAATCGTGACGAGTCACTGTTCAATGCCCGTGAACAGTGACGGTCAAACGGTTTAAAAAAAATGCGCGTTTCTTTATAACGACCCGACCTCGTGCCGGAGCCGTTATCTTACGTACTGTCCGCTTCGGGAGAGCCTAGGCCTATCTTACCCCTCAGGGCTTTCTGACGCGTCCCCCCAGGATTCAACTTAAGTCCTGGGGGGACGCGTCAGAAAGCCCTGAGGGGTAAGATAGGCCTAGGCTCTCCCGAAGAGGACAGTACGTAAGATAACGGCTCGGCGCGAGGTCGGGTCATTACAGTTATCTTTTTATATATGTTTAACTGAATGCAGAGTTTACTCAGAATCTGCAGTGTAAAGATGTTAAACGATTGATCAATTTTCCTACTATTACAAAATAAATATGGATTTCGTAACTGTATTCCTTTGTTGCATATATTTTATAAATGTCTAATGCAAATGTGGCTTAGCTTGCTAAGCTACAATGACATAACGCATTGTGAATAAGTTCATGGTCAGTTCCACGAATTTAATGATCCACCAACATGTCATGTCATGTCATCGTTGCTTAGCATAAGCCAATATATGTTGCTCATTAGATACTTTGTTATATAAATAGGTACAGTTTTACTTGATTATTTAACTCTGCTTTCTTAGAACATAAAGAATGACTCCTAGGTTGTGGCATATTTAATTTCGACTCCTTATTTTTGTACCTTCTTTTAATTTTGGAGTAATGTCACTAATTTGGTCCATGGACTTTAATACACAATAATGATACGTTGGAGGAGCATAGACTTTATTAAAACTTGTTACCTGATTCTTGTCATGTGCTCGCAAGATCGAAATGCCTGTCATCTTTTCGTTTGTAGCACTTGCATAGGAAGATATGGTTAAGATTGTTTTTGTCATCTTTGGCGAGTTCATTGACCTACATTATTTTGGAAATTGTTTCTTTTGAAGCTATTAAAGAAGCTGAAGTTGTATGACAATGTGTCTTTTGGTGTAATTTAAGCTTTGCCAAACATGCTCTTAGTTTTTCCTTTTGTGCTTAAAGCCTTGTTATTCCTTTTTCTGCAAAACTTACCTATTGAAGAATTTATTTATTTATTTTTATTAATAGAAAAAATCTGTAATTTATTTTTCTTTAAATGTTATATATACTATTACCTAAAGTTGTCATAATTTTAGCCTCACAAGAGTAACTTCCATATGTTTTAACATTTTAATGAACTTCATTTCTCCTCTCAGTCTATCTTCTCTACCTCGTCCTTGCAATTTTAACGTTTTAAGAATTAAATGCATATCTCGAGTTGTTTCTTCTATATAGTCTATACAACGAATTTATGTTTATCAATCTCATCTATCAATAATTTATGGCAATTGCAGTTAACTCAGATGGATACGCTAATCTATCTCTTAGTGTATCCGCAACGACCATTACTAACGACACGAACAATTGAGCTGGTTAGTTGATTTTATCATCTTTTGTACGAAGTCCTACACATGAATTTAATAACACCAGTTTACAGGTTGGCTATGATAAACTGGGAGCTGGGCAGAATGCAACTGTAGCAGTAATGAGTTACAGTGGATATGACATAGAGGATGCAATAGTTATGAATAAATCGTCTTTGGACCGTGGTTTTGGTCGCTGCATTGTAATGAAAAAGTACATGATTCTTTCTCTAATTATCTCCAAACACTTCATGTGTTTCTTTGCCTTTTGAAGTCGATTTCACACGCCTTCTCTAATCATATACTATATTCTTGGTGATAATTCATATACTATATTCTTGGTGATAATGCTTAAAATGTTTTTAATGAACAGAATGACAGCAATTAGTCAGAAGTATGAAAATGGCACACCTGATCGTATAATTAGACCACAAAGAGAAGGGTATGAAGCTGAAAGAATGCAGGTAATTTTGTGTTTTGATGTGTTATTTTTCACTGAGATAAGAGCATATTATCGTAACCGAATTTGGGAATAGTCATGTTAAGGCAAATAGTTAATTATATTTTGGAGACCTTTAATTTATCGCTCATTGTCTTCCTTTGAAACTGAACTGATTTGAGAGAGCGAGTACAAATGTTTGGTTTCAATTAGATAATCAGGCCAGATGATATTGGTTTATCAGCTATACTGGTATAGGAATCTGCAGGTGATTGGAACCAATGTTTTACTTATTTTTCTTTTATTTATTGTCCCTATGTTCTGTGATGTGATAAAGATCTTTTACAGTTGTCAATTGAAACCTTTCTAGTTATGGCGTTTACTTAGTTAAATCACTTATCTATTACAAGTTCTTTCAGTAGTGAATAAACTGTTCTATATTATCTACTAATATTTTTTAAAGTTTGTGAAATTAATTTTCACTGCTTGCCATTTTAATATTCTATGACATGCAGATTTTGGATGATGATGGATTAGCAGCTCCTGGAGGAATTATTAGACCTCATGACGTCTATATTAATAAAGAGTCCCCCACTATCACACGGGGACCAGTGACATCTCCAATGGGTCAGCCAGATAGGTTTCGATTTTGCTCTCTCCTGATATCTTTCCCCCAGTTTCTATTTTATGCAGATAGCTGTTACTAGCTCACCTGTATGTTAATGAATCCAGTGCATATAAGCCCAGTGGACAGACATACAAAGGTCCTGAAGGGGAGACTCCTGTTGTGGATAGAGTGTCACTGTGCTCTGACAAGAATAATAATTTATGCATTAAGTTTATGATTCGTCATACTCGTAGGCCTGAGGTTAGCAATCGTATTCACTTGTGAGGATGCGATTTTTTCTGCTTCTTGTAATCTTTCAAAACTGAGGAGTTCCTTTCCGCCCAGGTTGGTGACAAGTTTAGTAGCCGGCATGGTCAAAAAGGAGTTTGTGGCACAATTGTTCAACAGGAAGATTTCCCATTTTCTGAACGTGGCATATGTCCCGATTTAATTATGAATCCTCATGGATTTCCAAGGTAATTAGTTTCTATTTTTTTGATCTTGAGTACTTGCTCATAGATTTGAAATAAATGGCTCCCTCCTTGAATGAAAACTGCCCTTGTCAAATATGTTTGAAATCGTGAGCATCGCTTTAGATGGTTAAATGATATAAAATCAATCTCTCTGTTGGTATAATATACAGTTTCTTATATGCTCTGTATCATCAGCCGAATGACAGTGGGGAAGATGATAGAACTTATCGGAAGCAAAGCTGGAGTTTCTAGTGGTAGATTTCATTATGGTAGTGCATTTGGAGAGCCCAGTGGTCATGCCGATAGAGTTGAAGCTATAAGGTCCTCTTTTTTTCCCTTTGGTCTGCTCTGCATATCATTCTCAGTTCTCATCACTGTTTATAATTTTGCAGTGAAACCCTTGTGAAGCATGGTTTCAGTTACAATGGCAAAGACTTCATTTACTCAGGTCCTCTCTTACCTTCGAGAATTCAGCATTTGAAAATAATATTTTAACATGGTAGTTTATTTAAAAAATTAATAGGTGATTTTGTTTATTGTTGGGCGTGCCTTAAAAATCTTTGTTGATACGTTCTCAATAGTTGCAAGAACTATTCTACTGCCTATGTGAACAATTCGAATGTGTGATTTTTTCTGTACATTTCAGACTGAATCTCAAAACTTGACTCTTGAATTTATGAAGTGTACTATTGTGCCCATTTGCCCTTTTTATATATATTTTAACTGTCTGCTATCATATACTGAATTCGGTCATCAGTTTTTTGTAAGTGTATTGTTCGTGTGTTTGATGGTTTATAAAACTGGAAATTTAAGGCCCTGTTCTCTTTATCGTTTTCAAGCCGTTTTCTGTTTTTAATTTTCGAAAACAGTAAAAACGCGTTCTCTTTCCTATATTTGAAAACACGTTTTTGAAAATGAAAAATTTTTTTACACACAAAATAGAAAACGTGGTTTTCCACATTTTCTATTTTTTGAACCAACTGAAGCCCAAAACACGCACTGTTCAAAAAGGCCCAAAACGCGGCACCACAACCGTGAAATGAAACCCTCTTCCTCGTTCTTCACTCTTCCTGGCCCGTTCTTTCTCCTCTTCCTGGTATCTCTCTCTCTCAGAAACTGAAAACCGAACAGCTCCACCAGCCAGATCTCCGGGTTCGCGTTTTCAAGCAGGTCCGAGCTAGTTCATTGCCTGCTATATTTGTTTTTGCGGTAAGTTCGAAATTCTTTCCGTTCTTCAGATTTCGCACCTGCCAAATTTGTGTGTTCTAATTGTTTTGGTTGGTGGGTATGGGTGATTTTGATAATCTTAGATGGTCTGTGTCTGTGTAATGGTTTAATTTTGATTGGTGCCTGAATAATGTGAAATCTCAGTCGACACTGTCGATTTTAGGTTATCTTTGGCGAGGCTCGATTAAGTTCAGCAAATTGTTTTCATTGTGTATTGGGTATTGAATGAGCAACTGAATCTTGAAGAGCACACTGTTGTTTATTAGTTTTGCTGTAACACACTGAACTTAACAACTGAATCTTGGCCTCACTGATTGTTTATTAGTTTGGCCTCACTGATTGAATTAGCAACTGAATATTGAAGAGACCAGAGGCATGCTTTACATCAATGTGAATGTTTCTGTAGGCTTTACATGAAGATAACATAGGCATGCAAATTCTGTTGGCTTTACATGAAGAGAACAGAGGCATGCTTTACATCAATGTTGGCCTCACTGCTTGTTTATTTGTTTCTGTTGGCTTTGGATTTTGTTGTGACTGTGTGGCCAAAATTTCAAGGGCTGAAATCAACGAGATCAGTGGCTGAGAACATGTTTGGTTCATTACTTCATTAATACATAAACTTTACTCTACGTTGAGAACATGTTTGGTTCATTGTACTAAATAATTTATATTAATATATGCCACTAGGAATTATATGGATAGGCAAGTATAGATATTGAAATTTGGGTTTCATTTGAGTTTTTTAGACAAATGTAATTGCTTGTTTGAATTTTGTTTGAGTATGCACATTTGTCAAAGCTTTTAATTCCTTATAAGCAGTGAATTCTAACAAGCGTGAGATTAAAATATAGTTAGAATTGTAATTTTACGAAATAAAAAAGAGTTTTACAAACTTATAAGTAATTATAAGCTCTAGCAAACAAGGAATATTCTCAAAGGCTAATAACAATTAATCATACCATCGCTAATGTCAAACATACGTAATCTAGAAATCGAATTTAGATTCCAACTTTAAGTAACAAATATCCTAACGAAATAAGTAGTGGTTTGTTGTGGTTGCAATCAATTACATAATTCCTCGTCTCCAACATGCTTCCAAATCATAGTATTGGCCTCCAACACCAAGTTGTGTCTACATTTCTTGAATGATAAATAATTTTCCTTAAACTCATTGAAGTTCATAATTTTATTTCTATTCAAATAGAACATGGGTGGTCACCGCGGTAGGAATAACATTGCAATGTTATGGTCGGATGAGAATGAACACACTTTTATTGAAATTCTTTATGAGAAAGTGAAATCAAACGCATTGCAATGTTCTACAATTACGAAAGACGAATGAGGCAGAATTAATGAATCCATGGTAGCTTCAACAAAAATGAATTACGGCATAGATAGATTAAAGGGAAAGTGGAACCGCTTACGTAAGATTCACCGCATGTTCTCCAAGCTTTTGGCATATACTGGTGTTACATGGGACCCAAATACCAATAACGTGAATGTTGCAGAGGAAGTTTGGCAACACTTTTATACGGTATATATATTTCTTAAAGTATATTTTCATCATTAGTTTTTTTATCTTATCAATGGTACCCCCTTCTCTAATGTGGCTTCTTTTGTAATGTAGATTAACAAATCGGATTACAAACTGTTCAAAAAAGAAGGATGTAAGCACTACCACATTTTGGGGGAGATATTTAGTGGGACTACAGCTACTGGAGGATTAGCCAATGCCTCAACTCAACTTCCAAATACATCAGAGGAAGAAAGGCAGCTCGAAGATGACTTCTTGAATAGGGGAGTGCATGTACATGTGGAAAATGAGGATGAAGTTGATGGGGTCTCAAATACTCGTCGGCGTGAGGAAATTGGTACGTCGGGTGAACGCCGACGTAAGGAACAAAAGATCAGTAAAAATGATAAACTCGAGGCCTGCATGACACAACGGTCATCTTCAATGAGTATGAGGAATGAAGAAACAGAAATTAGAAACTTTACTTCAAAGAAAAGCTTGCAAAGATCCAAGGAAAATCATGTCATCAATCGGATAGCGAAATTAGTAGTCAGGATCCTTATTCAAATGTGATATGTATGGACATATTAAACAATATGGAAAGTGTGTCAAATGAAGTTTATATGAAAGCAATAAAAGCTTTTAAGGATCCCGATTTCAGGGTGTCGTTTGTGAAGATGCCAGAAGCAAGGAGCGGGCCTATCTTGGACCTACTTTGATATTATTGATGTTTTCATTTATTTAGTATGTTGTGAACTTTATTGGACCTACTTTTCATTTGTGATGTGCAAGACTATGGTGACGTAATGTTGTGTACTTTATTGGACCTACTATTGTTATTTTCACAGCTGCTACTTATTTTATGAACTTTCTTGGTGATGTCAGGGTTTTATGTATGAACTTAGTGATGATGTTTTATTTGAATGGATGATGGTTGTTATAATTTATGATAATTAATGTGGGTCTATTTTGTTTACAGTATGGATGATAATGTGAATACTGATGATTCCGTTGTTGACGATTCAAGTGATGATGATTTGTCATTGATGGATGAGTTCGACACAAATGTTGACGATTTAATGATGCTTAATATGATTGGTCTCCACAAAAGAAGTATCGTCGACAGGATACCTTGCAGGACATCAATGCTAACAGGAAAAATGTACATGCAAGAAATTCTAAATGGACATCCGGACGTATGCTATCGCAATTTTCGAATGCAGAAACACGTTTTCATGAATTTTTGTGATATTTTAAAAGAGAGAGAGAGCTGTTGAAAGATGGAAAAAAAGTGAGTGTCGAGGAGGGCACACTAGTATGTTTTTTATGATTATAGGGCACACTACACGATATAGTATTATTGGTGATAGGTTCCAGCATTCCAACAATACGATACACAAATGGTTTAAACGAGTGTTGAAGGCTGTTTGTACATTTGGAATCGAGATAATCCGTCCCACAAATCAAGATGTTGTGCATGAACATATTTTGCGCAAATATCCGTTCTTTAAAGATTGTATTGGCGCTATAGATGGTACACATGTTGCAGCTTGGGCACCTGCATCGAGGCAAACGTCGTTTCGTGGAAGGAAAACTAACGTAACACAAAATGTGATGTTGACATGTGATTTCGATATGAAATTCACGTTTGTGTACTTTGGCTGGGAAGGCACTGCGAATGATTCACGAATATTCGTTGATGCAGTCACAAGAAGATCTAACAACTTTCCAATGCCACAGGGAGGTATATTCTTATACTTCAAATAATTGTTGTAAATGTATCTATAGTGATACACTATGTGAGTCTTATTATTATTATTATTACTACTATTATTATTATTATTATTATTATTTTGCAGATCAATTTTACCTTGTTGGTTCTGGCTATTCAAACATGCCTGGATTTCTTGCCCCTTATCGAGGTCAAAGATATCATCTGCGTGACTATGTTGGACGAGGAAAACTACGTGGGAAGGAAGAATTGTTTAACTATCGACACTCCTCGTGCCGTAACATTATTGAACGTAGCATTGGAGTTTTAAATGCAAGATTTCTTATTTTGAAATTGATTACCAATTATCCTCTTAGTAGACAAAGAAAAATCCCTACTGCATATTGCGCAATACACAACTTTATTCGCCAGGAGCACGCTTTGGATAGATTGTTTGCTGAATATTCAGAGGAGAATATGGTGTTTCAAGATATACCAGAGTCTAGTCAATATCAAGAAGCCATACATTTTGATGCTAGTCAAACAGCTCAAATGGGTCAAGTCAGTGATCAAATTGCTACAAACATGTGGAATGACTACTCAAGACGTCGTACATGACTCCTTGGATTTATTTTATATTTTGTTCAGCATGAATGTATTTTGTTATGACACGTAAACTTCTAATTATATCTATTGAATTGTGTTGACAAGTGTTATTTAAGTTGTGTTTTTTATATTTGGAAAAAAAACATTTTCAAATTCATCAACTTCATAATTAATATGCTATGTAATAATAAATTAACATTAGACCAATAAAATTTTGAAAAGATTTTTTTAATAAAATATTATTAAAAAAAATTTCAAAATTTTAAAGTAAACGCATTTTCCATTTTTATGTTTTCAGAAACAGTTTCTCAGAATGACAAAAAGAACGCATTTTCAGAAATTTGAAAACAGACACTCAAAACACAAAACACAAAACGTTTTCAAAACACAAAACACAAAATTGAAACACAAAGAGAACAGCCCCTTATTTTTCCTCTACTTCTCAATCTACTTTGTCGAACCTCAAAATTCGGACATTGACATTAATTAAATATATGATCTAATATGACTAGCCTAATTAAGTTGATGAACAACCATGCTATCTTTGATTTAAATAGTCGAACTATTTCATAAGACTAATAGATATAAATAAATATTAATTTACTTTTAAATAAATAATTGATAGAAAATAAATGTTATTGATGTAGTAAACATAAATACGATTAGTATAATTGTTTTACTTTTAAATAATATTATATGATGAATTAAATTATATGTTTATTATATTATTCAAAAGTAATATAATTCATGTTTGGTAGGTACTCACTTTTTTAAAACTATTTTTAGTACAAGATCATTTTCAACTACGCATTCGCTCAGTAAAATATTCTGCACGTAAACAAATTTTTTTTCTTCATACAATGGTATAGATTTTATACATTTAAGGATGATTTCTTACCATACAATGGTATAGATTCTAGTAATTTTGGTCAAGATTATGCTATAATCTCTTCAATTAAATACGAATCAAAGCATAGGAATTTATTATAAATAGGGTGTAGGATTTTACATTCATTCAATTTTTCATACCAGAGGAGTCTCATCTATTCTAGTCTCTAAAATGGAAACCAAGAAAATTTCGTCTGTTCGAACCTCTCTCTTCATTGGACTAATTTGCATGGCTTTTCTCTTCACATCTGGTAATTTTATTTCTCAATTTATTGTACACATATAGACATGCACGGTAACACACGTTATT